>JARHVA010002256.1:2182500-2257500 GCA_037957365.1 Torreya grandis | reverse complement strand
GATCTCTAAAAGTACTCCTGATATTAGCCATAACTACTATTTACCTTCTATGGCATAAATCATCAGCTATTCTATTCGCATTGCCTTTGATATAGTGATGAACATTAAAATTTGGTTGCATGAAGATGTACTTGAGTCCCAAATTATTAGTCTTGAGCTCAAATGGTTTTCCCAATAGATAATGCCTCCAAAATTACAAAGAATGCACAATTGACAAAAGTTATAGGTCATGAAGGGCATAATTCACCTCATATGGTTTCATTTTTCTAGACTCATAGGCTACCATTAAACCATCTTGCATAATAAATCCTCTATGTCCATCCCTAGATGCATCAGTGATCATTGAGAATTAACCATTAGGATCATGAAATCTTAGCACTAGAGCTAAAATAAGCCTCCTTTTTAGTTCCTAAAAGTCTACATCACACTTATTTGACCAAATGAAAATATGATTATTCTACTAAAGAGAGGCAATCAGGTTAGCTATCTTAGATAAATTCTCAATGAATTTCTTGTAATAGCCTTCTAATCCCATGAAACTTATTACCTCATGCACATTATTTGGTGATAAGCACTCCATAATGCTTCTTATCTTTATTGAATTGATTAAAATACCATCCAATGAGATAATATGTCTTAAATACTACACTTTATTTTGGAAAAGTGCACACTTAGACAACTTAGCATATAATCTATGGTTATGTAAATGTTTCAAAACTAATTCCAAATGTTGTATGTGTTATTCCTCATCCTTGGAATAAATGATGATGTCATCAAGAAAGAGCAACATAATATGATCTAGGTAATATTTGAACACATTGTTCATAAGATTCATAAATGCAACTAGAGCATTTGTCAATCCAAATGATAAAACTATGAATTCATAGTGACCATATCAAGTCTTAAACATTGTTTTGGAATATCCTCTCCACAAATCCTCTACTAGTTATACCCTCTTCTAAAATCAATATTAGAAAAGAATATGTCCCCTTGCATTTCATCAAATAGATCATGAATGTATGAAAATGGATATCTGATCTTGATCATTTTGTTATTCAACATCCTTTAGTCTATACATATATGAAGAGTGCCATGTTTCTTTTTGATGAAGATAACTAGAACACCATATGATGACACACTCAATCGAATCAGACCTTTCAACAATAACACATAAATTTGTGCCTTAACTCAACCAATTAAATGGTTGTAATTCTATACAACACCTTTGAATGTTGTTTTGATCTAGGTATAATATCAATCAAGAAATAAAACTTGAGCTTAGATGGAAATTATGGAAATTATTCTAAAAACATGTCATTAATGTTTCTCAAAAAAGGATAATCTTCAATAAATGGTTCCTTATATTCTTCCATCTTATTTATCTTTATGATAAATTCTTGGCATCCCTTCCTCTAATCTATCTTGAGTTGAATTTCATAAATATACCTTAGCTTCAACTCCCTTTTCTCTCCTTAAAATTATGTCTAATTTTTGAAATCATCTTGACACTCAACCTTCTTCAAAAAATAGTCAACCTTGGATGTATACTTTTCAAGCTAATTGACTACTAGGATCACATAATATGATCTCAATGATTCTACATTAATATATACTATTATAGTAAACTTAGGTAATCTAATCTCTAATTCAACCAAACATGTCAACTTTAACCTTTGACTCATTTTCATATTATATCGACCATGCATTTTGCATAACTCCACCCTTTATAGATAATTTACTAAGCATTATATGAGAAATTAAACATTATATAGCTCTCGTATCAATTAAATAGAAACTAGAGGATAAAAAAAATACCTTATAGTTCTATGGGCAAATCTTGATACTCAACCTATCAATTTTTTATAACTACATGAATCCACTACTAAAATATATTTTATTGAGAAGTTGAAACCTTATTCTTCAATTTATCCTAAGGACATTATTGATAAAAATGTTCACCTCCATAAATGAATCAACCTCTAGATGGTCATTTCCTCTAAATCTATTAGTTTCCCTTGAAACCACCCTTAAAGCCATTACCAAGTTTCATATTCCTTGAACCATTATTGAACTTGGCATTCTAATTTTTGAATTGACCCTTGGAATGACCACTCATATAATTCTAAATATTCTTCTTTAAATTTAGTTTATCACTTCCAAATTTGTTTTTGAACTTATCTTTGACTTGGTCAAGAGATTTTAGTTTCTATTCCTATTTTATTTCTGTCTCAAACACCTGATCCATGGTATATGGACCATGAACTATAATTCATATCCTATTTGGGGTTTAAATCCTATGATGAATTTCTTGATTTGGAACTCTCATCTACCTAATATCAAGGTACATACTTAGGAAGCTTGTTGAATTGATCTTAGTATTCATTCACTAAAAAATCACCTTGTTTAAAATTCTAAAAATCTATATTATTTTGGTCAAAGTAAAGTTATAGAAAACATCATGACCTAAATAGTCTGACAAACTATTTCCAAATAGTGGTGGTTGAGTTGAGGTTCATCTCAAGTTTATTATTTTCCCACCAAGTTATTGTTTCACCAATAAGCTAATAAACTCCCGAGACTACATTCACAACTTTGAAATAATTTTAAATCTCAAAATAATTCTCTATTTCTATTAGACATGCTTCAATTGCAGCTCTCAATGTATTTCCATCAAACTTTGGTGGATTTACCTTTTTTGTGCCATACGCTAACTTTATATCTAATCAAACTTTTGCATCCTATGGTAACTCCTCACGCCTTTGCTCTTAAATATGTTCCTAGTCATTAAGATGATCCTTAGATTATTCCTAATCATTCTCCTCTTCATATCCATGTACTTCCTATTCTAGGGCCATGATTCAGTCCCTAGTCTCTTACATAGTTGTGAGGATTTGGTCCAACTTTGAATCTTACTTACCGAAACTGATTTGAATCAATAGGGGATTTGAGATTCAAAGTACCCTCAGATCCTTATCTATCTTGCATAATTTTTCTTCTTAGTTGTCAAGAGAATAAGTTTGCATTAGCAAACACATTAAGTCTTAGAGTTCGAGCCTTAGCTATGATACCATAATGTAACAACCCCACTAGGTTTTAATGGAATATTACAATATTTAAAAAAAAAAATTAAATACACTTATTTAACACATATATATTTTACCATGAGAAACCTAACTAGTTATCTTTAACTAACTATATTAATTTAGTTAACTAAGAAGGTTATAGCTAATCCACTTATCTAAGGATCACCAAGAATAGATATATAAATCATGAACAATATTGAATAACCATAAATAATGCATCACATCATAAATAAATATGATAAATTCAGTCATAGCTGATACAATATTATAGCCGCAATTGTATAATCATAATAAATAAAAGTTACTATTTTTATCAATACATAATAATATCATAAATGATAAAATTAGATACATAGCTCCTCTGAGTAGAGTCTCCATGACTCAAGTATTACTATGTAATCTCAAGTGTAGTCTCAAATATAGTACTCTAGATAGGAGGTAAGTGTAGTCTCAAGTATAATACTCTATCTAGAAGGGAAAGCATCATCCGAGTGATTTTACACACCAAACATAGACCATAGATCCCCCACACTATCTCATAAAAAAAGGTATGTCCTTCCTTTCATGGATGGGTAGATAATAATGGAGTAGAACTTCATAGTAACAAACCAAAATCCATGTGTTGAAGATTTCTAATACATAATGTGTATCATAAATAAATTTGTTCTAATATGATATCGCACAAATATGAAAACTAGATCAACATATGAAATAATAACGTTTATCAAACATTATTTTGGTCAAAGTTTTTAATAATAAATGATCTATAGGATCAGTCAAATTTATACACACCACTTGATTAGATTACTACTTATCTTGCATTGATGGTGATAATTAAGCTAGTGGAATCCATCCTCTAAGTAAATAGGGTCATGAATGTGATATTTAGTAAAAAAAATAAAATAAAAATTAATTCATCATATTCCTTTTTAGCTAATCAAAATTATGCTATATCCAAAAATATCACAAAAATTCATTTAGTCTGTCAAATAAAATGAATGAAATCCATACATCTAGTTTATATAAATAATAAATAAAATCCAAAAATAGTCCTTAATATAACATACCATCTGGGTAATGACTATCTAGATCGCTAGTTGATTTAACCATTAAGAAACTTAAAATATTATTTCTCCATGAAATAATATTATAACATAGGCTTAAATAATTGTTTATAATCCAAAAATAACAACAACCAATATAAGCCATCATTAATGTTTTATATTTAAAATCATAAATACATTATCTTAATGATTTGGTCCAAACATTAAAATATATAACAATCATTCATTTAGACACAATATGGTAATAATGCATAACACAACTAAGTATACACACACACACACACACACACACACACACACACACACACACACACACACACACACACACACACATATACATATACATACATATATATATATACATATATATTTATATACATATATATATATATATATATATATATATATACATATATATATATATACATATATATATACATATATATATACATATATATATATACATATACATATATATATATATATATATATATATACATATATATATATATACACATATATACATATATATATATATATATATATATATATATATATATATATATATATATATATATATACATATATATATATATATAGATATATACATACATATATATATACATACATATATATATACATACATATATATATACAGATATATATATATATGTATATATATATATGTATGTATATATATATGTATGTATATATATGTATATATATATATATATATGTATATATGTATATATATGTATATATATGTATATATATATATGTATATATGTATATGTATATATGTATATGTATATATATATGTATATATATATATATGTATGTATATATATATGTATGTATATGTGTGTGTGTGTGTGTGTGTGTGTGTGTGTGTGTGTATATATATATATAAGGTATAATCAATCTGATATAATATAGACTACAACTATATGGTTTATCAATTTATATATATGTATATATACTTTTTCAAATATTTGAATAGCTTTATAGTATCAAGATGATACCATTTTGTATGTAGTATACTCCTAAGATGACATCCATTATCTAATATCTTAGAGTATTATGTATAGTCAATATATATGTATCCATCTTATGAAATAATGCCATAACTCTATCATAAATGAAATAAAAATTATATACTTTTTTTAATGAAATAAAAAGATTCCATACATAGTATTTTTTTACAAAATTCCTTTTTAAATAAAACATATTAACATAATTGATTCAAAATTCAATTTCAACTAAATTCAAACACTCATCCAACTATACTCAATTAGGTTACCAATTCGTATTAAAATCTAGTTCAAGTACATAGTCTTCATGCATAGTCAAGTTTAATAAAACAACAACATATATTTACCAAATAAACTATGTAATTATATAATTTTCACCTGTATACCAGTCCTCTATTGACTGTGTAAAAGTCATTTACAATTCAAAATAAATCTAATGACACAGTACATAGTCACATTTAATTTTTATGCATAATCCATATATATTAAAAACATAGTTTAAAACTTAATTCAGCCATATAAATTTAATAAAATTAAGTATATAACCATCTATAAGTCCAAGTGTGCATCTACATTCATTTTATCATCAACCCATCCCTCATCCAAAATAGACTAAACCAAAAGTTTTCCAGATATATATATATATATATATATATATATATATATATATATATATATATATATATATATATATATATATATATATGTATGTATGTATGTATGTATGTATGTATGTATGTATGTATGTATGTATGTATGTATGTATGTATGTATGTATATTCATTCGACTATAAAAAAAGCATAACCCAAATTAAACAAAAACTTATAATTCTCTTATATATATAACATTAGAATGTATTACATAATTTCACCTATTAAATCTGATAGTTTTGAGTACAGGGTTATATATCGATGTATATATACTGATCACCCTTTAAAACTATACAAAACAAGTTAAAAGTGTATATTTATATATCTATTTACACACACACACACACACACACACACACACACACCCCTATATATGTATATATATGGATAAAACTATTGAGATATATATATCTCAACATTTTTATCCATACATATACCTATATATATATATATATATATATATATATACATATATATATATATATACATACATATATATACATATATATACATATATATACATACATGTATACATATATATATATATATATATATGTATATGTATATATATATTATACATATATATATATATATACATATATGTATATGTATATGTATATATATATATATATATTTATATATACATGTATATATACATATATATATGTATATATATGTATATATATATATATATGTATATATATATATGTATATATATATATATATGTATATATATATATATATATATGTATATATGTATATATATATATATATATAGAGAGAGAGAGAGAGAGATGTATGTATGTATGTATGTATGTATGTATTCACACACCCACTTTTGTATAATGAAAACCATTATTTATATCTAGAGTCCTAAATAGGTTTATATATATTCAAACCTAATATTGTCCAAATTTACCAACCATATTTAAAATACCAAAATGAATATATATAAATTGATTCGAATATATAAGCTAGAGCCACAATGTATATATCCAACAAGTATTGCTTCCTTATATGAATAGTTTCTTCTGAACTTAGTGAGGAGTTTAATATTTAATAGAAGACTATATAGTCATATCATTTCTATGGATTTACCTAAAAACCCTCAGGTTACCTTGAGTCAAATGTGGGGTTCTATGCAGGGTGAACCTTCCACAGGGATTCACATACAACCCTATTATTATAAGATTCAAATAAAGAAACCCAATAACCAAATGCGAATACCCATTCAAATTACTCAAAAGAATTTAATTAAATAACTGACTTGGCAATTGTATATATGCCAAATAAAGTTAAATAAAATCCTTCTCCTTGCACTTTTTCACCACCTTCTTCTCCTTCTATCTTCTCTTCTTTGTATTCCACGAGCCATGAACTGTTCATAGACCCCATTCTCTTATTATTATTATTATTATTATTATTATTATTATTATTATTATTATTATTATTATTATCCTTTTTCCATCAATATCCTCACCACCATTAATGACCACTTTAATTGACTGATAAATGCATGCAAAAATAGCTCATCATAACTCCCTATTTTTTTTCATTCACCTCCATAAAAGTACCTAGTAAAAACTCCATGATTTTCCTAAATGATGATTAACTCAAAGTAATTGAGTGGTTAGTAGCCCTAATCACTCAAAACTTCCTTTTTATTGATTAAAATAATCATAATATAATCCTTAAAATAATTTCATGCCATTTGACTTAAGTTGCTTCCTCATCAATTTTCAAATAAATAAATAATAACAAAACCTTTATGCCATACCATATAATGTATATCGACTTAGTCAATTCAACCTTCCATGCTAAGTTGACCATTTGACTAATTTATAAATTAAATAGTATGATAATTTATTTAAAGACCATAGTTTATGTTACTATGTCAACCAAAAAACACTTTGTAACACATGATTTCCAATGCATTTAATCTTTTATAATGACATAAAATAATGTTATTTATCTTTAAACATTATAACATAATATCATAATAATAATATATGATTATTATTACTTGAAACTTTAAGATGTTGCATATTACCTTGAGGGTATCTCTATGGCATTTAATTTCAATTTGAAAGTTAATACTATTACTGCTAAGTGTAATTTACTCAAAACAATGGCTATAAGGCCTAGTAAACTTGTGAAAGAAAATTTTCTAGAGATAACCATTCATGAATAATTTGTGTGATTCCTCTACCTCAAAAGGGTACTAGAGAAAGATAGAGACCAAACAAAGAGAGAGAGTTACATTGGGATTCTCTTAAAAAAAGAGAGAAAAAGTCTTTTCTTAGATGGACAAGATAAGGGTAACAAGATGCTACATAGGAGAAATAAAGGAGGTGCAAAGAATCAAAGGAAATCAAGATATTTTATTGGTATAATTGAGGGACCTTAGAGTCATCTTGGATGATATGTTGACTATAGTATATAAAAATCAAAGGAGATGAGTCTTAACAAGGGACTTGAGTGATAGAGCAGATGAGCCATAAGATCATGAGGAGGAAGAAGAAGAAATAGTTGAAGGACCTAAAGAATAGGGTATAGAGAAAATCCTAAAGGTAATCATGGGTTAGGGATCTAAACTAAATGTGAAATTTTCCACCTATACAAGTGTTCTTGATGGAAAATAGCTCATGGATTGGGTGAATGAACTAAATAAGTATTTTGAGTATGAGGAGGTGCTTGATGACAAGAAGGCTAAGTTTGAAAAACCCAAATTTAAAGGGCATGTTGCATTATGGTGGGATTTAACTCAAGATGAGAGAATAAATAAGGGAAATAAGAAGATAAATTTATGGGATAGGATGGTTTACAAGATTAAGGGTAAATTCTTGCCAGGTGACTATGAGACAAACCTTTTTAGAAAGTTAAAAAACTTCAAGAAAAAAGAAATGTCTATAAAATACTATACATAAGAGGTATATAAGCTTATTATTAGGTTAGTACATGTTGAAGAAGACAAAGAAAAGATTTAAAGGTATTTGAATGGCCTAAGGTACAATCTATAAGATGAACTAAGAATTGTTTGCCCAAGAACACTAGAGGAGTTTTACCAATTTTCACTAAAGGCTGATGTCAAATTGAATAAGATACATAATCAAAAAGGTAGAGGAAGGGGAAGATGAAATAGGAGTAGAGGTCAATAAGTAGGTAGACACTTTTCTAAAATAACTCATTCAGAAGATAATGCATCCCAAGAATAAGCACTTAGTTAAAGAGGTGGTTGTAGAGGAAGAAGGCCTTATTATAAAGGAGGCTATAGTCATAGAGGAAGAGGATCAGGTGGGTGTATATGAATGTTTTTTAAATGTAACAAATTTTTAGTCCATAGATTTTTGGAATGCCTTGAAGGAAATCCAACTAGCAGCCATAGGAGTGAAGGTATAAATTAAGTATTACAAATAGTAGATGAAGAAAGTGTGGCTTTTACATCACATGTGGAGGAAACAAAAGAAGGAGACTATTTTATCATGAGGATAATTATGTTCAATACCCTTAAGGAGAAAGAACCACCATAAAGGAAAACACTTTTCAAGACTTCTTGTAAGTTTCAAGGCAAGTTTTGCAAAGTTGTCATAGATTTAGGAAGTAAGGATAATTTAGTTTCAAATGAGATGGTGGATAAACTAGGACTGAAAAGGTTGTCTCACCCCACTCCATAAAAATTATCATGGTTAAACAAGGGGCAATAAATCTTGGTATAACAGTGTTGGGTTGAATTTTAGATGGGGATGTATAAGGACAAGGTCCTTCATGGTGTAATTACCATGGAAGTATGTCATTTTATCCTTGGTAGGCCATGGTAATATGATAGGAATACAAACTATGATGGTAGAATAAATGTATATTCCTTGGAAAAGATGGAGAGAATCATACTTTCCTACCTATGAAAGAAGATGGTAATGAGCAACATATTGGATCTAATGTTATAATAGTGAATGAAAAAGAGTTTCTACATGCAATGGAGGAAGAAGAATTGGGATTTTCATTGGTGGTCAAGCATAGAATAGTTGTGATATGTACCAAAGTGGATGACTTAGCTCAAAAGGTTCAAAAAATGCTTAAATAGTATGCAAATATTGTAGTGGATGAGTTACCTAGTATATTGCCACCTATAAGGAGCATTAGCCATGACATTGAATTTGTTCATAGAGTAAGTTTACCCAACAAAGTAGCATACAAGATGACACCTAAGGAAAATGTAGAGATAAAGAGTCAATTAAAATAGTATTTGAAGAAAGGGATGATAAAGGAAAGTCTTAGCCCATGTATTATTCTTACAATGTTGGCACCCAAGAAGGGAGGTGAGTGGAAAATGTGGAGTAATTAAAGGGATATTAACAAAATAACAATCAGATATAGATTTCCCCTTCCAAAAATAGAAGATTTGATGGATTACTTCGGTGGAGAATGCTACTTTTCAAATGTAAATCTCAAGAGTGGATACCACAAGATTAGGATAAGACAAGGGGATGAGTGGAAGACAACCTTTAAGACTAATGAAGGCTTATATGAGTGGTTAGTTATGCACTTTAGGATCACAAATGCACCAAATACATTTTTGAGATTGATGAATGAGGCATTGAATCCATTCATTGGTAAGTTTTTGGTAGTCTATTTAGATGACGTACTCATTTTTAGTCATAGTAAAGAGTAACATATTCATCATTTGCATTTAGTTTTGAAGAGATTTCAAGAAGAAAAATTAATGATAAATTTGAAGAAATGTGTCTTTATGAAGTTAGAGCTGATGTACATGGGATTTATGATATCTCATGAAGTGATAAAGATAGACAAGGACAAGGTAAGAGCAATACTAGAGTGACCAACTCCAAAATTAGTTGGGGATGTAAGGAGTTTTCATGGACTAACAAGTTTATATAGAAAATTCATTAGAGACATCAGTGGGATATGTGCCCCAATAATATACATACATATTATAATAATAATAATAATAATAATAATAATAATAATAATAATAATAATAATAATAATAATAATAATAATAATAGGATCTAAGAGAAAGCTTGAATATACATATAAGGCAAAAAGAAGATTTCAATATTTGAAACAAAGGACCATAGAATAGTCTATTTTAACGCTTCCATACTTTAACAAGGTCTTTTAAGTGAAGTTTGATGCTATTGGAGTGGAAATAGGGGTTGTCTTAAGTCAAAAAGGTAGGTAAATAGCCTACTTCAATGAAAAATTGAATGATGCAAAGAAAAGGTACTCTTCTTATGATTTAGAATTATATTCTATGGTAAAAACACCAAAAAAGTGGAGGAATTACTTTATGCATACATAATTTATTATCTATCTATACTTATAACCATACCCTTTAATTTATTACCAATCATCATATGCTAAATCAAAGACATGTCAAGTGGATTGAGTACTTGCAGAATTTCACTCTCACTATAATTCATAAGAAGGGAAAAAGTAACAAAGTGGTAGATGCCTTGAGTATAACGATTCTAATGATACAATAAATTTAGTTCAAAAGTGTTGGAACTAAATCTCTCAAAGAGTTGTATGAAGAGGATGCATATTTATAAGAAGCTTATAGAGCTTACCAATAACCAACCATTCAGAACAATGAACCATGGTTGGACTACTTATTGCAAGATGGTTTACTCTTCAAGGGGGTGAAATTATGTGTACCTAAAATCTTGATGGGGGAAAATTTGATAGAAAAAAAAGAACTGTGATATTATGGTAGGTCATTTTGGCCTTGATAAGACCTTAGAACAACTTGTCAAATGTTAATTTTGGCCTAAGATGCAAATAGAGGTGAGGAAGTATGTGGAGAGATTCAAAGTGTGTCAAATGGCTAAGGGTATAAGTACTAATGCATGATTATATAATCCTCTACCAATCCCGTGTAGGCTTTAGTATTCTATAGGCATGGACTTTGTGATGGGTTTGTCCAGGACACAAAAATGGTTTGATTCAATTTATGTTGTTGATAGGTTCTAAAAAATGGCTCATTTTATCCCTTATTAAACTACTAATATTACCACCGAAGTGGCCAATTTATTTTTCAGGGAGGTAGTAATATTCCATGGACTCCCACTTAGTATTGTTTCTAACAGGGATACTAAATTCTTGGGTCACTTCAAGAGAAATTTATGGAAGAAGATTAGAACCAATATCAGTTTTAGCTCAACCTACCATCCCTAAATAAATGGTTAGATTGAAGTAGTGAACATGAGTTTAGGGAACTTGCTGAGATGTTTATCCAAATATCATCCCAAATAGTGGGATCTTGTTATTCACCAATCTGAATTTTCTTGTAATGACTCCTCAAATAGGAGTATTAGTATGCGTACTTTTCAATCAATTTATGGTATGCAACCTAGGAAAATACTTGAGTTGAGAGATATAGTTAAGTGAATGGGAGGAGTGATGTAAGTGATGAGTTTTTTGTTACCACATAGGAAATACATGATCAAGAAAAGAAACAACATCAAACTAGTGTTACTATGTATAAACAATAAGTAGATTGCTCAAGAAGAGAAGTTTAGTTTAATATTGGTGATCTAGTATTGGTCTATTTGAAGAAAAAGAGTTTTTTGAAGGGCACCTACAATAAACTAATTATGAAAAAAATAGGTCCTTGCAAGATTATCAAAAAGTTTGACAACAATGTCTATAAAGTGGAGTTACCTATTGGGGTAGCTATTTCTCCTATTTTTAATGTTTCAAACCTTTATCCATACAAGAGAGACATGAATACTGAGGAAACCACAAGGGAACCCCCTACAGTAGTACAAGAGTGGTCATACCAATTTCCCAAGTCTAAAAAAGCAAAGATAGAAGCTATCTTGTATAATAAGGTAGTTAAGAAGACAAGAGACTAAGAGTACTAATAGTAATTGATCAAATAGAAGCATTAGCTAGTAGAATATGCAACATGGATGAATGAACAAGACATTAAACAACACAAGAGTATTCTATTAGACCTCTTGAATGATAGTACTTGAGGTCTTTTCCTTCTCCCCCTAGGATTATGATGGAGGGGCATCCTCCTAGTCCTAGAAAAATTTAAATTTTTCCCATTTTTGGTTATGATCATGTTTAGTTGGAATTTAATTGTCATTTTAATGTTATTTTATATCTTTTTTGATAGGTAGTTAGGTGTCTAGGATGTTCTTTAAGGGTTTCCTACCAAAATCTCTAAATTCAAATTTGAATTTGAAAACTAAGCATTAGGTTAGCAAATTCAAATTATAATAGCACTTGGGGACATATTTGGGTCTGAATAGACTTAGTATAGATTTTTTTAGCTTTTGATTTAGTCTAGCTCTAGTTATTTGCATTTGATATTTTTGGCCTATATGGCTATGTTGGCTTCTTAAGACTTACGTAGCTTTTAGAATCAGGAATTTGTTGATAGTTATCCTACTTTATAAGGAGTGCAAAATGTTAGATTGTTAGTATTACCCTATATTTGGAATAATTTTATTTGTCCTAAGTTCCTTTTTTATTTGTAAGAAATTTATATTTATGAAACTATAAATTTTCATAAATCTGGATTCTATGAGGTGGCACTCACCTCTTTGGTCAACTGGGATTTATGAGGAGTTCCTTGCATGTAACCTCCCTTCCTACACTTGATACACACCCTCCCTATATTGTAAAGGATTAGGCCACAAGTGGTACACATATTTAGGAGACTTGTAAGGTCATTAATGGGGTCTTTTGTATCTCCCATTATTCCTGTAGCTTTATTAAAAAAACTTCTCCTTTCTTCTTTATCATCATCTAGGAAACTTATGCTCTCTCTAATTTTTCTAGTTTTTGCTCTGATGTAAAAATGTTTTTTTCAAGTCTCTTAATAATATTATGTATGTTTTTTCATTGATTCATTCAGTTTTTCCACTTCAAAAATCTTTGTCTGAATCTTTGCTTGCATTGGAGAGGTAATGTATTTATTTAATTTTATATTTCTTTATCAAATTTATGATCAGTTCTTGAATAAATCTTTCATGGGATTGGAACCAAGTTCATTTTTATTAACATTTTTAAGTGTGTATAGGTTATAGAAAGGATTTAAAAATCCATTTTCTTTTTCATTTTTTAAAAAAAAAAAAAAAAAAATTAGCTCTTAACTCCTTTTTTCACAGGATTTTTTTTCAGCCACATTATTTTACAAGTAATTTTTTTCCTTAAAAAAAATAATTTTTTTGCTATTTAAAAAAAAATTGAGCACTATCAAATATATTTTTATTATTTTTTTCTACCCTTTCCTTTAACTCTGTATTATTATTTTTTGCAAAGGGAGAGTAAGAAGAATTTATTTTTGTGCTCATTTATTTTTTAATAAATACACACACACACACAACATTTTTGCTAATTTTTTTGTAGGGAATAACAAGTTTTTTTTAATAAACAAAATCATTTAATCCTTTTTTTTCTTTATTGAAGGGAATGATAACTAGTTATATATATATATATATATATATATATATATATATATATATATATATATATATATATATATATATATATATATATATATATATATATATATATATATATATATATATATATTTAATCTGGTACTTGTAGAATTTATTCTTACTTTTTTTCATTCAATTCCAATTACAGGGAATATATATATATATATATATATATATATATATATATATATATATATATATAAAATTTTTGAAAGTTTTGCAGGGTTTATTGTACTAGCAATCTATGTTTTTTCTTTTTCTAGAAAAGATTTGACTCTTTTCTTTCTCTATTTATTCCATCTGCTAAGGCATCCCTCTAAACCCTTGTTTTTCTCTCTCTTCCTTGTAGTCATATGGATCTATACAACATTCGTACCAAGTGTAAAACCCTCTCAGAGGTATGCAGGTTTTGTTTTATGCAATTTTTTCCCCTGTCTTCTTCTTGGCTGGGTACCATTGCTTTGATCTAGTCTTCCTCCTTGCTCCTAGATCTTCCTTGTAACTGCATTCGACAAAAAAAATAATTCTCTTGTAGGTATATTTTTGTTAATGCCCCTCTCATGTAATTTTTAAAAATCAATATGATTTCTTAGTTTTGTTTCTGAACTAAGGGTTTTCCTTTAACTTCCTAATTTATTTTAAAATTCATAATTTTTTTCTTTTATTAAAAAAAAAAGAATAAATTCAATATTTTTTTCTCTTCAATGTTAATAAATAAATAAATAAATATTCAACTCTTTTTAATTTTGCCTTTAAAAAAATGGTATTTTTTTATAAATATTATAAAGTTAAAAAAAATAATATTCATCATTTTTAAAAGGGGATTTTTTTCAAAATTTAAAATTAAAACCTTTTAAATTTGGTTAAAGTTTTAATATATATATATATATATATATATAATGCTTTTCCAATTTTTATGATTTTTAAACAAAATATTTTTTATGGATATAAGTTCTTTTTTTTTTTTTTTAAAGAGGAAAAATATTTAACTTAATTTTTTAAAATCAATATTATATTGTGTTGGAAAATTATAAACCATTATTTTTGCAATTCAAATATCCTTTTTGACTCCCATTTTTTTCTTTTCTAGTTATTTCTTTTGTATTTCGGCAAGTCATCCTTTGATTCCTTGCACCTTCTATGCTTTTATTGTTTAAGTGAGTTTTTTAATATTCATTTCTTGGTTATTGGTGAGCTTTCATGGAATAATGACTCAATTATTTCCTACATTTAAATTCACATCCACCAATTACCATATATGGAATTGCATATGTAATATATTTTCACTTTTAAATATTTGGTATGCATAGTAGATGGCACGAATCTTCAAATAGATAATAAAACTTCCTACATTGAAATTCAAGAGAAATGGCAAGCAAAAAATGATGAGACTTTAGGATTAATTGGCATGGCCATGACCTCTGAATTGCATATCCATATTGATGGTTGTTCTCTTTCCTCCATTACTTGGTCTAAACTTAAATCTATTTATGATGTTATGAATGAATCTCATATAATTCAAATTCAAGATCAATTGTCTGATTTAAAGTAAAATGATTTTAAATTTATGGATGATTTCTTAATTAAAGTTTTTCTTTTGCATTCTCAACAAGTTGGTTTAGGCGTTAAAATTTCTTATTTGAATTTCATTCATATTATCATGAAAAAGTGTTTACATCGACCTTTTCAGTAATTTATTACTAATATTAATTCTCAACTAGCTTTTCCTAGTTTATCAACTATGTTGACATTTGAATTATTTTATACTTTATTGTGTTAAGAAGAATACAAATTGATTTAATTTGGTAGTCTTAAGACTAGTGAACATGCTTTTATTTTTAAACGCCAACATAAGAATGACAAAGAATATCCTAAGTCTCCTAATACACATGATAAGAAAGATCAAAAATCTAACTCTAAACCTAAGAAAAAATTATAGTATAATTATTGTGATAAAAATAATTATGACAAAGATCACTAATTTTTAAAAAAAAAAAAAAATACATCAAAAATGAAAAGCTTACAGTCAAAGACAATGCTAGCACTAGTAATACTAAGACTCAAGTAAAATAAAAGTTTAATAGTAGAGCTATTTTACTTGTGTTTTGAATGCTTCTTCTATTGAATAGGTTATTGATTCAAGTGCTACTCAACATATGACCTATAATGCTCAACTATTTACCTTTTTAGCACCAAATTTTTCTAACAATCATTTAAGGCTTGCAAATTATTCTTCTTGCAATGTTGAAGCCATAAAAAATGTTAAAATCCTTAATGGTGAATTGCATGATGTCTTAGTTGTTCATGATTTAAAATTTAATTTAATTTTCATACCTTAATTATGAATACAAGACTATAAATTAAAATTTATTCATGATATTTGTTATGTTAAATCTATAAAGCAATATTTTCAAATAGTTTCTACTACTTTTCTAGACAATGATAATTTGTTCAAATTTATTGGATTATTTTCTCCCTCATCTTCTCATTATTTGTTTTTTTCTAATCATGTTTACTTCTGGCATGAATTATTAGGACATATAAATCACCAAATTATTTCTCTCATGAATAAATTCAATATGGTGCAAGGTTTGCTTAACATTTCTTCCATTACTTCTACTTGCAATGGTTGTACGGTTATTAAAATTCATAGAGAATATTTTCTAAAACATCAATCTTGGCATGCTATTGAAAATCTTCATTTAGTTTATAATGATATTCTAAGTCTTATGAAAACTCCTATTAATGGTGCTAAGTATGCTTTAATATTTTTTGATGATTGCACTAGGTGAGTTCGGATTTATTTATTAAAAAACTAAGGTCAAGTCTTAGATACTTTTATTAATTTTCATACTTTTATTGAAAAATAATCTCATTGTTTTTTATAAATATTATGCACTGATAATGGTATAAAATATGTTAACAATAATTTTTTTTCATAATGTAAGCATCATATAATTAAACATGAGAAAATTATTTCCTACACACCTGAATAAAATGGTTTTCTTGAACGTAAATATAGGACTATCATTGAAATAGCTAAGTGTATGTTACATGCTAAAAATATGTATTACAAATTTTGGACTGAAACCATGTATTGTGTTGTTTATCTCATTAATAGGACTCCCACTAAAGTTGTTCTAAATATTACACCTGAAGAAGTTTGGAGTGGTAGAAAACTTAATTTAAAACATTTACATGTTTTTGGTTCTGATGCATTTATTCATATTTCAATTAAAAAGCATAAAAAATTAGATTCTAAAGTAGACACTTTTATACTTATTTTTTATGATGAATCATCTAAATCATATATGGTTTATGATCCTCAAACTAATAAAATCAAGATTAAAAGGGATGTTAATATTGTTGAAAATGATGTTCTTGATTATGCTTCCAATTCAGATTGTCTTGATATTATTCTTGATTCTTTCCCTTTTGAATCTAATGATGATCATAATGATGTGTTACATAGTAATGTTGTTACTCCAATTCCTTCTCCTTCTTCTAGTCTTTCTCCATGTAAAGTTATGCTTAAATGGGCCAAGACTACTATAGAATATTCATGAATTAATGTTGACATTAATAATACTCATAGAACTAGACAATAAGTTTACAATTATTCTTTGATGTCTAAGCTTATGTAAAATAATGATCCTAAAACTTTAAAATAATCTCAAGGTCACCCTCATTTGGAAAATTCTATGTTTGATGATTACAACTCTTTTATTTTTAATAACACTTGGGATTTAGTTCCTTTACCTAAAGGGCATAATTTAGTAAGTTGTAAACGGTTGTTTAAAACTAAGTTTAACTCTAACTATCAAATTGAAAAACATAAAGATAGACTTATTGCTAGGGGTTTTTCTCAAATTAAAGGAATTGATTATAATTAAACCTTTACTCCTATTGCTTAATTGCCCATTATTAAAATTGTTTTAGCTTTAACTGCTCATATACATTGGCCTATTTATCAAATGGATGTTAAAAGAGCTTTCTTAAATGGTGACTTGCATGAAGAAATTTACATGTCTTAACCTCCTAATTATTTAAAAAAAGGTAATGAACATCTTGTATGTAAGTTAAATAAAGCTATTTATGGTTTAAAACAATTTCCTAGAAAATGGTAATCTAAAATTTATCAATTCTTTATAGCTCAAGTCTTTACTCCTAGCTCTAATTATCCTAATCCTAATCTCTTTGTCAAAAATACTTCAAGTGGCATAGTTATCATTGTTTTGTATGATGATGACTTAATTATAACTTGTAGTAATATTTTAATGATTTTTTTAACTAAAAATGCTTTATATAATACATTTGAAATGATTGATATAGGACTCTTACATTAGTTTTTAAGTATTCAAGTTTGGCAAAAAAAATAATAGCATCTCTATTTCTCAATCTAAATATGCACATAATTTATTATCTAGATTTAATATGCTAGATTGAAAACCTATTTATACTCCTTGTGAACTTGGTTTTAAACTTCTTAATGACATGGAAACCATAAATGTTGATATAACTTTATATAGATAATTAGTTGGAAGTCTAAATTATCTTATAATTACTCATCCTAATATTGCCTTCTCTATTTATTTGGTTTCTCATTTCATGTCTAAACCTCAAGAAACACATTTTAAAGTTGATAAAATAATTCTTCATTATATTAAAGGTACTCTAACCTATGACATTGAGTATACCCTAAATAGAAAATTTTCCTTGGTAGGTTATTTAGATTCTCATTTAGTTGGTGATGTAAATGATCATAGATCCAGTAGTGGTTACTACTTGATAGGTTCTCAAAAATAGCTCATTTATCCCTTATAAAACTACTAATGATGCCACCCATGTGGCCAATTTATTTTTCAGGGAGGTAGTAATAGTCCATGGACTCCCACTTAGTATTGTTTCTAATAGGGATACTAAATTGTTGGGTCACTTCTAGAGAACTCTATGAAAGAAGCTTGGAACCAGCCTCAATTTTAGCTCAGCCTACAATCCCTAGATATATGGTTAGACTAAAGTAATAGACATGATTTTAGGGAACTTTCTGAGACATTTATCCAAAGATCATCCCAAATAGTGAGATCTTGTTATTCCCCAAGCTAAATTTTCTTATAATGACTCCTCAAACAGGAGTATTAGTATGGGTCCTTTTCAAGCAATTTATGGTATGCAACCTAGGGTAATATTTGAGTTGAGATATAATTAAAATTAATAGGAGTGATTTAAGTGATGAGTTTGTTTTTACCATGTAAGAAATACATGATCAATTCAATAAACAACTTCAAACTAGTGTTGTTATGTACAAACAATAAGCAGAGTACTCAAGAAGAGAAGTGTAATTTCAGATTGGTGATCTAGTATTGGTCCATTTGAAGAAAAAGAGGTTTCCCAAGGGCACCTACAATAAACTAAATATGAAGAAAATAGGTCCATATAAGATTATTAGAAAGTTTGACAACAATGTATATGGAGTGGAGTTACCTAGTGGGGTAGCTATTTCTCCTATTATTAATGTTTTAGTCATTTATCCCTTCAAGAAAGGCATGAATACTAAGAAAACCATAAGGTAACCCCGTAAATTAGTAAAAGAGTGGGTAGACCAATTGTCCAAGTCTACAAAAGTAAGGATATAAGCTATCTTGGATAGCAAGGTAGTTAAGAAGACAAGAAAGTAGGAGTACTAATAGTAATTGATCAAATAGAAGCATTAGATAGTATAATATCCAATATGGATGACTTCAGATGACATTAAACAACATGGGAGTACTATATCAGACATCTTGAATAACAATACTTGAGGTTTTTTCCTTCTCCCCTTGGGATTATGATGTAGGGGCATTCTCCTAGGCCTAGAAACCTATAAAAGTTGCCCATTTTTTGTTGTGATCCTATTTAGCTAGATTTTAATTTTAATTTTAATGTTATTTTCTAGCTTTTTGATAGGTAGTTTGGTGTTTAGGACCCTCTTTAAGGGTTTCCTACAAAAATCTCTAAATTCAAATTCAAATTTGAAAACTAACCATTAGGTTACAAAATTCAAATTATAATAGCACATTCGGACATATTTGGGTCTCAATAGACTTAGCATATAGTTTTTTAGCTTTTGGTTTAGTCTAGATATAGTTATTTGCATTTTGATGTTTTTGGCCTATATGGCACTCTTGGCTTCTTAAGACTTGCATAGATTTTACAATCAAGAATTTGTTGATAGTTATCTTAATTTATAGGGAGTATAAAATGTTAGATCTTGTGTTGTAATGAGGCATTCGAGATAGGAAAATATAGAGGAATAAATAATAAGGTGATCTAAGATTGATGTTGACAATTAACCCTATTGTATGGTACATGAACCTAGATTTTGTAAGAATTTGATAATACAGTGCATTTAATGGCTTTATTAGGATAAGAGATGATTAAAGAGTGGAAATGTTTTTCATAACATGTTTAATATTCCTTGATACTATTGTATTTTTCAACCTTTATGGGCTAAATGGAAATTTATGAATTGTGCACAAATGGACTACACAATTTTTGAGTTAAAATTCTTATTGTAAGTCACATTGGAATCTTAATAGAGTTCCCTTTAAAAAGAGATAAAGATATATGGATGCCTACACATGGTGAATTGCTGTTGATTATTACTATCTATGTTCTTGTGAAAATAATCTAATGGTTTTTATGACTTAGTTTCACTTTTGTTCCTTAAAATATATATAGTCAGTCTAGAAAGAGACCAGACAGTCTGAGTTTTCCTTTATAACAAGTCTTGAGGGATTAATAAGGTTAATATAGTTACTTGGAAGGGTTAAATAATCATGCACATATCTTACCAATGTGTTTTGGTCCTTTCAAATACTCATAAACTCATTTTATGTTATTTTATTACCTCTCAAGTTTCACAGTAGGCCTATAAACCCTGAATTAAGGTTTTGCTCATTTTAAGAGACTCGACCATTCAAAAATATTTTTTTTATAATTTGCATATTATCAATAAGGTATAGCTAATTTATAATTTTTTAGGTTTGTAATCCCAAGGGAACATACTATTTTGAACTATAGGTCAGTCATAGGCCTAATTAGGGGCACTATAATGAGAGAAAAGCAATGTAAAGGATTCATGAGCACTTGAAACTTTAGGAGGTTGTGTATGCCATTAGAAGGTATATGTATTGCATTTGATTTCAATTTGAAATTTCTTACTATTAATTCTAAGTGGAATATACTCATTAAAAGGGCTACAAGGCCTACTAAGCTTGTGAAAGAAAATTTGCTAGAGATAACCATTTATGAACAATTTGTGGGATTCCTTTACATCATTCTCATTCAAGCTCATGATAGTTAGTTGGGTCTTGACTAGGTTTTATTTTCATTGTGTATTTAGTTTCCTTGTAAGCATGCTTGTTACATCCATGGAAATGTTATTAAACTCCATTGGCTTGAAAATTTGTTTAAAATTGTTATGACTGTTCATAGCCATAATGCCATAGTTTTACAAACATTCATTATGGCTATGAATGCTCATAATAAGTTTAAACAAATTATCAAGCCAACAAGATGTGTGTGTGTGTGTGTGTGTGTGTGTGTGTGTGTGTGTGTGTGTGTGTGTGTGTGTTCATAGCCATAATGAATGTTTTTAAAACTATGGCATTATTCCCTACGTTATTTCTCAAATTAGATTATTTTAGTCTAGGGGTTCTTGATGCATCTCTGGCTATGTAGAATATATGCATGACATGAACCTATGATTGGGATTTGTTATATATATATATATATATATATATATATATATAGATTAAATTTTTACTCAAATGTCAACTAGATTTTTTATATTTTGATTGAGTTATGACTGAGTATTTAAGTAATTAAGTTTTACATAATTTTGAAAGTTGTTTGTATGTCATGGCTTTAAATGGAATGGGATTGTTTTATGATTATGTTTCTTTTATTCATTGTATTTTATTTTTTGACTAGGATTTTATGAATGCCTTGGTTACGTCTTAAAAGGAATCTCTTATCCAATTTTTATGGAATTATTTATAGATGTATATGTTGATTGTACACATATAAATACCATGGTTTTGAAATTATATTTCAATTTGGGTTTTGTTGTTACATTTCAATCATTATGTCATGGTTTTAACACATGGGTTTTACAACTGTGTCTTGTAACAAGATCTTAAATATGTGAATTTTACATGGTCTTAAGTTTTGATGAGTTTCTTTGATATCTTTTAGTGCATTTCAAGTTACTAGGTTGGGATTATTTAAAGTTAAAAAAAATTTCCAATTAAAATTGATCTTTCTTTAATAGTTTGGACCTATTGCTTTTGAAGCCATGTTTAATTTGGATTTGGTTATGTGATTGGCTCATGTATAAGACTTATGGACTCACCTCTATTAATTGGCATGAATATACATGGTTTTATTTTTATAGACCTAAGAGGGCATTGGAAAAAATTTGAAGGAGTTTTTATTCGCTTTTATGAAATTTTTGGGTTTGTGTTGAACCCTTAAACTTCAAAATGATATGTTCTATTTTGAATTATTATTCTATTTTGATTATTATTCTATTTGAATAAATTAAGTTATTTATTAAATGTTTTGTGGTTCATTTATTTGTATAAAAATAATTTAGTTACCATTCCTATACTATACATGAATAAATAAATAGGTATATTATATACAAATATATATTGGTATTTGGGATGGTTAAGGCTTGCCTTAGCTTGGATGGGGATCCAAGGTGGTCAATTCAAAGACTATATAATGGATTAATTTTAATACATTATATATTATTCGGTAGCCATGCTTTATCTTCCCTACTTTTGATCTATATTATAGATGGATTAATTATTTTTATATTGCCTCAGAATGGTATAGTTGTCTTTTTGTATTCTTTTATTTAGAGATGTCCTTTAGTTGGAGATATGATTGCTTAGAATTCACTTCATGTTCCCACCAATCACCATCCTACTAATGGTTAGGGTATTGAGGGACATTGATGGTTGGGCTCATAGGGATGTTTGTTATGTTGTGGATCCTATTTCCACATTATAATGTATTTCAAATATTGTACATTAAAATGTATTGTATAATCCTAATACATTCTAGACCCCCTTTTTATAGAACTATAGATATGTGGCTTATATATACTTGTGTATGTGTCGTGTCATCACCCATGATTAATGAGGAACCATTATGGGTTTATTTCTATCATGATTTTGGTACCCATTATTTTGTAAAACCACTATGTTGATTACCTATTGATGTATTATAAATGGACATAGGTAATATATTAGATGAATAGAGTTAGAGAAGGTGAATAGATTGTGTGAATTTAGGTGCAAATTTAGGAGAGTTTATTGATCTCATCACCAAACAATATTTGTGCATTATAATTGTGATAAGACTACTATGAGAGTTCATTATACTTTTGTTGAATTGTAATAAGATTTGAGCAGGTGTTTCTTGGTGAATGTAGCCCACATTAGGCAAACCACGTTAAATCCTATCTTCTTGTTGTGTATTTTAATTTCTATTATTTATGTATCTCTTTTTCATACATCTTATTATTGTGATTCTATGAAATTATTCTATATTAATTTATATTTTATTCTTAACAATTAGTATCAGAGCTTCAGGTTCTATTTGCTAAAGTCTTGAATTATAGGAAGGGATATTAGTTTAAGTAGGATCTATGGCTAATGATAATAGATCAAAGGTTGGAAAGGTCAATGGGAATAAATTTGGTATACGTAAGATATATATGGAGGATTAAATCTATCAAAAGGACCTCCATGCTCTACTCGAAGGAAAAGTAAAACAACTAGTGGGTACAATGGATGATGCTTGGGAGCTACTTGATAGGAAAGCACTTGGGTCATCCAATTATGGCTTGCATCTTTAATAATATTTAATATGTCACATGAGAAGACCATGGAAGGTCTCATGAACACATTAGGGAAGCTATATGATAAACCCTCTAGTTTAAGAAAAATTAATATGAAGATGTTTGAAAATATTTTAGTTGATGATCACTTAAATTAATTTAATATGGCTGTGAGTATGTTGAACTCTATAAAAATTGAATTTGATGATGAATTTAGGGCTCTAGTTATTTTTTGTTCCTTACTAGAGATTTGGAATAGCCTGGTAATATATGTGAGCCACTCAGACTCTAATAATATCAATTTCAAGTTTGAGGATGTCATAAGAGTAATCCTTAGTGAGGAAATGCGAAGAAAAAGCTCTAGGGAAACTTCTACTACAGTTGATGCTTTGGTGATAGAGAGTAGAGGGAGATAAAATTATAGAGTAAAAGGAAAGCATGGAAATTCAAATGATCAAGGAAGGTGAAAATCAAAGAGCATGATGGCATGATATCACTATGGAAAGATTGGGAATGCAATGAAGGTTTGTTGGGTTCTTCAAAAGAAGAAAAATAATTAGGAAGACATCAAGGATGTGAATTTGGTAGAAAGTAATGTTTGTTAGGATGCACTAATTCTCTCCATATATAATATTACTGAGTCTTGGGTTTTATATTCAGGGGCTTCTTTTAACGCTACACTATATATGCATTGATTTATTGATTATGTTCAAGGGGATCTTGGACATGTTTATCTTGGTGATGATGAGCCTTATAGTATAGTAATAAAATGATGTGTTCAAGTCAATATGTAAAATGGGAACACTAGGATACTGAATGATGTCATGCATATGACCAAGTTAAGATAAAATTTGGTATTTATAGGTAGATAGGTAGTGATGGTTGTATAGTGACTTTTATAGTATATTATTTAAAGGTAACAAAGGGTGATCTTGTGGTAGAAAGAGGTAAGAAGGCTTATAACTTATTTTTATCAAGTAGTGATAACTATTGTAATTTAGTTGCTAGAGATGCAGATATAACTTTATGGTAAATAGGCTTAGCCACATGAGCCAAAAGGGCATGAAAATTTTGAAGGATAGGTTACCCAAATTGAAAGGTTTTGATTTAGATTTATGTGAAGACTGTGTGTATGGAAAATAAAAAGGATAAGCTTTCTCAAAGTTGGACCTACGACAAAGGAGAATAAGTTAGAGCTAGTTCATTTAGATGTATGGGGGCTAGCTTAGTTATCTTCTATCGGTGTCTTATATTATTATATCAAATTTATTGCTGATGCAAATGGGATAGTTTGGGTGTATGATATTAGGAGAAAATATAAAGTGTTTAATACATTTAAAATATGGAAAGCCTTATTTGAGAATGAAACAAGTCTCATGTTAAAATGTCTCAGGTTAGCTAATGGTTAGGAATATTGCAACAATTATTTTTTTCATTACTATTCTAGGAATAAAATTAAAAGATAGATGATAGTTCCAAAAACTCCAAAATAAAATGGAGTGTTATAAAGGTTGAACAATACTATCATGGAGCATACTAGGAGTATGATGTTGCATTTAGTATTGCCCCTTCAATTTTAGGCAGACACAGTAAACACAACTGTATATTTGATCAATAGAGGACCTTCATCTTCACTAAATGGATACATACCTAAGGAAGCTTGATCTAGTAAGAAGGTTGTTTATTTCTTTCTTAGAGTATACGGATGTTAATTTTTTGTTTATATTTATAAATATGATAGGACCAAGTTAGAGGCTAACTCTAAAAAATGCACCTTTATTGGTTATAGTGAGGATGACTTTGGTTTCTAAATTTGGAGTCTTAATAATAAGAAAATATTTTAGTTTAGGGATGTGGTTGTTTGATTAAATTTTGTCTATTTTAAGTTCAAAGGAAAACAAAGAGAAGGAAGGGGATAAGTGATTAGAATGAACCTAGATTTGATTTGCATGTTGTATCTAGAAATTGTGAGCACTCCTCTTTGGCTAGGGAGGACTACTTAAAAATAAAAATGCACTACGATAAGATGTTTGTTAGTAGATAAAACAATGGGATGCCAAGCTAAACACTTATTCTAGGAAGTGTGAAACTCTCCTAGAGATGACAGTCCACTTCTGAGAGGCAAAAGAATAATAAATAATTGAAAGAGAGATAAAGAGAGATTGAAAGAGAGGGTGAAAGAGAGATAAGATAACCATTTTTAAATAACATGTTCATAGTAGAGAGTGATAGGATGCAGGTGAGATGTTTTGTTGGTGTTTTATAAGTTTTCTTGGTAGGTTTTGAAGAGGTTAAGAAATTGACAATCATCAACATCAGTAGGTATGTGATTGATGTCTGTTAGACTATCGAGATCAGTAGTGAGGTGACTGATGTTGGTTAAGCTGCTAACATCAATAGAATTAATAATTGTCTGAGAGATTGTAAAAATATTTTTTGGGTCTAAGAAATGGTTTGGATCAGGTCATAGAGTTTGAGAGAGTTAGGACAAGGATTTTATGGCTTGGTTAAGTTTGGTTAGAGGTTTGGTATGCATGTAAGGGGAAACAAGAAAGGAAGCTTTGTAAATCCCTCATGGGGTTATGGTTAAAAGTGCATAAAGTAGTGTAGGGTAGATATAAATAAATAGGATAATAATTAAATAAATATTTAAATGACTTATATTATCAGTGATATACATAGATGTGGTGGTCATTAAATGATAAGTGCCAGGTTGATGATTTCTATCTAGGAGTTTGAACTTGAATGCCTGAATAAAGAGAACAAGTAGATGATTTTGGTCCTCAAGAGCTTAGTTGATGATGGTGATTGACTTACGTAGAGTTATTGTAATCCTAGATGTCAACAAATAGAATGTCAAGAGCCTAAATGAGAATAAGAATTACTTTTGTTAAATTTTTCTACCTAAACTATAAGTAGGAGTTTGGCTTATATTACTAACATTGATGATACCACTGATGTTGACATATATCTCACCAACATCAATCATGGGTTGACCAATGTTGGTTGCCCTAGAATAGGTAAACCTTTCTATTCTTAGCTTATATTTTTATTATTGTGTGTGTCAAGTGTGACACCCATTATAAAATGGTAAAAATAGGAGGTTATGAAGGAAGTATTTATTTAGAAATTCAGTTTGGAAGAAGGAATAAGTCCTAGGTAGTTAGGATGAGGGGACCAAGTCTTGAGGTGACTCATTAGGGGAGAATTAGTCATAGGGCAAGGTGGCTAGGTAAGGTGGCAATAGGAGTTTTTTAATTAACTTAATTAAGAATTTTAAATTAACTAAATGTGTGAGAGGTAAAAGTATGGGTTAGGGAGATTAATTGTTATTATTAAAATGAGTTTAGGGGGGTTTTAACTAAGGAGTTACGCATGTGTGTGAGATGTAATTTTGGTGTCTACATTTTTCCCTTTTTGTCTTGTAATTTATACCAATATGTTGCAAGACAAAAATAGGAGTTAGATGCTCCAAGAATTGGATGAGGTATCCCCCCTCAAAATGAGAATAAATGGAGGAAAAACTAAAATGAAGTACCAGAATGATAGAAGGGTAGTTGGGTGACTGATGGAGATTTGAGAATTGTTATGTGCAATGAGCTATAGTTGACAATGTTAAGAACATGCAGGGTTAACAAGGACTTAGATAGAAGTAACCAAAGCATAGCTTGTAATTGATAGCTGATAGGTCAAATAAAGCAAATTTATAGCTCTAATAGTGAATGTGTCCCAGGTATCTGAGGTAGGAAGTCACCATAGGAAACACAAAAGGGTTGAAGGTGATAGGATGGGCTTGGTTGCCATCCTCAACACCTAAAATACTTTCATGTACATAATAGCTAACTATAGTAAAGAAAAATAATGTATTCCTGATGTAAAAGGGTCAATGAGTGAGGAAATATTCATGATCTCCAAGCACAGTCATCAAGGGTGAAGATTTGAGTGATATTTAATGTCAATTTGTCATGGTTGGGGGAGATATATGTGATCTCTAGTTGCCCTAATGTATGGGTAAAGCTATGCCAAGTTGGGTGTTTTTGTGTTGGAAAACATGTTTTAAAAGGTACCAATATTGGTAATACATGTTGATATTGGTAATATAAAGTGTCAACATCAACATAATTAGGGAAGCACTATCAATATCAGTGAAAATAATCACCAATATTGGTAGATTAGGTCAAGATTATCAACATTGGTGGCTGACCAAACTTGACAAAAGGGGTTTGGTGGCTAACCAAACTCATTTTCAACTTTGTGATTGGAAAGAAGAAATAGGGATTTGAGAGTGATTTGAGATGGCAACATAAAGGGGGACCCAATAGGAGGCACAAGACCATAGGTGCTAGCAGTGCTAGCCAAGAGGAGATGATGAGATGAGGTAAGAGTCTAAACTACTTTGATTTGGTTTTGGAAAATTTTTAGTTAAATGAGAGGTGGATCTGTAGAAAATATGATTTAAAAGGGTAGAAAATATGCTAGGGTAAGTGTAGGATAAGTTAGGGTAATTTGGGGGTATTTTTTTAAGGGAAATAGGTTAGTTGGGTTTGGGTTGTTTGACCCTAGGGCTAAACTAGTCATTGACATAAGTGAGATTGACTGACACCAATCAGCATGACACCAAGATCAACCAAAGTCAACTGACATGGCACCAAGGTCAGTAGTGTGTTATTGATGTCAGCTACTACATAGACCGATAGAATTCTAATGTCAACATTGATGCCAATGTCAGCTACTATTAAAAAGAAATAGATAAGAGAAAGGGTGAGTTTTTGATCTCTAGTGGGAGTAGTCAACTAGCCTAATGGTCGAGCTAGCCTTAAAGGACCCCATGTTATTTGATTTTTGCCTACATAACCTGATTTAGGGCCTCAAGCCAATGTAGTTTTAGGAAAAAAAGGTATAAAAGATATAAAAGGTTAGTTTTAGGGAAAAAAGGTAAAATAATATAGCTGAGAGACCTAGGTGTTTAAAGTTAGGTTATAGTGTCAATAGTCAAGAATATAGGTAGTGAGGCCTAGAGTTGGAATAGGTGGGTAGGGTAAGGTAAAGAAAGAGAGATAGTGACACCTAGAGTTGGAATAGGTGGGTAAGCCTTAGAGGGGGGGGAGAGAGAGGGGGGGGGGAGAGAGAGAGAGAGAGAGAGAGAGAGAGAGAGAGAGAGAGAGAGAGAGAGAGAGAGAGAGAGAGAGAGAGAGAGAGAGAGAGAGAGAGAGAGAGAAGCCTAGGGTAGTTAGTAAGGTGGGTTTATGGTTGAGCTAACCTTAGAAGACCCCATGTTGATTGAGTGATACCTACATAACCTAGTTGAGGACCTCAAACCAATGTTATTCTCCTAATGAGAAGGGAAATAGGTGGTGAGGGGGTAGATTAAAAGGAATGTGACCTAATTAATTTGTGTATGGATAAAGGTGAGGATGGAACTTACACTATGAAACCATCACCAGGGTTATTGACGTGTATGAGGAGATATGTTACTCTAAATGAGTGGGATCATATGGTCACCATCAGTTTGGGAGGAGTGTAATGATACTATCATGTTATATGAGATGTGTTACTGATGATCACATTGATTAAGAGGTGGGATCATACCACCAACATCTTCCATCTACTGACAAGAGAGTTGACAGTGATAGAGGAGGATGTTTACAAGATTCTACGATTACCACTCTAGGATGAGGAGCTTTTTACATGCTTGAGAGAGGAACATGAAATATATATATATATATATATATATATATATATATATCATGTTCCTCTCTCAAGCATGTAAAAAGCTCCTCATCCTAGAGTGGTAATCATAGAATATTGTAAACATCCTCCTCTATCACTGTCAACTCTCTTGTTAGTAGATGGAAGATGTTGATGGTATGATCCCACCTCTTAATCAATGTGATCATCAGTAACACATCTCATATAACATGATAGTATCATTGCACTCATATATATATGTGTGTGTGTGTGTGTGTGTGTGTGTGTGTATCAATTTATATGTGGAATATGTTATTGAGGTGACCTACCACTTTGTGAACTTTGGATATGAGCCAGTTTACATGGCTGATGAGGAGCAACATCATTTAAGCATCCTGATGATGATCAAGATCTTATTTTATGTATTACTTGATGCAAACAAAGGGAAATTTCTAATTACTTTGACCGGTGTGCTAAAATAAATGATAGATTAGTGGACCAGTGTGCTTGGTGGGTAGGGTTACATCTAGTGGTGGAGGTTAGGAGGCCAGCAACAAAATTATAGTGATTAGTTAGGGAGAGAGATGCAACACTGCAAGTGAGAGATACAGTAGTATAGGCTTGAGATGTAGTGGTGCAGGCTCAAGAGACAACCCAAATAAAGGTTTTAGCCTTATAGGGTAGGTGGTGATGTTGCAAGGTCAGATTGGGGCTCTACAAGGTCAGGTTGTAGCACTATAGGGCCAAATGACTATTTTATAGGGTCAGATGACTGTAGTGATGATAGAGAGAGATAGTTGAAGAGTAGAAATAGGCCATGCCACTCCTCATCCTCCACCACCACCATAGGGACCAATAAAATATGGGCCATCATCAGGGGTCATGGGTCCTCCACAAACTATATTTATGGTGAGGTATTTGACTACCCTAGATGAGATTGTTTACTATGAGAGGGTGATTAGAGAGTTCTCATAGATATAGTGATATTCAAATTTTATAGAGTAGGAGAGGTTGATGTCACATGTGATGGCTTCATGCTCACATTGACACAGATGGATAAAGAGTGGTGATGATACTACATCCTCATGACCTTAGGGAGAGCCTTGAGGACCATGAGTATTAGTATTTACTAGTTTGTATTTATATATGTTATATGTATACTAGCCTATGAGCCGAAGATGCACGATGTACATTTTGAGAGAGATTTATGATATTTTGATGATGTAGATGATAAACATGTATTTGATCACATATTTATATATGAGATGTTCATTTCTTACCTTGTGTTTATTTGAGATTCATTGCTAATGTTTATGATGTTGATATGGATTATGTTCATTTATTGCCATGTTAATTTCGATGTTTAATGTTGATCAGGTTATTTGATGTTAGACTAGCCATCCCATTTATGTGATGGTATATGCATAGTTGATTGGTTAGCTTTATTTTAGTATTTTTCCATATTTGTGATGGTGTATGCTTAAAATGAGTAGATTGAGTGGATTAATTTATTTCAGCATTTTTCCATATTTGTGATGGTGTATGTGTAAAATAAATGGGCTGATTAGGTTAATGTTGGTATGATATTGTTTTTGCATCTCAAATAGAGATATCGACATGTGATGTGGATGGAAAAAAAATAAAAAAAGGCAGAATGCTCATGCATTGGCAGAGATCATAACTTAGAACATAAATAGGCTCAGGAAAATGAGCCTCTTTCATTCCTTATATCTTTGAACCATTGTGTTTGTTACAGAACCATCGTGTTTACCTCATGTTAAGTGAGCTTAATAATCCCTTGAAATAGTGTGAGGGGAAAGAAAGGGGGAGAATGAGGGAAAATGTTTAGATAGCATAACCTACCAAGTAGAAATGATATGCCCCTTTTGTGGGTGACCCAAGAGCTAGTATAGGCAAGTCCACGACTTAAAGTTTTTTTTTTTTTTTTTTGTGTGAGATGATAAATGTGGGAAGCCTAAAATGGGATTTTGTATAGGTTAACATCATGAAAAGAGGTAAATATCCCCTTTGCATTTGTTTTTCCCTTTGAGAACAAATCTTGACTTAGCCATCCTTCAAGGGAGTGGTCTAAGCATTTGTTTTAATTTAAAATAGTTGTCCTATAAGGGACTAGTATATTGATAATAGCAAAGGGAAGTTACGTAGCTATCCTTCAAGGGAGTAGTCTACATTGAAAAAAAATATGCCCTGAGATTTTAGTTCTTTTTCAAATATCCCATTTATTTTTATTTTTTAAAAATTTAAGTGAGCTTCATAGTCCCTTGAAAGAGTATGAGGGGAAAGAAAGAGGAGAATGAGGGAAAATGTTTAGATAGCATAACATACTAAGGAGAAATGATATGTCCCTTTTGTGGGTGACCCAAGAGCTATTATAGGTAAGTCCTTGACTTAAAGTTTTTTTAAAATACACACACACACACACACACACACACACACACACACACACACACACACACACACACACATAGTGTAAGTAGATAAATGCGAGAAGCCTAAAATGGGATTTTGTATAGGTTAAGGTCATGCAAAGAGGTAAATATCCCCTTTGCATTTGTTTTTCCCTTTGAGAACAAATCTTGGCTTAGCCATCCTTCAAGGGAGTGGTCTAAGCATTTGTTTTAATTTAAAATAGTTGTCCTTCAAGGGACCAATCTATTGATAATAGTAAAGGGAAGTTACATAGCTATCCTTAAAGGGAGCAGTCTACGTTGAAAAATATGACCTGAGATTTTAGAACTTTTTCAAATATCCCATTTATTTTTATTTTTTATTTTTAAATTAAAGTGAGCTTCATAGTCCCTTAAAAGAGTAGGAGGGGAAAGAAAGGGGGAGAATGAGGGAAAATGTTTAGATAGCATAACCTACCAAGTAGAAATGATATGTCTATTTTGTGGGTGACCCAAGAGCTAGTATAGGCAAGTCTATCACTTAAAGTTTTTTTTTCTTTCTTTCTTTATTTTTTTCTATGTAAGTTGATAAATTCAGGAAGCCTAAAATGGGATTTTGTATAGGTTAAGGTTGTGTAAAGAGGTAAAGATCCCCTTTGCAATTTTTTCCCTTTGAGAACAAATCTTGGCTTAGCCATCCTTCAAGGGAGTGGTCTAAGCATTTGTTTTTATTTAAAATAGTTGTCCTTCAAGGGACTAGTCTATTGATAATAATATAGGGAAGTTACGTAGCTATCCTTCAAGGGAGCTGTCTATGTTGAAAAATATGACTTAAGATTTTAGAACTTTTTCAAATATCCCATTTATTTTTATTTTTTTAAAATTTAAATGAGATTCATAGTCCCTTGAAAGAGTATGAGGGGAAAATAAAGGGGGAGAATGATGAAATTTTTTTAGATAGCATAACCTACTAAGTAGAAATGATATGTCCCTTTCGTGGGTGACCCAAGAGCTAGTAAAGGCAAGTCCATAACTTAAAGTGTTTTTTTCTTTACTTTTAGTCATGGACAAGACTATAGAGACTTAGGAGTTTTACACTATGAGGATAAAACCATAACACTATGTAAGTTATCTAGGTGTATAGGACTAAGGGTGAAGAGGAAGGGAAATGAATGTAATAGGGATGTTCAAGGGATGAGCTCACATTAAACATGAAGTAAAGTGACACTGGTTCTAACAAAAGAATGGTCATATGTGTAAGGAATTTAAAGGCTCAGGTTTTATCCTTCCTTCAAGAGAAGACAAGTGATTAGTTTCTAAACCATACTTGTGAGTTATGATGTAAGGTCCAATCCAATTATGAGAAAATTTACCCCTTTTACTTTTCTCCATGCTTGTTACATGTTGATTTTATTTTAACACAAGATCTCTTATATTGAAATATCACTCTTTGAGGTTTTTGTTATAAACATATTTGATATGCTCTTGATATATCTAGAGGTGGTTGAGGGATATGAGATGGAACTCATCAAAAAATTCAAGTTGGGCCAAATGTTCTTGGTAAAAGTCATCATTAGTATCTCATGTAGAGAAATGTGAAGAGAAGTGATCTAGACCTCAAGAGGCAAAACAACCTCCATCCCATGTACCAATGAATAAGGTGTAGCACCCATCAAGATTTGAATGCTAGTGTAATAATCCCATAAATCAAAAGGAATGTGTGTGTGCTAATCTTTGCTAGTATCATTGACTACCTTTATGAGAATCTTGGTCAAAGTTTTGCTAGAAGTTTCTCTTTATCCATTATATTAGGGATAATATGGTGATGAGAAGCTTAATTTGATTCTAAATGCATCACAAAAACCTTGAAAAATCTTTCTTTTTTTTAATTTCCATTATTGGTTATAATATTGTGAGGTATACTAGAATGATAGATGATGTTGGTGGTTAATGAAGTCAACAATTTTGTTAGCTTTAGTGGAGATGAGAGGGATCACCTTGACCCACTTGGTGAATTATTTAGCGGTAGTAATGATGAAGTGATGATGGATTGATGAATGGGGGTTGATCTCTTTGATTAGATCTAAGCCCCACTAGGAGAAGGGCTAAAAGTCTTTGGCAACTTGCAATGCATGACTGGGAATGTGAGGAAGGTTAGCATGTTATTGACACTTGACACAATGCTAAACATAGTCAGCATAGTCTTGATGAAGTTTGGTCCAATAATAACCAATTCAAAGAATACAAATAGAAACCATGTGATAATTTAAATACCCATCACAAATCCCATCATGGAATTCCTTAATAGCAAAGGAAGTCTCATTACTAGTTAGGCATCTAAGGAGAATACCATCAAAACTTTGCTTGTAAATAAGTCTCGATAATATAGTGTAATGAGTGGCACATTTTATGAAGGCCCTTTTCCCATTATTAGAAAGATTAGAAGGGGTAGTAGAGAAGGAAAGATAATCTATGAGTTATTTATACCATAAGTCTTGTGGGTTGGTTGTTAAATTTTTGAAAAAGAGGATGTTAGTTGAGACGTAGGAGGGTAATGCTAAGTGATGCATGGTGACATATATTCTTGAAGAGGAGGATGAAGAGGGTATGTGTGAATTGAGTGAAGCCATAATGTTAGAAAACTTATTTATATATCGAGGAATAGTTTGCAAGAGATAAGAGTCAAATGATCCTAAGAGTGTATCTACATGATGTTTATGCCGATATAGAATTGAGTTTTTGCATAGGCAGGAACCATTAATTTTGTTAAACACTAGATGAGAATCATAAAATATAGTTATGGATTTGATACATAAGAAGAACATTGTTTGAAGTCTAAGAATCAAAGCCTCATATTCAACTATATTGTTAGTGCATTTAAAATCTAGTTTAAATGACAAAGGCATAGGCTCACCATCTAGAGGAATAAGTGTGAACCCTACACCCACACCATTTTGTAATTTAGATCCATCAAATAACATCATCATTTGATAGGGGATGTCATCGGTAGAGAGTGTTGCAATAGGTTCATCATGAAATTCAATGTTTGAAGGTTAGTTGTTAGGTAAAGGGACAATAGCTAACTAGTCTATGATTGTTTACCCTTTAATTGATTTTTTATATGAACTCTGAGTCAAATTTAGCAAAAAATAGTACACATTGGTTGTGATATAGTTTGGAATGCATATATTTGAGAGGATAAGTATAGGTGACCACATAGGTTTTATGATTTAGGAGATAACAATGAAGCTAGAGGCAGAAAAGACCAATGCAAGGCAAAGTTTTTTATTGTGTGTATATTGAGTCTCATAATCAATAAGTGTGTGGATTATGTGATAAACTACCTGATCTTGATGTGCAATCATAGTGCCTAGAGAATGATCTGTTACGAAGATATACATGTAAAAACATTGATTTTCCTTAGGTAGAATAAGAAATAGTTGGGAAAGGAGGTATTGTTTAAGTTTGTCAAAGGATTCTTGGTAGTTTGTATTCCATTATAAGGAGACATCCTTTTTGAGGAGGGGGTAAAAGGGTTGGAAACAATCTGACTATTGGGAAATGAAGCATCAAATTGACTAAAGTTTGCCTTCTTGGCTGTAAAGTTGTTTGATATTAGTAGGTGGAGGCATCTCTAGGATTTATCTAACCTTATCAAGATAGACCTCAATACCATGGAGAAAAATGATAAAATATAAGAGTTTACTAGAAATTACACCAAATAAATGTTTCTTTGGGTTTAGTCATATGTTATATTAGAGAATATGAGTGAATATAGTTTTGAGAATTATCAATTGTTTTTGGAAAAGTTTAGACTCGTCGAATAATTCATCCACATAATCTTTCATAATTTTGTATAGGAGATCATGGAAAATGTACGTCATGGTGCATTGGTAAGTTGCACCAGTGTTTTTTAGGCCAAAAGGCATGACCCTATAATAAAAATTCCCCCATGGGGTAATAAAGGTGGTCTTGTATTGATCCTCAGGAATAATTAGGATTTGATTATATCTAGAGAATCTATCTATTAGTGATAACATCTCATGGATGGCTATTAGATCAACAATTTGATCAATTTTAGGTAATAAAAAATCATCTTTTGGATAGGAAAGGTTTAAATCATGATAGTCAATGAAAATAGGGATTCCCCCAATCACTTTTGTGATAGGAACAATATTAGAAATCCATTTCAGGTAGTCGATGGGATGGATGAAGTTAACAAAAAGGAAACATTGGAGCTCCTCTTTGACAAGGAGAGAGACACGACGATGTATTTTATGAATTTTTTGCTTAACATGTTTAACATCTTGATTGGTGATAATGTTATGGGTAATGATAAAGGGGTTAATACCAGGCATGTCATTATAAGACCAACTGAACGCTTTGCTATGGTCATTAAGAAATGTGGCATAATCAACTTGCTCAGAGGAATCTAAAGATTTTCGAATCTTGAGGATGTGAGGGTTATCATGTGAGGGTAGGATGATGTCAATGGTTAATTCATTTAACATTGCTTAGGTTTTAGATGGGAGCAATCATTTGATATAAGAATCATCCACACCCATGTATGTAAGAATTACATCATCATCCTTACATTAGATAGTGTTAATAGTGGGAGAATCTTCATAAACTATTTTAGGATGAATGAGAGAAAGGGACCTTGTTTCCTTACCCTAACGATAGGTGAGAGGCCCCAAATGGATGGCATTTATTCAAAAAAAACTTAAGAGGTATAGATATCTCAGATTCTGTAGGTGATGGTGGAGAAGAAGGTAGCGAAGGAGAGACTGGCTCTTTAACAATTAGTTCTTGGGAGATTTTTATGAGTTTATTTAGTTCATCATATCCCACCCCATGCCTCTTTTTGGCATTTTCAATGGTGTTTCTAGTAGGATATTCAATAGACGTATGGACACCCTATTCATAATGAATCAAACCAAATCCTTTTCAAGTGCACTTATATAGGTAGGTGTGAGTGAATATAAGGTTACTAAAGAAAGAAAAGTCATAGGTAAATGGTTGTGGTTAAGAGGATGGATTGTTGTCAGTAGGATCTTGATCAATTCCCCCATATGTAAAATTGGTTCAAAGACTAGGGGGCATAAGGGATGACCATCAAAATATGGGGAACATAATATGCGTGCATGTGAAGCCTTCCATATTCTTTTGGAGTATAGAACATGTCAAGTGTCAACAAATGATATTCACCAAGTGATAAACATTGAAAGGTCTCCTCCATGGGATCTTTGTCAAGAATTTGTGTTGCCAGTATCTATGTAACCATAGGAGTGGATCTTATGGAATCTTTAGAATCATCATTCAAGGAAGATGATGTTTTAAATGGGATGAGGATATATTTGGTACTGTAGGTCATATTACATGTTTTAAATGGAGGTGGGTTGGTAGGTATAACATATATTTGACCATCATGCTCAAACTTTTTATAGCGGTGCAAAGTCGAGGGTACACATGCCATAACATGTATCTAAGGTCATCCAAGCAATATGTTATATTATAAATCTCCTTCCACAACATAGAAGAGCTTGAGAATTGTGTAGGGACCTATACAAATATGTAAGATAATAATGCCCACTGTAGTATCCATAGTATCATTAAAGGAATGGAGTACCGCATCAGTTTGAGACATGTAATTATTATGAAGGCATAAATGTTTGTAGGCATGGGTGGAAATAATATTAATACTGACTCCCGCATTAATCATAATTTTATTGATATGATTTTGATCAGTATATGCAGTAATAAAAGGGGTAAAATCCTGATCCTCATGGTGTTAATGTGGAATTTATGAATTATTGAAAGAAATAAGGGAGATAGAATTAAGGGAGCTGACCAAAGCTACAAGAGGTTGGGGATAATCTAATTTTACCTCAATCAATTGTAAAGCACTAGTCAAAGCCTGACAGTGTTGGGATGAGCTTTGGATTAAATCATACAAAGACATCTTCACAGGAGTTTGGTGAAGCTATTTCACCATTGAGCTTTGAATAACGTCTAAAGATGTTTTAGAAACACCCAGATGGAAATCTTAGGGTTAGTAGGGGGAGTGTCTTTGGTGAAGGGATGGGTCTAAGGTGTAGTGACCTTTTCCTTAGCTTTATCTTTTTAGTTTTGTCACCGTGTGGCCACATTAACTATGTTAATTTGAAAAGTTGGTGAAGGAGGTGGTAAAGGGGTTATGATTACATATTTGGATTTGAATTTTCATGGAATAGTAGGAGGAACTATAGATACCAAAGATTGAATAACAAGGAGGTTAATGGTAGTGTTATCAAAAAGGGTGTCAATATCGAAGTGTTTCCCAATAACCACAGTGAGAGCTTTACAATTTTTAATATCGTATCTAGGTGAATGATGATATAAACAAACTTATGTATCATCAAACTAAGATGGATTCATTCTAAAAGGACTATAAGGCTTAATAGGAGGAATATTTATTACCGAATATTACAATAATTGACATAAGAAAAAGCTTTGGGAGCTTGCAAGAGGGCTCACACTTGTTTTACTAATAGGAGTGGACACCTTCTTCTCTTTTGATGTTGGAAAGGTAATTTTACATGGTGTCTTATTTAGAGATGGTAGGGTTACGTGTTTTGTTATCACTTTCTTAGTGTTATATGTGAGAGGTGTACTAGATGGCAAAGGTAGGAGTGGAGGTAGCTTAACCTTTTGTTTGGCTTGGTTAGATGATACTCCAACTAAAGTAGAAGTATGCAGCCCCAAAATAGATGGTAAAGTTGAGGGTTAGAGAAGGGATTGGTGAGGTCTAGAGGGCTTAACATTTTTCTATATTTTAGGGTGAGAAACTCCAATTTGTGGTTGAGGAGTTAAATATAATTTTACCTGTGGATGAATTAAATTAGAAATGAGGTATACACCTAAAGGCCTGATCTATATTAATGTAATAGATTCTTGTGAGGATGAGGTTTCTAACATAGATGGCTAAAATTTTGGTTCTTTTGGTGAATAAACTCTAGCTTTGTCAAATACCTTTGGGTAAAGTGTAGTAAGAGAATTGGTGGTAAAGGTCGACATTCATTGTGTTGGATATGGAGTTTTAAGTTGGTCCCAAAATATCCCATGGTTAAGTTTCATGGAGTCAAGAAATTATAGAATTTTTACCAAATGTGAGAAGGATTTTGAAAAATTTGGCGTAGGTCTTACGGTTGTGTTTTTAAAAATATATGATGTTTGGGAAAGAGGGAAATTGTTGGTTTCTGCTACTTCAAGCCAAAGATGAGAAAAAACAGCAATGGGGTCTTTTTTGACAGAGATGGGAGAAGAGACTTGATCTACCATGGGTGGAGGGGTGGTAGGTGAAGTAGGTTCTTCGAGAGGGTAAAACATAGGTATTATGGGTCCCTTAACATGTGGGTGAGGCATGGGTAAAGTATGATCTTCTATAGGTAAAATAAAGGGTAAGGGTGGTGCAATTGGAATAGGCACAATAGGTCTCTCATTTATTATGGGAGTAGATGATATCGACTCTTCTAGGTGCAAAGGTGAAGTGGGTGGGATACCACTCTCTATAGGTGGAGGAAAAATAGGTGAAGAAGGTTCCTCAAGAGGGTATAATGTATGAATGATGTTTCCTTCAACATGTGGTTGAGGAATAGGTAGGGTGTGATTTTCAAGTGGTAAGAGGATAGTTAATATTGGTGGAAACAAAATTGGGATTACAAGATTCTCAAGTGGAAAAAAGAGTGGCAAAGGAGGCTCTACCTCTCGAGGGAATGGAATAGGTGATATAGGCTCTTCTACTTGAAGAGGAAGAATGGGCAAAATAGGTGCCACTGAATGTGGGGGAGGAGTTGATGAAATATATGTCTCCTATTGAGGGGTCAGTTAAACTAAAGATAAAGGAAAGAGCATATTAACTATATGGATATTATGATCACCTAAGTTAGTTGTAGACTGGATAGTGTTTTGGTTTGGTGAATGGTTAGGAAAAGGGTGTTTGAACAAATATATACTTTGATTGGGAAGTGCATTAGGATTATCCAAGACAAGCTCACCTCTATCAAGCATATATTGAACAATATTCTTGAGCATCTTATAATTATTATAAATGTGACCTTTAACTCGATGGTAACCATAAAACTCATCTTCCTTATACTAGGATGGGATAGGATGGGAAGGATCAAAATGTATAGGAGGTTTAATGTGAGGAAGGGTTATGACACCTTGCTACAATAGTTTCTCCAAAATAGATGTATATGATTCCCCAATGGGATTATATTATATTTTTTCATACTGTTGTTGAAATTACTTGGTCAAATTTTGAGAAGTTAAAGTATTCAATTAGTTTGTGGTTATGGAAGAGGCTGAATTAACAACCACCACATTAGCGAAGCCTTTAGAATTTTTGTTAGAGGGAGAGGTTTTAAAGGAGGAGTCATTTGTCTTAGTATTAGGATTCTTGCTATGCAACTTGACTTTTCCTTTATCAATAGCGTGAACCTCAAGTTTCCATGCCATTGTAAAATATTCATCAAATGTGCAAAAATTTTATACCTAGAGTGTGAATGAGATGTGCTTAGCACATGCCCTTGAAAAAAGATCAATAAGCTCAAGTTGGGGTAAGGAAAAGGAGATTTTATTGATCAAGCTTCTCTAATGAGTGACAAAATTAGAAATAGACTCGTCATCAAATTATCTGATAGAATATAGGTTCGTTATAAAAACTTTCTTAACAATGTTAATAGAGAAATGGTCTAGGAATATATGTGCAAGTTGGGTAAATGAGAAAAGAGAGTGCTGAGGTATAGAGGTATACAAATCTAAGGTATCCTTTGAATCAGACATAGGGATAGTGTGAAGTAGTAATGTATCATCATGTCCTATTAAATAACAAGCATGTCTAAATGCTTACAAGTGCTATTATGGGTCCTCTTTACTATGAAAATGAATAAATTTAGGGAGTTCCCATTGACTTAGATAAGGGTGAATAGGCACAGAAGGGTGGATTGGTTCATTGCCTATCTGATCATAAGAGAGTATATTTTTTGAACTAGAAATAGATGTCTCTAAATTAGACATATTGTCCATTAGCATCTTAATGAACTCTAGAGGGGGATTAGTTTGTGGGATTCCTCCTAAGTTATAGGGAAGTTGATAGGAAGTAGAGGGAGTGTATGGCATAGCTTGCTGAGGTTGTGTTAGGGTAACATAAGGATAATGAGTCATAGGCTAAGGTGTGAAAAGAAAAGGGATTTGTCCCATTGGGTTAGATATTATACCTTGGTTGGTTATTGTTACTATAGGTTGAATTATTGGCATGGTTAGATTGGAAAAAGGGTGAGTCATGAATCTATTAATTATAGGCATGAGGGTAGATGCAATAGGAACCACTAAATTCCAGAATGGGGTGTGACATGGTTGAACTGGTTATGGTTGTGAAAGTAGGGAAGTTACTCTAGTATTTAGGTGGGATGGGTCAATTGGAGATGCAACATGTTGGTCATTATTTATAGTTGGGTTACTTGTTGAAGTGGTGGTTTGGGTAACCATGGGAAAAATAGTGGATGTAACTAAAATTGAGGTTGTCTCCATCAGAGAGGTTGGCATACCATATATTGGGTCACCCATAAAATTATAGGTTTGGCTCATAGCAAGGTAAAGCTAAAGGGTTGGCATATTACGATCAAGAAATTTAGCAAAATCTTGACCTCCCTCAGGCACAATGAGAATTTGGTTAGGGCTGGGAGTATGACTTATATCTGAAGTATGCTCCATGATAGAATTAGAAGTAAGAAGGGAAGGTGGAAGTGGTTGTTACCTTGCATAATCAACAATAATTTTGTCTTGAGATCATGTCAATACCATGCACTAGGTGGTTTAAATAGTCTTACTAATTTGTATTTGAAATAGAATAAAGAAAAACCAGGTTTGAATGCAATGAAATGGGTTATTTTAGCTTGCTATTTTGAGCAGTTAAAACTACACATTCATCGACGTCCCATAAATGTTTGATTAAAATTTGTCTATTTTAAGTCTAAAGGAAAATAGAGAGAAGGATGGGGATAAGTGATTAGAATGAACCCATATTTGGTTTGCACACCATATCCAGACATTGTGAGCACTCCTTTTTGGTTGGGGAGGACTACCTATAAATAAGAAATCACTACCACAAGATGTTTGTTAGCAGATAAATGAATGGGTTGCCAAGCTATGCACTTGTTTTAAGAAGTGTGAAACTTCCCTAGAGATGAGAATCCACTTTTGAGAGGAAAAAGAATAATAAATAACGAAAAGAGAGATAAAGAGAGAGTGAAAGAGATGGTGAAAGAGAGATTAAGATTACCATTTTTAAATAGCCTATTTGTGGCAAAGAGTGATAGGGTGTAGGTCAGGTGTTTTGTTGTGTTTTAGAATTTATCTGGGTAGGTTTTAAGGAGGTTAAGAAATTGATAGTTGCCAACATTGGTAGGTGTGTGACTGATGTCAGTTAGACTACTGAGATTGATAGTGAGGTGACTGATGTCAGTTAAGCTACCGATGTTGGTAGGGGAAATAATTGTCTAGGAGGTTATAGAAAGCTTTTGAAGGTCTAGTAAATGGTTTGGATTAGGTTAGAGAGGTTGAGAGAGTTAGGACATGGATTTTATGGCTTGGTTAAGTTTGGTCAGAGGTTTGGTATGCATGTAAGGGGAAACAAGCAAGGAAGCTATGTAACTCCCTCATAGGTATATAGTCAGAAGTATGCAAATCAATGCTAGGTAGATATAAAGAAATAGAAGAATAAATAAATAAATATTTAAATGACCTATAGTATCAATGATATACTTAGCTATGGTGGTTGCTAAATGATAAGTGTCAGGTTGGTGGTTTCTATTTGGAAGTCTAAACCTGAATACCTAAACAAAAAGAACAATTTGATGTTGTTGGTCCTTAATAGCTCAGTTGATGATGGTGATTGACTTACATAGAGAGATTATAAGCCTAGATGTCAAAAAATAGAATGCTGAGAGCCTGAATGAGAATAAGAATTGATTTTATTCATTTATACTAACGTAAACTATAGGTAGGAGTTTGGCTTATATTTCCAATGTCAATGATACTACCAATGTCAGTAGATATCCTACCAACATCGGTCATGGGTTGACTAACATCGATGACCCTAAAATAGGTGAACCTTTCTATTCTTCACCTATTTTCTATTGTTGTGCATGCCAAGTGTGACACACATTATAAAATGGTAAAAATAGGAGGTTAGGAAGGAAGTAGTTGTTTAGGAATTTAGTTTGGAATGAGGAATAAGTCTTAGATAGTTAGTATGAGGGGACCAGGTCTTTAGGTGACTCATCAGGGGAGAATTAGTCATAGGGCAAGGTATCTAGGTAAGGTGGCAATAGGAGTTTTTTAATTAACTTAATTAAGTATTTTAAATTAACTAAATGTGTGAGGGGTAAAAGTATGGGTTAGGGATATTAATTTTTATTATAAAAATTGGTTTAGGGGGGTTTCGACACAGGGAGTTACACACATATGTGTGTGATGTAATTATGGTGTCTACAATGGTATTTAATGAAAAATTTATGTATAAATATAAGTTACATGAATAGAGAGAGGATTCTAGAAAATAGTACATAGTGTTGAAGGACATTACAGATGGTAAAGTATCCAAGAAACTAGTTGAGGCACCTACTCCACAGGAATCCCAAACTGTTAAGGTGAGAAGGTATTTTAGGGTAAGAAGGGAACTTGAACATTTTTCTCCATATCTTAATTATTTATTACTCATTGGTAATGGAGATATGGAGTTATTTGAATAATCAATGTAGGTAGATATTAAACAGAAGTGGAAATAAGCAATGGATGAAGAGCATCAATCTCTCATGAAAAATCAGACCTGGGATTTAGTAAACCGACTTAAAGGTAAAAGAACATTGTAGAATAAGTGGGTATAAATAATTAAAGAGGATTATGGAGGTAAAAAAGGTACAAGGCTTGGTTGGTGGTAAAGGGGTTTGTACAGAATAATGAAATTACTTTTGATGAGATTTCTTCCATAGTGGTGAAGATGACTTTAATTAATATTATTCTTGAGATAGTGGTAGCAAAAGAATTACACTTATATCACCTGGATGTGAAGACTATATTCCTTCATGGTGATTTTGATGAGGAATTATACATAAATCAGCCATAGGAATATGAGGTCAGAAGGAAGAAAAACATGGCATGTAAATTGAATAATAGCTTGTATGGCCTGAAACAAGCTCCACAATAGTGGTACAAGAAATTTGACATTTTTATGATGGAACATGAATAATTTAGGTGTCATTCAAACCATTTCATATATATCAAGAAGTTTGATGATGGTATTTACATTATCTTGTGTCTATATGTGGATGAAATGTTGGTTGTAGGTAATAACATACAGGAAATATAGTTACTCAAGGATCATCATGGTAATTCCTTTGCTATCAAGGACTTGGGGAAAATAAAACAAATCCTTGGTATGAGAATAAATTTGGATAGGAAGGAATGAAATATGAATTTATCTTAGGAAGAGTACATTAAAAAGTTATTTAATGGGTTTAGTATGTAGGACACTAAAATGGTTGGGACTCCTTTGGTAGGCCATTTCAAGTTATCAAAGGAGTAGTGTCTGAAGATAGAGAAGGAGAGAATTTAGATGTCTTATGTACCTTAGCCATCAATAGTTGACAAATTTATCTATGTCATGGTGTGAACTAGGACACATATTACCCATACAATGGGAGTAGTAAGTAGGTACACGAGTGATCCATCTAGAGAGCACTAGTAGCCAATGAAGTGGATCCTTCGATACTCGAGAGGGACCATGGGGATAGTTTTATTTTAGGGTAAATTAGACACCACTTTTCATGGTTATGTATCTTCAAATATGACTATAGATTTAGATAGTAGGAGGAACACTACATGATATGTATTTACTATAGGTGACACAAAAATGAGCTAGATTTAATGACTATAAAAACTTATGGCTTTGTCAACCATAGATGTTGAGTATGTTGCTACCACAAATTAAAAAAAAAGATGATTTGGTTTTAAAAAATGAATGAAGAGGGGGGGCATAAGAAAGAATAAGGAAAGTTGTATAGTGATAGTCAAAGTGATATACACCTAGAAAAGAACTTTGATTTCCCCTTTAAGATGAAGTATATATAATTGAGGTATGATTTCATTAGAAAAAATTTGGAGGAAGAGAAGTTAAAGCTAGAAAAGATTCATATCAGTTACAATCATATAGACATGATGACCAAGGTGGTCACAAAGGAGAAACTTAAGTGATGTTTAGTTTTGATTGGCCTTCATAGATGACAGTGAAGGGTTGAGAAACCTGCTTAGAGGAAATTAGTATATAAGTAGGATATTGTTATGTTGTGGATCCTATTTACACATTAGAATGTATTTCAAATATTTTAAATTAAAATTTACTGTAGACTCAATGTATTCTCATTAGGGTTTAGAACCCCCTTTTTTTGGGATTATAGATATGTGATTTATCTATACTTGTATGTGTGTGGTATCATCACCCATGTTTAATGTGGAATCATTATGAGTTGACTTGGCACATGGTTTTGGTACCCATGTTTTGAAAAAACTATTATGTTGGTTACCTATTGATGTATTATATATGGACATAAGTAATACATCGAATGAATAGAGTTAGAGAAGGCGAATAGAGCGTGTGAATTCAGGATAATTTATTGAGCATAGCTCCAAATAATATTTATGCATTTTAATTGTTAAATTTTGATCTGAGAGTGGAATGTACTCTTATTGTCTTGTAATAATATCTTATCAAGTGTTTTTAGGTGGATGTAGCCCACATTGTGTGAACCAGGTTAAATCCTATCTTCTTATTGTGTAATTTTAATTTATGCTCTTTATGTATCTCTTTTTCATAGCTCTTGTTATTTTGATTATTTTAAATTTTTATACATTAATTTCTAATTTATTCTTAGCACTGGTTAGGAGGGTCTATATAGTTCATCCACTTTTGACTCCATGCTTTGGTGATTTTGTACACATGTAAAGTAATATGATAATAATTTAATATGTTAATTATGTTTAATTACTTCATATATTTTATTAGCATTGACATTGAGTTAGATAATATTCAATTCTTATTATATAGTATGGTCATTTTAAATGCTAACCTATGTTATTAATGGGTTGTGAAACTATAATGGAAGTTGGCGTTGCCTAAGGGTAAGATGATTAATTTGGTGTGTGTGTGTGTGTGTGTGTGTGTGTGTGTGTGTGTGTGTGTGTGTGTGTAAAGGTGATAAAATTTAGGTACATGACATTATTATCTATTGGTTTTAACTCTCATGTTGATTAAGCATTATGTTATCTAATATGAAATTAATCTTACAATTTTAATTTATAATGAGTTAGATTATTATGAACTCTTTTACATTATTAACCTAAATAAATCATTGTGATATTGATTCCTTGAGTTACTTAGATAACTGTGATATACAATTTGATGTATTAAGTTTATCCTAATAGGATTTACTTAGGCAATTATGTATATTGAATTAAACATTGTGGTTTCTATTACAATATAAGAATAAAATTTTGATTAGATTATATAGTTAATTAATCATATATTATGTTTTTTTGATTTAAAAATATATAATCTTAATTTAGGTATGGAAATTATCTTAATAGTCACATATATTTTATTGCATTTTATATGGTGAATCCAATTACATAGATGCATGTATATGGTTCTCTTAGTCAATTTTAACAATGCATAAAATATTCCAAAACTTTTTACCATTGGTTCATGTGGAAAGAAAAAAGAATCCTTCCCTCTAACATGCATTTTAGACATACCTAGTTGTGTGTAAGGTATGTATACTGCATATATTAGATCTAAAAGTTATTACCTTATTATTGCATTTAATATGAATAGGATTAAAAAGTTAAATAATCCCTTACTGAATCAAGATGTTTAGAATGTATAATATTTTTGCATAGAATAATCCTATGAATAAGTGAAAGAAATTAAATGAAATTAAGACAATGTCATAACTACAAATCAATATAAGGAAATGATCAAGTTATATAATGTTTCTACTCCATTTGATGTTGCATAGTTATATAACTAAGACCTTCATGCTAATTGATTTCTTTTACTTGGGCTATATGAGCTTTTACTTTCCCTTCCAATAGTTGAACTTGCCTCACTGCCTTTGTATTTCCCAACATAAAAGTTGTAAGAGTTCCTTAAATGGAACATTTTATTTGGGTTCCACTCAACTTGAAACTCGGTCAGATTATATTTGTTTTGATTGTGTTGTATTCTACTATTATAAACCACTTATTGTGCTCTTCTAGTTTATTGTCAATATTAGTTTAATATGAATGGGATGGTTTATTAGGTATACATTTACTTAGATAATAATTGAAATTTGTATGAAAATAATTGATTCATTTTTTATATAGTATTGAATGAATACATATGTTTTCTTCTCTTGAAATAATTCAGATAATTAAGGTTTAATGGATTGGATACCTATTATCATCAAATTGTGCACCCTAGGATACTATATCAAGATCCTAAAATTTTATGCAATATTGAATCATATCTCAAGTTGTGTGGGAACCTATAAGAGTGATGAATCTCTAGATTATAAGGGCTAGCTCCCTAGATTCTTCTTAAAGTGCACATCACTTAATCTAAAGGTTGTATAAGGCTAAGAGTTAGAATTTTACATAAATTGAAACTACACTAAAAGGTGATACACCAAGACACATTTCCACATGACTATCACATTCCTTACTAAACAACAAGGCTTTCCAAGATCAACTCTAGGCATTGAAGGCTCTAGCATAATTATTTCAATGTAAAGGCAACTTGCATAGGATAATCAATAAGATAACTGATCAAGGGGTAGATTACACACCATAGAGTTATTTTATTGCTTGGAGAAGATCCTAATACAACCAATACACTTCACATGACCTATTAAAATTAGAACTCTTGCTCAAGCATGAAGTATAAAGAGGAATAGGGATGATGCCAACACTTAGCTCCACTATTCATCACTCACATAATTCAACAAATATGTTCAACAACAAAAATAATAATTTTATTTAATTATTAAATTAAAAAAATTAAATGTAATACTAGGAGGGATTCACCATACTAGTTGTGGTTTTTTTTTTACAATAGCCAAGATGGTTCATACTTATAGAATTTGGAAGAAGAGAGAGAGAGAAGATAAATTGAAAAGGCAAAAGGGAAAGTGTAAAAAGGTGTAAATAAGTTAAAATTAATGTGTATGAGGTGGATAAGGAGTAATGAAACTTATTTACACATAATTATATCCTAGATAAACTTCTCTCCACATGTGGCATAGTAATCTCCTCAATCATTCTCTCTTGTGAAACTGCCTTCACCATGGGCTTTCATGAGCACTTCAAATAAATTTATAGAAAAATGTTTCATGTAAATGAGGTGGAAGAGAGATAAATTAAATTATCTGGACATGTGTCCATCCAAAATTGAGCACCTTCCTCACATGTGGAGTTGAAACTCTTCACAAACATCTTTAGGTCTTGAAACTCCTTGACAAGTGGCAAAAGGAAAGAGTTTGATCATGAGATATCTTGAAAAACTATATTTTCATCCAAAGGAAACTTGTAAATCATATTTAATAATTCCAAATGGATACATCATCTGTGATCATCAATTTCCTTCTTATGTGTCTTAAGACCTCTTTGTCCCGTTAGGCCTAATTTGGCTAAAATAGCCAAAATTTAGATTTAGCCCAATTGGTGAAATTTTTATTAATTATATTCCTATTTTAATCATATTATACTAGAAACAATCCATTTTTAACCATTAATCTCTCTCCAAGACCCCATTTTGCTTATAGAGCCTTCACTAGGCCTAGTCCTCTTATAGCCATATTTTTACTCAAGTCCAATTGTGTAGGATAATGTAAGGAATTATAAGACTAAGTGATAAAAAAATTTAGTACACATTTCCATAATTGTTCTCTTTTCCAATTTTAATGGTGATAAACTCATGGCAAGTGTGTTTTTTAGATCAATTAGTCCTCCCAAGTAGGCCTAATTAGGCCTTTTTAGCCTAGAACACAAAAAATGCTCATTTTTTGTTCCCACATGTGTGAAATGATAAATTATAATATTATTCTCCTTTTTATCTCCTTATAGTCCTTCATGTTGAATTTTAGCTCTTGATCATCTGTGTGGACCCCTATTATAGCATTAAATGCTCTTTCTTATCTTATTCCCTACAACCTTGTACTTGCAGTTATAGATGAGTGGCATCGGATGAACCTAAATGCAGTTATCAAAGTCATATTGATGATTTTAAATATTTATACATCCATTTTAGTGATTTTTTTTTCCTTTCTCTCTCATCAATTGAAATCAAACTTCTTGGAGGGTTTTAGAGTGACTAACCCTCTTAGCATTTGTTCATGCAAGATACAAATTAGAGATTATTAAAAATACCATTGAGGTATCATTAGGGACCTAATTAAACTCCATGTAATGGATTAATGTCCCATAAAAATTTTGGTGAAATTTTTGAGCTTTTGAAGTTGGCATTTCAAACCATTTGGTGCATTCTGTGAGGGTTTGTGAGCTTTTAACCAAGAATTGGATTCTTGATGAATTTAATTTAAAAAACATGGTTCATATACCTCTAAATATGTTCCATTAACATGTTTCCATTTATTTAATATATATTTAGGAGCTAAGGATGAAACTTGACCCCCATTTGACATTAGGCTTCTGTCTTAGTAATGAGCTTGCCTACACTTTGGACTTAAAATGACTTTCCAATGGTTTCTTTTGACTTTTGATGGATTAAAAAATTATCAAGTCATCCCATAATCATGATAAAATAACTTAAGAATAAAAAATAATGTCAAAAATGAAAATGATCATCCTTACCAAGCCTTTTGCTTATCATTCCTTGACATGGTGACTACAAACCTCCTTGTGTAGTGTATCATGTTTGTCTTCAGACCTTATAACAAAGTTTTTTGGCTCTATAGGCATTTTTTTTATAGCTTATCCAACAATCATACAAGTTATATTGTCCTATGGCTCATCAATTTCATCAATTTTCTCAAAATTATCATCTCCATGCAAAGGAAAATTACCCCTGATCTGAGACTAAATAGAGAGGGTTTGCCTTGCTAGTTTTGGAAAATTAACTATTGAGGCATCTTATATAGGAATTTATGGTAATATTTAAAAATTTTATCACCTAAATCCTCCATTAATCTTATGATTTATCCCAACCATTCTCTAGTCTATTGGCACTTCAAACATCTTTCATGTCTTTTAGAAAATTAGACTAGGTCTTTGACTGCTTGTTGAGAACCACTATTTAGGATACTAGCTATAGGTGGTTTTGAGTTTAGTTTGGGATTTATTGATGATGCTTTGACTTATTATTAAGGTATTTGAATCACCAAACACTCTGTATCATCTTGAAGAATCCAAACAAGGTCTAAATTCTAACCTTCCAACTCATTGTTTACTAACCTTATTGTAGGTGACCCTTCCTAGGCTCATATACAGACAAGGGAAGGTGCATTGGTGATAAAAAAAAACTCAAACTTCAGCTTTGATTTTTCATTTTGTCTTAGGAGTGTTGTTTGAATCATTTAGGATGGTTTGAGCTTGATGTCATAGCTATAATCTTCCATAAGAATTGCAAAGGTACTTTTCCATCAACCTCCTATAGACATCACTACCCTTTTTTAGTGTGTTTGCAAGCAATTTCAAGGTGTTCAAACTCCATCTTCCACTTACCATTTTGACCTAAAAATTGGCATAGTCCTTGTCTACGGATAGGGATACTAGACAAAAAAATCAAGAGCATTAAAAACCCCTTTTATCATGCCATATCTTATCCCAAAAAGGCTCAAGGATCTCTATTTTGGTCCTTTTGGGACCGCAAGGCTAATACAATCAATAGGATTTTGTAAGTGGTTTTCATAACCTCTTGACAATTATCCATTTTAAAAAATCTTAACTTGATTCCCATCAATAGGCAAGGGTTACAAATAGGGTTTCATAATACCTCTATATATGCCACCATGACGTCAAGAAGGCATGCAGATGAAGGTTTGATTATGATATACAAGCAAGAACATGAAAGAGCAAGAAAATACAAGGATGAGACTCTCCAATCACCTATAATACATTTGATATCCCTCAATTTAACAACCTTGATTGATGACACCTAGAAACATCTTCATAACACCTTCAATGGCACCTGTAGGTGCACATTCCTAATTATAGAGAAGTGGTAGTGAAATTCCACCTGTATGGCCCATGCCAAGTGATTGAATCTGGCTTTTCTTTGCTTTCCAAGTGAAAATGGAGGAAAACAAGTTGTAGATGAAATTTATTGTATTAACCTTACAATACAAACATGGAAATGACCTATGGGGAGGTGAAGAGACAGTACACCACATTTTCAACTGATGGTGGATTTGAGAAGTCTATATCAGTGCCCAAAAAATCCTATTTTTGAGGAAAAACTACCATTTCTTGATCATAAGACTTTTAACTATCACATTATTTATAATGATGTTATTTGACCTTATACACATTGATATCCACCTTGATGACATATTTTGTAACTCTCATCATCCATACAAGTCAATTAATTAGGTAGAAATTGGCTAAATGACCCTTTTACCAAATGAAACCTAGAAAATGGCCAATTTATGACTTGAAGACACCTAAAAATAATTCCAAGACCATTTTAGGAAATTTTCAATGTAATTTAGAACTTTGAATAAGTTTGACTAAGTTTGACCAACATTGACTTTGGTTGACTGAGCCAATACAAGGAGGATGGGTTTCAACAAGGACTATGGAAAGGGTAAGACATGTAAGACAATAGATGACCCCATATGAAATATAAAACTTTATCTAAAAGTTCAAAATAGTAAAGGTTGACCCAAATTTGACTTGGGGTTAAATTTGGTCAACAATACCTTAGATGAATAATGTCTAAGTCTCTTTTGTTTCATAATATCACATTGGCTCTATCAATATAATGGTTATATTAAATTTTTTTCAATTTCTTATAGGATAATGATGATGATCATAACTACATCAATAAGCATTATTATAAATAATGGCACCCATGTTAGTACACATATTATTTATGACCTTAATCAATAGCACTATGAAACCCTAATTTTTAGATCCATTTTCTATTTATGAAACAACATTTTCTATTGTATGAATGATTAGAAATCTGCATGTGTTGAATTTATTTCTAGTTGCTGATTATGTTTGCTTGTCTAAGTTTTGTTTAAATATAAGGTTATTAACTTTTACTTATAACATAAACTTATGTTATCCTAGATAATAACTTATGGTATTAGAGTTATCCTTCATGGTTAAACTAATCCTTAAACTTAACCATCCTCAAGTAGGACTGAAACCCATTCAGGAGAATGAGGTACTTACATAGGGCTAAGGACCTAAAAAGGGTCCTATGTGGAAATACAAGTGCTACATATGGTGCTCAGGTCCTATCCATGTATGTATACATTGATACATCCTAAACACCATAAATCATATATCAAAGTAATACACTTCCCAATAATACCTTTTGTATGTATTTACCTCTAGCTAATTACCTCTGTTTACCTCCTTTGGTTCTAGTTGTGTATACGTGAGTTCACTGAACATTTATTGCTTGTGTTAGCAAGGGAGGTAATTGGGTCTAACATGCATCTAAAATGTACTCTAATATACAATTCCAAATTTTTTGTGGGGATTATTGCATTTGGTATTACAATAGTTTTATATTTTGGGGAAATTTGGGAATTAGTTTTCTTCTTATAATTTTATGATCTACTGAGTTATCAATTATAATTCTTAGGATAGTTAGAATGTGATCAATCAAATCAACCCAACTAGGGGTAGAGGTAGAGGATGAGAAAGGGGTTATCATGGCCATATCCTGATTCATAACCAAGAAGAGTTACTTGTGAATAAACATTACAATAATACTGAGGTACCTAATGTTGAAGTAATCAGTGGGAATCCAACCAACAAGTATGAGGATATCCTTAGTGGAATCTTAAAAACCCTTAATACCTTGAAAGGAAAGATTGATAACCAAGAGCAAAAATTGATGAATCTTTAAGGGATATCCCAAGAGGAAAAACCTAGATTAGAAATGGTGTAGGTATAAGGACCTATGATTTATGAACTACCTTTAACCACAATTAACCCAATCATTAAAGAGATGATGAATCTTCTACCACCTACTTTTTTAGGTGAGGAATTAAGTGATGCAATTGATGCATGGTTGTTACACTTACAAAAATATTTCAATTTTCATAACATGTTATTGAATGTGAAAGCTAGGGTGGCAACATATCATGTAGTTGTTCCTATGGATTTATGGTGGAATCACCTTTGTGCTATTGAAGGATATCAACCCTTGAACCTATCCTAGTCTGATTTTGAGATTCAATTTAGTAAAATATACTTGAATGCAAACTATAAGGAACATAAAATAACTATTTTTTATCTTTTGAAGTAAGAAAACATGTCTAATGTTGAGTATGAAAACAAGTTTATGAATTTTTTGCACCATGTGAACTATATACATGATGAATAAATCACGATTACTAATTTAAAACTTTATTTCAAAGAAATACTGACTCATGACATCAATATTATTACAACACAATTATCTACTGGGAGTGGGGTGAATCAATTTATTGATTAAATTAGTCCTTTTAATACTTTTAATGCTGATTAAAAGATATATGTAGAGATCAAACACACAAATATGCATAACACCCAATGTACATGCAAAACCCAATATGGGAAAAAGTATGGTGAGAAATAGCTACTATAATTTAATGTTCTAATCTAGCCTCACAATCAAAAATTCATTGGTTACAACATTAAAGGGCATCGACCCTAAGGAGTCACCAATCCCCTAATTTAAGATCACCTACTCTAAGGAATTACCAAATCCCTAACTAAGCACCAACTAAGCTCTTCTGATGGCACCTACCAATTATATCTATATTATGGAGTTATAACTCTATATTGTAATATTGATTCATGAATGGATTTAATTCTAATTATCTGTTACAGGTATGTTCTACATTTTCATATTCTATACTTCTCTATCTTCTCTCCCACTCTACCCATGTGGTTTTGTGTCTCTATATTTATCTATTATACATAATTCAAAAAAACTAAAAGTATTTATTATATCATAGATGACACACACACACACACACACAGGCATGCACACGCACACGCGTGCATGCACACACACACACACACACACACACACACACACACACACACACACACACACACACACACACACACACACACACACACACACACACACACATGTATATTCAATATTTATACGTCTCACTTCTTGATGTTCACACTTGGTCTATAACACATCATGATGCATTCTTGGACTCAATTCAATATACAAGTTTCCCACTTCTTGAATTGATGCACCACCACCATAATTCTCTATCTTTTTCTATACACATGATATATTACATAATTTAGATCGATCACAGTGATCTATATCATTATTTGTGTCATATAAAGCATCTTTCCTATATGTTTCATCACTTAACCATTGATATGGACATATATTTAAATATTGACCATTGATCTTAAGTTTCACACCATGATACAATGATCCTTGTTCAATTTTATCAAATTTAAAATTAAATCATTAAATACATATCTAACAGGCTCACGCACTTTGTTAGATTTTTGTGAGCTTCTAAATTTTAACACTTCAACTTTAAAGTGCATCTATTGATCAAACTTTGATAGGGTCACGTGATCTATTATATCTTTATGAGATTCTGAACTTTAATGTTTCAATCATTAAATCACATATGTTGATATTTTTATTCGATCTCCTACTTATCGCTTGATATTTAAAATTATCATGGAATTACCCCTATATATCATAAACATCATCCATTTTGACCTCTTTGACCCCTCGTGATCCATTGATCTTCATTATATGATCATGCACTTACCATTAGATCCTCTAACAATAATTGGTTCTCTATTAAATAAGATCATATGAATGTGACAATTGGCACCCTTGCATGCCTTTTGTATATTGCTATTAGTGCCTATGCTTGTGACACTTGACACTCTTACGTGAATTTTATATATTATCAGTCTTATGCTTGTGAGACTTGGTACTAATGCATACCTTTTGAGAACTTTAATATCTATCCATGTGCTTGTGACACTTGGAATTTGTGCATTCCTTTATCACATTGTCATTCCATACTTTTATGACACTTATCACTAGTGCATTCACTCTTGGGTACCTTTGGCATATTGACTTTGTTGTACATTATTATATCTTAATTGTATGATTTAACACTAGTTATTGATCAATCTTTGACAAGTATTACATCAAGGACTTAGGAAGTATTAAAGTCTTTGATCACTAATCCAAGATGGTAATTTCTAGGTTGAAGAGGCTAGTTTCATAATGACGAGAAAGGCTTAAGTTGTAACTTAAATGACCAGTTCCAACTTATATCTAGTCAACATGAAAATAGAAAATGCTTATGAATGCCATTACTAAAAACCTTAGGGTTTTACTAAGAAACCCTAATAATGTTTGATAGCTAAGATAAATCATTTTTGGGTTTAATTCTCTTCATCTAAACCTACAAACCATATATATAAGATTTTATTTAAAAAACCATAATGGATATTCTATCAATTTATCTACAAATGTTTGGAAATGGTCTCTGTAAAAGCATGACAACATTTTATGATAGTATTGAAATTTATGCAATTATAATACATGTTCTTGTCTCCATCAATATTTTTTGTGATTGATTCTCTTGACATCAATAACATCCATAGTGACAAATATCTCTCTTTTGACACAAGTGACAATCATATTGCAAAAACTCTCCCCCTTTGGAATTAATGGCAAAATAAATGCTCTGATCTTGTAATGCATCTTATGCTCCTTTTCTAACATTGACTATACTTGTAGTGCTTGAATTGGATTTTGATGAAAGTGAGTTGAACCTATTCATTCCAAAATTTATCCCCCTTAGGCAATGGAACATTTTACTAAACACACCTTAGACACTTGCCAAAACACAACTTGACCATATGATCTAGATAAACATCAAGCATTTGGAAAAAATTTATAGAGAGCATTTGCACTTTTTATCCTCCTTTGACATAAATGGCAAAGGGACTCCAATTTTATCACATTTGTCCAAAATTTTCTCCCCCTTTATCAGATAAGGGAGTTTGTGTAGGAGTTTTCTACCATAAACTCATTAGAAATTTGTAAAACTATGCATACCCAAGTTACATTTTCTCTCTTTTCTAGGGATTAACAAAGTTTTGTTATTCCCCCCTAGATTGATGCCCTAACAGTAGGATCTAGTGATGTGATGTAGGAGCCACCACTCCCAACTTTTATCTTAGATACTAAAAAATTTCTTTGAGAAGAGGTTTGTTGAATATGCCTACAATTTTATCCTATGTTGTAACATATTCCATTGTGACCTCTTGATCTACAAACTTTTCTCTTAATAAGTGATGATTGATATGTGTTTGGTTCTAGAATGCATCACTAGATTTTTTGATATATTAATAGTACTTGGATTATCACAAAGAATAAAAATAGGTTATTTGTATTCTACCTTGATGTCTTTAAGTGTTTACTTCATTCATAATACTTGAGTGCAACATGCCACTATTGCCACATATTCTATTTTTACTTTAGAAAGAGTAACTGACTCTTTATTTTTGCCCAAACATGAAACAAGTTTGTTTTTAAGGAAAAATGCACCACCACTAGTGTTTATTCTATCATCCACACTTCCTACCCAATGAACATCTGTATATGTTATTAAAGTGAATTATTAACCTTTATGATACCATAGACCATAGTCAATTATACTCTTGATGTATTTAAAGATTATTTTCACTATATTGACATGTGATTATTTAAGAGCATCTTGAAATCTTATAACCATGAACACTGCTTACATGATAATAGGTCTTAATTCAATTAGGTATAGCAATATACCTATCATTTATCTATATAAAATATGATTTGCATCAAGGGAGTCATCCTCTTTTCTCAACTTACATCCATTTATCATGGGAGTACCTACTAGCTTGATATCTTTCATTCCAAACTTATTGAGCATTTTCTTAGCATTTGTGGTTTGAGATATAAATATCAATTCAACAATTTTTCCTGTCTATAAACCAAAGAAGAAATAAATTTCTCCAAGCATAGACATCTAAAACTCATTTTGCATTTTAGTAACAAATTCTTTGCAGATTCTATTGTTGCTACCACCAAAAATGATATCATCTATGTATACAACAATAATTAACATAAGCTCACCTTCTAATTTGAAGTAAAAATTACTATATACACATCATTATTTTTGTAGGTACTGGTATAATCTTGAATACCATGTTTTAGGTGCCTATTTTAGACAATACAGATCTTTCTTGAATTTGGGAACATAATCTTATTCTTCTAACAACTAAAAACCTTTAGGTTGTTCTATGTAGACTTCCTCGTATAAGTTACCATTAAAGAATGTATACTTAACTTAAATTTTATAGAATTTAAATTTATTATAAATATAAAATGATAAAAACATTATTATGGCTTCCAATATAGAAATTGGATCAAATGTTTCCTCAAAATATATACCCTCAACTTGTGTATATCTTTTGCACACCAATCTGGCCTTATTCCTTATAATAGTTACATCCTCATTGATTTTGTTTCTAAAGACCCACTTTGTACCTATTACATTATTTTTTGAATGTCTTGGAACTAATTCCCAAGTTTTTTTCTTTTTAATTTGGGTTAGTTCTTCTTCCATAGCCTTTAGCCAGTTCTCATCCTTGCTAGCTTCAACACAATTCTTAGGATAAATTTTAGACATTAGAACAAAACTTACTTTATCCTTGTTTTTTGTAACTCTTATCCTTATCTTAACTCCTTAATTTTTATTTTTAATGATCTTATCTATAGGATGATCCTTTTGAACAAATCTTGTAGGTGACCTTTCATTTACTTCCTTAAGCTCTTCATTAGCAATTTCTCCTTTAGAATCTGATTCTTCTTTATTGGTTTCTTTATCAGGTTTAGCATGTTTCAATCCTTCTTCAATCTGTAAATTGATACTCTCTAAAATATTCTATTGTCTTTTTTGGTAATATATGTAGGCTTTTGTTTGGGTGGAATAACTAGGAAATATTCCTTCATCACATCTTGGTTCAAATATTCCCAATTTGTTTTCTTTTTAACTGATGTAACGCTTGATACCAAAAACTCTAAAATACTTAACAAAGACAAGTTTTCCATGCCATAGTTCATAAGGAGTTTTATCATTATTTACCCTTACTTGAAATTTGTCCAAGATATATACTTCTATTTGTACTACTCTCCACTATCCATTAGGTAAGTTGGCCTCTTTTAACATTATTCTAGCCATTTTCTTGACTATCCTATTCTTTCTTTCTACAAATCCATTTTGCTATGAAGTCCTTGTTGCATAATAATGTATTATAATTAAATTATTCTCATAGTACTCAATTAACTCATTTGAGGTGAATTCTCCACCTCTATCAAATCTTAAGCATTTGATTTTTTGATCAATCTCATTCTCTACCATAGCCATAAATATTTTGAATCTTTCAAATGCCTAAGACTTTTCCTTCAAAAAGGTTACTCATGTCATTCTTAAGTAATCATCTATAAATAATATTAAGCATCTTTATCCTTTAGATCCTCTTGTATTAGTAGGACCATAAATATCAATATGAACTAATGTTAAAGGCTTTGTAGTTACATACTCCTTTGCTTAAAATCTAACCCTTGTCTGCTTACCTTGCTAACATTCCTTGTAAGTAGTGTTTATAGGTTTAGTTATTTTAGGCATATGTCTAACACACTTATTTGAGCTCACCTTTACTAGGATATCAAAATTGACATGGCCTATTCCTCTATGCCACAACCATCTCTCATCAATATTTCCTACTAGACATATATTTCCATTCATTTTATTAAGATTATAAATTTTTCTTTCAATTATTTCCCCTTTAGAAACTACTCTTATATATCTCTTTATCTTAAAAAAATCTACATTAAATGTGACCTTATATTCATTATCACACATTTGACTGACACTTAACAAATTATGTTTCAATCCTTCAACATAAAGGACATCATGTGTAGGCATTTTTCCATCTATATTCAAAGTTTCTTTACCATTGATATTTACTATAGTATTATCTCCCAAGATGATAGATCCTTAAATTTTCTTAGTTTGATAGAATTTCTCTTGTCACCAATCATGTGTTTTGAACAACCACTATTTATTACCCACAAATTTATTTCCTTAGCATGGAGTGAAGTTTGAGAAATCATGGATTGATTTTTCACTTTCTACACATCCTTGTGTTTCTAATTTAGATTATTTTTCCCTTTTTTAGAGACTTGTGAACCTTTGTTCATACTAGGGTGCATGCCTTTATTTTCACTTTATATTTTTGATCTTACAAAAAAAATTCTACATTGTCTAGCTCTATGGCCAAAATTATTGTAGTCATAACATATTACATTTGTATCTAGAAAGGGTGCAAATGAATTTTATTATTATTATCCTTTTAGGTATAACCATACATTCATTATCCCTATGACCAAACTAATTATAGGTATAAAAATAACCATATAAAAATGAGAAATACTTGGTCATAACATTTATTTATATAGGATGAGCAAATATTCTTAACAATATTCTTAACTCTAGCTTCTTCAAATCTTTCACCCTTATGAAACCATTTGCATCAGCTACCTTTGTCTTCTTCTTTTCTCTAGCCTTCTTTTCTCCTTTAGCTTTCTTCATATCAACAATTCTTGTGTTTGTCTTTATATCTTTGGAGATATTCTTGAATGCTTTTTCATTCTTTATTATTGATTCTCCTTGTACTTTTAAGTTGTCATATAAGTTTGCATATGTATTGGTTATGGGAATTTTCCTTTTTACAAAACCAAGACCAAATTTCTCTTTGAATGGCTTTTGAGAGTTGATCAACTCATCAAGAATTACTGAACCTCCTTTAAGCTTTAGATGTTTGTATATTTATTCTTTAGATTTTTCAAGTTCTTTTCTCAAATCCAGTATCTCTACTTCTAACTTCATGCATTCATTAGATTTAGATTGTAGTTCAAGTTTGACTACATCTTCTATTATTTTGGCATGTTTAACTTGTGTCTTTATGCCAAAAACTATTTGATCAAAATTTTCAAGACTTTTGGATTCTTTTTCAATATCCTTTTATCTAATCTTCTTCTATTTTGAGTTCTATTTTCTCAACTTGTAAATTTAATCTAGAGAATAGATGAGTTCACACTCTAGATCCACTTCTCCTTCTTCATCTGAGTCTTTAACTTCTTCTTGATCCATAGAAACTGATCCCAATGTCATGAGTAGGACATCCTTTTATTCAACCACAAATGCATAATTATGGTCATCATCATAACTATCACAATCATCTAATGAATCACTATCCTCTTTTGTGTAAAGGCCTTTATTATTTTTGAAGAAGTTCTTCTTCTTGGAATAGTGGGGTTTCATACTTTTACTATCCTCTTCCTACTCCATGTTGTCCTTTTTATCATAAGGGAATTCAGTAGGAAAATGTCCCACCTTACCAAAATTAAATCATTTGAAGGGTAACACACCTTTATATTCTCCAAACCCTATTCTTAATTTTTTGATAAAGTTGACTTCTTCATTAATTTCCTAAGATTCAGATGTAGGTGCTTCTACTTTTACTTGTTTGACTAATTTGAATGCAAATTCTCTCTTGAAAGTGTCTTCTTCCTTCATTCTCATCTCATAAGAAATGAAGTTTCCATACAAATCATCAACAATGAGTTTACCTAGATCTCTTTCTTTCTCTATTACAAAGATTTTAGAGTCATACCTAGATGGTAGAGATCTTAGGACCTTTTTGACAATGACTAATTCTTTCATCTCTTCTCTAAGGCCTCTGATTGCATTGACTATTTCATCTACATTGAGGAGGTAGTCTACAATTTTCTCTTCTCCATTCATTTTAAGACTTTCAAACTTTTTTTTATATGTTTGTAACTTGGCCTTAGTTACCTTATCATCACCTTCATAAATTATCTTAGATTTGTTCTAGATATATTATGTATTTTGAAAATGGATCACTTTAATAAACTCTAAGTTTGACAATCCACAAAGGATAGCATTCTTTACCTTAGCATTGTTCTCATATGCCTTCTTTGAATCCTAATTAGTAAGAGTTATAGTAGGAGTTGTATATCCATTTATAATAGGCATCCATACATTAAACCCTAATAAAGATAAATATGATTCTATTATAATTCTCCAAAATGCATAGTTTGATCCATAAAAGAGAGGTGATTTATTTGAGGAAGAGCCTTCTTGAATATCCATCTGTGTTCACTATCTAAGATCTACTTGAGCTTATTAAGTTTCTTCTAAGAAGCCAGGGCTTTGATATTAATTGTTGTAACATAATTATCTACTAAGAAGAGGGGGTGAATCAATAGATTGATTAAATTAATAATTTTAATACTTTTAATTAATTTTAAAAAATATATGTAGAGATCACAAACACATACACACACAAATCTCCATAACACCTAATGTCCTAATATGGGAAAAACACGGTGACAAATAGTTGCTAGAATCTACTATTATAATCAAGCCTCATAATAAAAACCTTAAAGGTTATAATATTTAAGGGAACCAACCCTAATGAGGCACCAATCCCTTGATTTAAGAGCACCTACCCTAAGGAAGAACTAACTTAGCTCTTATGATGAATCCTACCAATGATATCTATATTATGGAGCTACAACTCAAGATTACAATATTGATTCATGAATGAATCCAATTTCAATTTTCTATTACAGGTCTATTCTATAACTACTCATATTATACACATATATCTCTTCTCTTCCACTCCATCCCTCTAGTTTTGTGTCTCTATATTTATCTATTAGACACAATTGAACAACACCAACAACATTTATTGTATCCTAGATGACATATATATTCATTATATCTAAGTTACACTTATTCTCTATGTTCACACTTGGTCTATAACATATCATGCTCCATTTTTGGACTTAGTTCAATTGATAGGTTTCCCACTTCTTGAATTCATGCACCACAACCATAATTCTCTATCTTTTTCTATATTTAGCTAATACCAAGATTGAGTTTGATACACATTCCATATTACATAATTTAGATGGATCATAGTGATCTATATCATTCTTTGTGTTGTATAATCCATCTTTCATATATGTTATGTCCCTTAACCATTGACATGAACATATGTTTAAATACTAACAATTGATCTTAAGTTTCATCCCATGATCCAATGATCCTTGTTCAATTTTCTCAACTTTAAAACACAATAATTAGATCAAGCTCTAATAGGCCCACATACTCTATTAGATATTTACAAGATTCAAAAATTTAATGCTTCAACTTTAAAGTGCATCTATTGATGAAACACTGATAATCTCATGCATTCTATTAGATATTTTTGAGATTCTAAACTTTAACATTTTAATATTTAAAGCACATCCATTGATATTTTGATATGATCTCTTTCATGCTGTTAGATATTTAAAAGTAACATGAACTCTACCTCTATCTATTGTTAAACATTAAAAACTTTGACCTCTTTGAATCCTAACACTCCATTGATCTTCATTTCATGATCATGTGGTTACCATTAGATCCTCTAATAGGCTAATATGCTCATTAGTTCTCTATCTAAAAAAATCCTATGAATGTGACACTTGGCACCCTTGCATGCCTTCTACACATTACTATCATTTCCAATGCTTGTGACACTTGGCATTCTCACATGACATATATATTGTCATTCCTTACATTTATGATACTTGGCACTAGTGCATGACTTCTACTTTACTCTCAGTCCTCGTGCTTATGACACTTAGCATTTGCACATTCTATCTACACATTAATAGTCCCTACTATTATGATACTTGACACTATTGCATTCACTCTTGGGTACATTTAACATATTGACTTTGATATGCATCATTGGATATTTACTATATTATTTAGTTCTAGTTGTTGATCAAGCTCAAAAAAGTCTTAAGTTGAGGACTTAGGAAATATTAATGTTTTTGATCACTGCTCCAAGCCAGTAATTAATAGGTCAAAGGGGTTGGTTTCAAAATGATGAAAAGGGCTTAAGTTGTAACTTAAATGCATGTGAATTCCATGACTAAAGACCTTAGGGTTTTACTAAGAAACCCTAGTATTGTCTGAGATCTAAGAAAAAATCATTTTTAGGCTCATTTCTCTTTATATGAACCTACCGACCATATATATGATATTCTATTGAAAAACCCATAATGGATATTCTATCAATTTCTATGCAAATGTTCAAAAATAGTCTCTATAAAAGCATGTCAACATTGTATGAAAAATTTCAACTTATGAAATTATAAGACATGATCTTCTCTCCATCAATCTTATCTTTGACTAATTCTCTTTACATCAATGGCATCCATAGTGCCAAATATATCTCTTTTGACATAAATGACAATCATATTTCCAATAAATATGAAAAACAAAAGGACTTTGGCTGCATTAATTGAATTAGCCTATAGGGTTGAGGAAAAATAAAAGTCTCACCAAAAGGTAAGACAAAAATTTAAGACAAGTAGGTAGCAGTCTAAAGTAAAGATCCTTTCTCCCATGAATAATAAATTTTAGAAATCAGATTAGAACCATAGATTTTTAGGTAATAATATAAATTTTAACAACTTTTATAATCATAATAGAAATTATAGGTCCCATGGATCCTCTAAATCTAGTTTTTATGAGGAATAACATAAAAAAACTAATGTGGACATGCCATGGGTGTTGATATGGTTCTGGTGGCATATGCTAGACCTATTATTTTTGTGAATGTGGTGAAAACCATAATAAAAAAGGATTGTCCTAAACTAAAATCAGGCCAAATAGTGAATCACAAGGTATATGTTGTTGATAATCATAATGCTAATTTAAAAGCCACTCTAATTAAAACTAGAGGTATAATTAATGGTTTTCTCTTGATTATCTTGATTGATTTAGGTGCATCAAATTTATTTATTTTTCCTTTTAATGTAAGGTAATGTAATATTCAACTCACCTTGATAAAAAAGTGCCTATTCTTGAGTGCTTAAAACAAATAGAATTAGATCTTGTTATTTTTATGACTAGGGTGAATATTTTTCTCACACCTTTAGGGTCTTATGATCTCATCTTTGGGATTGATTAGCTACATGAAAATCAAGCCATGCTTTATTTTTTGGGCAAAAGAGTACAGTGCATCAATGACCATGGAAAAATTGTAGAATTTCAAGGCATGTAAGGGTCTACAAGATGTAAAACACTCTCAGCCTTACAACTGAAAAGAGACGTTAGGAAAGGCTACAAGCTATATGCAGTCCAACTACAAGAATTACCCAAGGAAAAGGAGCTAGTACATGTAAATTTTCCTATTCTAAAGAAGTTTATGGATGTATTTATGAAGAAACTACTTATTTTAATGCCTAAGCAAAATTTGATTTTTCCATTGATATCATACGTGGATATTCCCCTACTTCTAAATCTTCATACCGCATGAATGTGGTTGACCTGAAAGAGTTAAAACTTTATCTACAAGAACACTTAGATAGTGGAAGCATCCAATGAAGTGTATCCCCTTGGGGTGATCTAGTGGTCTTTATGAAGAATAAGGATAGTACACTAAGGATTTACATTGATTACCACATGATAAATATGGTAACAATAAAAAAAACATTATCATTTTCCTAGGATTGATGAATTATTTGACCAAATGAAGGGTGCTACAATCTTCTCTAAGATTGATTTGAGATCAGACTACCATGGACTAAGAATTAAGGAAGAGGACATTCATAAAATAGTTTTAGAAATTGATATGGACACTATGATTTCACAATTCTACCTTTTAGCCTAACTAATGCACCTGCAACTTTCATGAATCTTACAAATAATGTATTTAGAGACCTTTTTTATATGTTTGTGCTACTTATTCTTGATGACATTTTGATTTATTCCAAAAATTAGGTAGATCATGATCAAAACTTTTTTTTAGTCTTAAAAAGAATAAGACAACATAAGTTGTATGAAAAGCTCTCTAAATGTGCATTTTATGAATCTAAAACTCATTATTTGAGATACATCATTTCTAAATAGGGCATCATTATTGATCCTACAAAATTAAAGATATTCAAGATTGGCCTTGTCCTACTAATGTACATGAAGTGTGTATCGTCATGGGTTTGGCTAGTTATTACTAGAGTTTTGTTGAAAATGTTTCTAGTGTGGCCTATCCCATTACCTCTTTGTAAAACAAATGCAATAAATTTGTGTGAACCCCTCAGTGTGAGAAGACATTCAGTAAGATAAGATTACAATGTACAACAAAACCTATTGTTATCATTATAGACCCAAATTGTAACTTTGAAGTTTAGGCTAATGGTTCTAAGGAAGGCTATCAAGGCATCTTAACCCAATATGGTAAAGTAGTATCTTATGAGTCATGAAAATTGAAGGATCATGAAAATAACTATCCTATGCATGATATGAAGCTTGATACCATTTTTCATGCACTTCAACTATGGAAACATTTCCTACTAGGAAATCCTTTCAAGGTGAAATCTGATCACCGTAGTCTTGAGTATTTATTTTCTCAAGATGATTTAAATGCATGTCAATATAGGTGGCTTGAATTTTTGAGCAATTTTGACATAGACATATCATATTCCAAAGGCAAGGATAATCATGTGGTTGATGTAATTATTAGATGCACATATCTTGCTATCTTATTAGTGTTACAAGAAATTTTGGATGTGCTGTTTTGGAACATCAGCGTGTTGATGAATTCTACCATGATGTAAGAATAGGTTTGGTTGACAAGACTATAACAAAGAAATTTTCTATTTCAACATATGGCCTTATAAGGCATACATGAAAAAATTATGTACTTGATTTGGGTGACTTGAAAAATTATGTTTTTAAAGAAGTGCATACGACACCTTATTATACTCATACATGGGTTACAAAGATGATAAAAGGCTCTATTTTTGGCCTAGAATTAAGCATGGTGTCACTAAGTTTGTAGTGAAATGCTTACAATTCTAGCAAGTTAAAGATGATCATTTCTATTTAGGAAGGCTATTGTACCCTAATGATATTCCAAGTGATAATTGGGTTGTAGTCTCACTTGATTTTATTATAGGGCTACCAAAATCATATAACAAACATGGTAAAATAATTGTGGTGATTTATAAGGCCACTAAAGTTGGCCACTTCATTACTAGAAACTTAACATATGACACTTTCATGTTTACAAAACTTTTCATGAAGGAGGTGGTTAGAATTGATGGTATACTTGGAATGATCATTTTAGACCATGACAAGTAATTGGGATGCATTGATTGCATCCTTTGAAACAAGGTTTAATTTCAGTTCTTCATATCATCAAAAAATAGATGGACAAATAGAAATTCTCAGCAAAGTGGTTGAAGATATTTTGTGCATGTACATAATGGATCAATAAACTAAATGGGAATATTACCTCAATCTATTAGAATTTAGATACAATAATTCATATAGTTATACAATAAATATGGTTATATTTGAAGCTCTATATGAGCGTAAATGGAGAACTCTACTTGGTTGGGATAGCTTGGAAAATAGATTTTTTGTTGGATCTGATTTGATGCTAGGTTATGCTAAGTAGACGGAAATAATAAGGCATAATTTGAAAACATATTATAATTAGTGAAAGAGTTATGCTGATCAAAAGATAACTTTATGTAAATTCAGCATGGGTGATAAATTTTTTATACATGTTAGAACATAGAAAATTTCTATAAAGTTTAGCAAGGCTTCAAAGTTACCTCCATGATTTGTCGAGCCTTTTGAAATTATGAAAAATATTAGTCCTATTACTTACCAGCTAGATCTTCCTCCTTATTTATCAAGGAGTCATGATATATTTCACGTTATTTTTCTAAGAATATATATACCTAATGCATCTCATGTTTTGGATTGGACTCATTAATAGGTCAAAGAAGAGGAAAAGATCCAATTGAAACAAGTGATAATTCTATACCATCATAGTGTTAATCTATGTAATATAGATATACAATAGGTTTTGGTACAATGGGACCCACTAAGTGAAAAGAGTGCTACTTGAGAAAATGGTTATATTTTTAAGTAGTATTATGCATGGATTTATTAATAAGTCACTGAGATAGATTACTTTCAAGAGGAGGAGGATGTTAAAATCCCATCTTTTTATAATCTATTATGCTATTAAAACATTGTTATCATTATCATTGAAATGACTAGTGGTTATTATTTTAGTTGGACTATATGTTGGTACTTGTTGCAGTGATATTAGAATGCATGTTTAATATTATACTTAATGATTTCTTGGACTAATTACTGTAGTTGATATTATTTTGAATCTATAATTATTTTTCAATTTTTGAGATGGTATTATTAATGTCATTTTTGATTGTTATATATTTTATCTGTGACCTAGGTAGATGTTAGTGGCAGTACACCTATTACTAAAGGAATTATGCTAAAGTCAAACATGCTTGATAGGCATACTTATTTGGTTATGTTTTCTATCTTTCAAACATCTTGATTGGTCATTGATTATTTCATTAGTTGACTTTGGCTCTTGTGCTTTCTATTAATTGTTGTAATTGAAAGAGTGTGCCAAGATCTCTGAATAATGTTCAAGAAATCAATGTTGATTCCTATAGAGAGAGATCCAAAATTCCAAGAGAGGAAAAATATGCATTAATATGTCTATTGAAAAATGTGAATGAGTCAATTTACCTTGCAAAAAGGAAAAGTGGGGTACATATAGAGAAAATTAGGGAAACATGAGGAAGCCTCTAATTTTATTAATTAACTAATTAAAATTAAATAAAAGTAGCCTATGGACCCTTTATAACTAACCTAAGGAAGCTTACATACATAGAAAGGCCATATTGCTATGTAGGCAAAACCCAATAGTAAAAAGGATTACACTAACACCCCCCTTAATTGTAACTTAGGTGAGATGAGAATTGGGTCTCAGTATTGAAAGCCTAATGGGGTAACAAAGTACATAGTGATGAACCTATATAGGAGGAAGAATAAGTTGGAGCAGGCCTAACCCCAATGAGAGCTCACATATGAAAAAAATTGCTCTCTATGAAAGGCTTGGTTAGAATATCTATAATCTGATATGATGTTATACAGTATAAAATATCAATGGCTTGCTCATTAATAATCTCCCTAATGAAATGCATGTGAATATCTATGTGTTTGGTCCTTTAATGGAGAATCAGATTCATGAAAATATAGATAGTGCTTTGGTTGTCACAATAGATGCTTGTTAGCTTATGAAACTAGACACCAAACTTAGTGAGAATACCCTAAAGCCAAATTGATTTAGTGGTGTCATTGACAGCCCCTATATATTTTTCCTCTATGGATGATAAAGTAATTTCATGTTGCTTCTTGATTGACCTAATTATTAGACCTAAACTAAGTGAGAAACTATATCCTAAAGTAGAATTTCAACTCTAAATATCTCCAGCCCAATCTGAATCTATGTATTTGATCAAATCAACCTTTGTTCCTACCTTGTAGTGTATCCCATAGTTGTGTGAACCTTGAATGTAGTGAAGAATCTACTTTGTCACTTTCTAGTGCAACTCATGTGGCTCCTGTATAAACTAGGAGACCAATCCAAATGCATAGGATATGTCAGGTCTAGTGTGTGTGAGATAGATAAGACTAACCACAAGCTATTGATATGAAATTGCATCAACAAGTGGTGTAGGACAATCATCCTTAAGCTTCACACCAAACAAGAAGGGAGTAGGAACTAGCTTACAATAAACCATGTTAAAACTTGTAAGAAAATCAAGAGAGTACTTGGATTGTGATAAATTTATCCCATAATCTGACTGAATGATTTCAATCCTAATAAATTATTGCAATAATCTCATGTTTGCCATTGAAAATCTATTCAAAAGTGTAGTTTTCACTATTGAGATGGATGATCATAAGCTCCTTGTAATCAATAAGTAATCGACATAGAGAACTATAATCAATAAAGAATCATCCTACCATAAGATGTAGACATTTAGATCTGAGTGACATTTGGTGAACTTGATTATGAGGAGAAATGAGTCCATCTTAACATACCAATATGATGGGACTATTTGCATTTGTAGATAGATTTCCTGAGTTTTTAGACCAAGGAGGTATCTTCCATAAAGCCTTGTGGTTGCTCCATATATATCTCTTACTTGAGGTCACCATGTATAAAATCACTCTTTACATCCATGTGGTGAACATCCCACTGATGTGTGGCTACGATGGCTAGAGTGAGTCTTATATATGTCATCTTAGTTATATGATCAAATGTCTCAGTGTAGTCTATGCCAACGACTTGAGAAAAACCCTTTTCAACTAGATGAGATTTGTACTTATAAACTGACCCATCTGCACCATACTTGGTTTGATAAACCCATTTACACTAAATTAATTTTCTTCCTTTAGTAAGAGGGACCAAGCCCCTTGCTTTGTTCTTGATTAGGGAACTGTACTTTTCCTGCATAGTAGAATCCCATTTTGGAATGCTAGATGCCTCATGAAAGGTTTGAAGATCTGAGACAATGGTCAAGTAGGCATGTGATGTCCCCTAAAACTATGATCATGTTTTCCTTGTATGTGATGGATTTCCAACCCATCCTCCAACACTTTGAAGTGTCTATCTAGCCAAAATTGGACCAAAATTGTATGAGATTAGAGAATTAGGAGGTGAGTTCTCATCATCTATAGTGTGAGATGAAGGAGGATAATCCTCATCACTACTCTCATCGCTTGAACTTTAAAAATTATAAGAGTCATCCTCATCATCAGGAGAATTTTGAGGTGGCTCTATGTCACTGTCTAAAGTGGAATCAATGTCCAATGAGAATTTTGAAGAGTCTAAAGTTATAGGATTGTGTTCAAGTGGGCCCTCACAAAACTTGACACTCCTTTCAATGAAAAACTCATGAATTTTAGGATGAAGAAGCCTATTTACCTTAACACCCTCTACATACCCCATAAAAATGAAAGACTGAATCTGAGGCTCCATTTCCTTACATTTCTTTTTAGGCACACAGGACATTGCTAGTGATGTAAACACTCAAAAGTGATCTAAGGTGGGTTTGTGACCATCCTATGATTCTAAAAGAGTGATTCCCTTCAAGGCTTTGTGTGGAACTTGATTCTAAATGTAGCAGGCACAATTGATTACTTCAGCCCAATACTGAGGAGCAAGAGACTTTGATTGAATCATGTAGTTTGTCATTTCCTTCGAGGTATGGTTCTTGAGTTTAGCCACACCATTATACTGAGGACTGTATGTAACTATGTGTTTCATCTTAATCCCCTCTGATGTCCAAAACTACTTAAAGTTGTTGTTGACATATTTTTTTCCATTGTCAGTCCTTAAGACCTTGATGGAAAATTATAACTACTTCCCCATAAGTGCCTTGAAGTCCTTAAGTGATCAAAGACCTCATACTTCTTTTTGAGAAAAAAATACCTAGGTGTAACTTGAAAAGTCATAGACAAATGTGAGCATGCATCTTGTCCTATTGAATGAAGGTTTTGTAAATGATCTTGATAAGTCATTGTGGACTATCTATAGCTTCTATTCACCTCTCCTTGCTTTTCCCTTGTCACATTTCTCATCTAGATGCTTACCGAGAATGTAACTATTACATAATGCATCTAAGAATTCTACTTTAGACAATCCTAAAACCATGTCTTGAAAACTAAGTTTCTCTAGATAGCAATAGTTTAAATGGCCAAACCATTCATGACATATTTTGATCATTCCATCTGCATGAGTAAGTAGTGCAATTGAGTACTAATTTGAGGAAAATTATGAGAAGGTATACAGCCTTGAATAATGATTGGCCTTCCATAAGCCATTGTAGTGTCACCATACAACTCCTTATGACCATTGAATTAGGTGTGAACTCAACTCACTTCCCTGCACCTATGTGAGTGATTTGATATACTAATAGAAGATTGGTGGATAGTGAAGGAACACATAGAACATTATTGAAGGTCCCATCACTTAATTATGATAATATTTTAGCATTGACTTCTACTGAAGTGTCATCAACCATAAGAATTGAAGGCACAAAACATGGCTCTATTTTTGAAAATAGATTCTCTGAGGAGGCCATGCGATAGGAAGCACTCAAGTCAATAACCCAACTCGAAGGCTAAGAAGCTACTACAATAAGTTCTTGCCCTTGTTTTTACCCTTTTTTTTATCTTTAACTTTTTTGGAATCTTGTGCTAATTTGTTCTGAGATGAAGATTCAAGAACACTAATGTTGTTATTCTCAAGCAGCTTAGTTAAGGTGTCAATCTTCTTTTACATGCAATAAGATTCATCATGCCCAAGTTTATTATAAAAGTTGCATTTGAATTTATCCTTCTTAGGTTTCTTGCTTGAGGACTCATTTGATGATGCCTTAGGCTTGGCATCTAATTTTTTATTCTTCTTATGCTCATGATTAGGTTTAGACTATTTCTTATCCTATTTGCCACTACTAGAAGGATTCTTCTTATCCTGATTAATAATCAAGGCATGTGATTTTGAAAACTTTAGTACACCCATTTGAAACAACTTATCTTACTCTTGAGTCATATTAGAAACAAACTCATTAGATAATGGCATTTTATAAGTGGATCCAAGTGCACGTTTGGTAGCATAAAATGTAGAGACAAAAACTAAATAGTCATGACCTAGTTTTGTAAGCATAGATAGAATCAAATGGTCATATATATTCTAAATGCCACATTATTTCAACTACAATCTCAGTGATTTAAAATTTGTAAATATGTGTTGTAAGGTGTCATAGTCACCTGGGCTTAATGTGATGATCTCATTCTCTAGCTCATGACCCCTCATGATGTCTTGTACTCCAAAAAGCTTGTCCAAGATTGTCCAGACTTTGTTTGGAGTTTTTATAAATTCAACATGAAATAGGAGGTTGAGAGACATTGACAAGCATATAAACCCATAGGCCTCATCACACATATTATACCACTTAACCTTTTTGCATTTGTAGATGGCTTAGTTTCTTCACCCATAGTAATCTGATAGAGTCCTTTACCTCTCAAAGTGAGTTGCATTTTAGACTTCCATTCTAAATAGTTAAATAGTGTGAGTGGTTAATTGTTTAGATCCATTAGTGCAGATTACAATGAGATAAATTATAGAATTGAAATGAAAGAAAAAAATAGAAAGCACATATTACAAGTACCCATTGAACTATCAAGAATACCCCTCCTAAAGTTATAATACACACACACTCACTCTTAGATGTTGAGCACAATTGAGAATGCATTTATGAGAAATCAATGTGAGAAAGTATGAGAGGTGCATCAAGCACTACTAAGAATGCATTGAAGAGGAAAGGTATAAAGGTTTGAAGAGAGTTTTAAGCTATTACACCATGTAAAAAATAGATGTTACAAAATCCCTAAAATAATGTCACTAGTATGTAGAGATCAAGAAAATATGACCTTTCAAAAAAAATGACACCCAAAAATGAGCTACATATTGAAATTATAGCACTTACTAGTTCTTACTCCCACATATTCATTGAACCTTTCCAAAAATAGAAATTTAAAACTTGAACTAGTCTTCCTCGTTGCATATTGGGTTCTTCAACCTACTTTACTTATAAATTAGATAATTAATAAGTAATCAAACTTGGAAAACCTGAATGGGTTTACCCTAGTATAAATCAAGTTCTTTAATTTACTTTACTTATAAAGTAAATAAGTAATAAGTAATAGAAATTGACAAACCCAAATGGGTCTACCTCAATGCAAATTAAGTTTTTGGAGAAGTAAGACTACCTCAAAAGCCCTAATTAGTCTAGTAGCAAGTTGTCACACTAGATAAACCCAATTACTTCAAGTTATTAACCTAGAGAAACCCAAAATGGTCTACAAACAAGTAATCACATTAAAGAAACCTGATTACTTTAAGTAATTACCTACGCAAAACTTGAAATAGTCTATGGGCTTAACTAATCAACCCTAGAGAACCTGATTTGGTCTATAGAGCGTAGATTGGGGTTTGTAGGTGTGATTACTAGGTCCATATGGGCACCATACCAATTGAAAGAAAATATTTAAAAAATATATATATTAAGTTTATTAAAAAAAAACAACCCATTTTATATCTCAAAAAACCCAAAAAATATATGCAAATGGATTTTTCATCACAATACTTTTGACGTGAGTTTTAAGGTAGATTAAGAAAACACCTCCAAGGTCAAAAATCATGGCCAAGACAAAAGAAAAACTAGCAAGGTGAATGCATGGAGGATCTTACCAGGGAGTTTGATGTATGAGATTATCAGGATAGCTCTGATACCATGAAAGAGTATGTCAAGATCTCTTAATAAAGTTCAAACAATCAATGTTGATTCCTATAGAGAGAGCTCTAAAATTCCAAGAGAGTAAAAATATGCATTAACCTGTCTATTGCAAAATGTGAATGAGTAGATTTACCTTCCAAAAAAGAAAAGTGAGGTACATATAGAGAAAATTAGCGAAACATGAGGAAGCCTCTAATTTTCTTAATTAACTAATTAAATTTAAATAAAATTAGTCTATGGACCCTTTATAACTAATCTAAGGAAGCTTAAATACATAGAAAGGCCAAATGACCATGTAGAAAAAATTGAGTGGGAAATAACACTACACTAACAATAATTTACCTTGTTCCTTTTGGTATGATTTATCTTTATCACATGTCATTATTTACCATTACTATCATTGTCATCGTAGTATTCTATCCCACCTTCATGCTTGGATCTAACTTGTCCTTCCTTGTAGGCTTCTATTCACTTCTACAAACCTAGATGGATCCTAATTACCTAATCTGATGCATTACCTAAGATATACCATTGATACCCCCTTGAATTCCTTCACACCCCACCCTTTGGACTAACCCTTTAACCTTATAAACACCTTATATCCTAAATTGGTAGCATGTTATTAAAGTGGATTAGTTATATTTTTAGCATCGACTTCAATTTTAAACGTGGTTTAAATAGTTTTAAATATTTTATTTTATTAAAATTAATTTGATGGCTAATTATGATTATTATTTTAATGCCATTTAATATTTTTGGTGGCATAATCCATAGGGGTTATGTTGTTAATCCACTTTTATTTGTGTTAAGCATAGGGGTTAGTGAATAACCTACATTTCTATTGGATGATAGTTGGTTTATTGGTTGAGTTTTTAATATGGGTCATTTAATGACTATTATAATAGATATGGAAAGGGATTTAATTTAGGAATGAAGTAGTATTCTCTCTCTTCCATTTCAATATGGACATTGAATGGGTGTGGAAAAAATTAATGGGGAGATGGATCGTAGATGAAGGAAGTTGATGGGGTTAGGAAGATGAAA
>JARHVA010002256.1:2172500-2175000 GCA_037957365.1 Torreya grandis | reverse complement strand
TTGTCTTCTATGTAAGACTTATGGACTCACCTCTATTAATTAGCATGAATATACATGGTTTTATTCTTTTGGACCTGATAGGGCATTGAAAAAATTATAAAGGAGTTTTTATTCACTTTTTTGAAATGTTTGGGTTTGTGTTGAACCTTTAAATTTTGAAATGATATGTTATAGTTTAAATTATTATTTTGTTTTGATTATTGTTATAGTTTAATAAATTAATTTATTTATTAGATTTTATGTGATTCATTTATTTGGATTGTACATTATCCAGTTACGATTCTTAAACTAGACCTGAATAAATAAATGGGTGTATTATATACCAATATATATTAGTAGTTGGGGATATTAAGGATGGTTGCAATTTGGATGGGGATCCAAGGTGGTTAATTCAAAGACTATAATGGATAAATTTTAATCCATTATATATTATTCGGCATCCATGATTAATCTTCCTTAATTTTGATCTATATTATAGATTGATTAATTATTTCTATCTCATCTCAAAATAGTATAGTTGTCTTTTTGCTTTCTTTTATTTCAAAATGTCCTTTAGTTGGAAACCCTATTGCTCAAGTTTTCCCATCATGTTCTTGGTTACCAAAACTACCATCCTACTGATGGTTGGGGTTGTGAGGGTCACCAATGGTTGGGTTCATATGGCTAATTGGGAGGGCATGTTTAGTTCATCTACTTTCAACTCCATGCTTAAGTGATTTTGCACACGTGTAAAGTAAAATGGTAACAATTTAATCTATTAATTATGTTTAATTACCTAGTATATTTTTTTATAATTGACATTGAGTTAGATAAGATGAAATTCTTATTATATAGGTTGATCATGCCAAATGATAAGCTTTGTCAATAGTGGGTTGCAGAGCTAAAATGGAAGTTTAACATTGCCTATGTGTAAGATAATTTGTTTTGTGTGTGTATGTGTGTGTGTGTGTGTGTGTGTGTGTCTATATATATATATATATATAATGAAGGTGACACACTTCATTATATATATATATATATATATATATATATATATATATATATATATATATATATATATATATATATATATATATATATATATATATATATATATATATATATATATATATATATATATATATATATATATATATATATATATATATATATATATATATATATATATATATATATATATATATATAATATGAAGGTGACACACTTCAGGTAGATTAGATTATTAGCTATTAGTTTTAACACTCATGTTGATTAAGCATTCTATTATCTAATATGGAATTACTCTTTCAATGTTAATGTATATTGAGTTAGATTGTTATGAAATCTTGTACATTGTTAACCTAAATAAATCATTGTGATATTTATTCCTTGAGTTATTTAGATAACTAGGATATACAATTTGATCTATTAATCTTGTCCTAATAGGATTTAATTAAGAAATTATGTATATTAAATTGAACATTAAGCTTTCTATTCTAATACAAGAATAATATTTTGATTAGATTATATAGTCAATTAATTCTATATTATATTGTTTTGATTCAACAATATATAATCTTAATTTAGGCATGAAAACTAGTTTAATAGTCACTTCTAGTTTATTACATTTTATATTAAAAATCCAAGTACATAGATGCATGCATATGGATCTCTTAGTCAATATCCGCAATGCATAAACTATTTCAAAATTTCTGGTTATTGGTTCATGTGGAAAATAAACTATATTCCTTCCTTTAAACATGTATTTTAGACATACTTGGTTATGTGTAAGGTATATATACTACATATATCAGATTTGAAAGTTATTACCTTATTATTGCATTTAATATGAATAAGATTAAAACATAAATAATGTTTTGTTGAATCAAGATGGTTTTTATGTATGATATTTATGCATAGAATAATCATATGAGTAAGTGAAAAAACATAAATTAAACTAAGACAATATCATCATTACGAATCAATATAAGGAAATAATCAAGTTATATAATGTTTCCACTCTATTTAATGTTGCATAGTTATATAACTAAAACCTGCACACTTGTTGATTTGTTTTACTTGGGCTGTATGAGTTTTTACTTTCCCTTATGATAGTTGAACTTACTTGCCTCACTAACTTTCGATTTTACTATATAAAAATTATAAGAATTATTTAAGTGGAACATTTTGTTTGGGTTCCACTCAACTTGAAACTCAATTGGATTTTTTTTGCTTCGATTGTGTTTTAGTCTACTGTTATAAATCACTTTTTGTCCTCTCCTAGTCTATTTGAAATATAAGTTTAATTTTGAATGTGATTGTTTATTACATATACATTTACATAGATAATAATTGAACATTTCATGAAAATAATTGATTCTTTTCTTATATAGTTATTTGAAATGGCTTAGCTATTGAATGAATACATATGTTTTATTTTCTTGAAATAATTAGATAATTAAGGTTGAATGGATTAGATACCTTCGATGAATAATGTATTATTCTCTTTTATTTCATAATA
>JARHVA010002256.1:1877500-2167500 GCA_037957365.1 Torreya grandis | reverse complement strand
TCCCTTCAATTTATTTCAAGCCATCAATTCTTAATTACTTTAACTAGGCCTAAATGATTTCCCCATAAATATTATATTTAGTTATGGCTAAAATGAACTCTTTAGTTTGTTTAGAAACTTGTGTTGTAGAATCAAAGTGGGAACTAATAGGAGTTTCTACTAGATTAAATAGATAACTAACATACCAAGTGAGATGTAAAGGCTATTACTTCAATTATTCTTTTATCAGCTTGTCATATCTAAATCTCTTGATAGCTATTTAAATTACACACTCATAGCTTATGCACATAACTTTCAAAAGTGGTTCATCGATATTTAATCTCCCCAAGGTATAGTTAGCTATAGTCATCTCCACTGTCATTATTAATAGTAAGTATTACGATCTTGATGAACTAAGATCCAAACAAATATATAACTAATCTATAAGTGGTTATGGATTTATTCAAGAGAGAAGTCATAAGATGATTTTACAAGGAATATAACTATGGAAACTCCACATCTACTATCTCCTTTCACTTTACTATTAAAGGTGGCATCCATTTAAATTTCAAATTAATAGTGTGTATCATATATGTGTCTACACTAGTTCATGAGGTTGGTGGTGTAGATTTCCTTGGTGAATATGAATGTGGTGAAAGTGAGATGTGAGAATAAACTAGGAGAACAAGATATATTGGTGATGTGGAATTGATAACTCTGCATGCACCTACTAATTGCTATAATCCTTAATTGGAAATGATATATTGTTGTGTGGTGTTCTTGATGAACAAGGAAGTATATCCTAGTGGGGAAGAAGATTATTACATTTACACTATTTTCATAAATTATAATTTTATTCCGACAAGGAGCACCTCACCATAAGTTTTTATTGGATGCATGAGCTTGGTTAATTCTGCATCAATATTATCACCACTAGATTCTACATTTGGATGAGATAAATTACTAAAACCACTATATATTGTTTCCCTTGGACTAAAATCAAGGCATTATTTTGATGAGGTTTTATCCTTTGATTTCAAGTAACTACTAGTTTATGTGAACTCTAAATTTTTTTCTATCGAACCAATTCAATGATATACTCAACACAATCTTGGTTTTATCTTAAAAGTGAGTGATCTATGGGGTTGACCAACAATTATTAATATAAAGGGTAACACCTATTGGTTCCTAGTTGTACACCTTTATTGCTGAACCTTACACACTTAGAGAAAAATGACAATCAAATATGAAAGAACCCATTGATATGTCATTGTATTTAGGGAAGGGTTTGACATCAATAAGGGACCAAACATAAATAATGACTGAGAGACACTGACAGAGGGTATGGTCAGCTCTCTACTACTTCTAGCTCTACTTGAACCAAGGTGAGAGGATCTAAGGGGTAGCTCACTCACATGGAGTGATTCTATAATTCAACATCAATGAGGAGTTTTGGTACAAAGAGAAACAAATATGACCAGTGCATAATCAAACTTATTCAATCTACCTAGGAAGGGTTGTCACATGGGATGAACAAATGCTCTAGGTTACATAAAATCTACTAAAGATAGATGGGTATATGCTTGAAACCTTAAATCTAGAGAATTTTTCAACAACAAAGGGATGAATGGAAGACTACAATGTTTATTTTTAAAGCATAAAAACGTAGACCCAATCTATGTATGCAAGATTTTATGCATCTATAAGGAAAATAACACTTAATATATGTGAAGGGTGTATTATTTACATGTTAGGATAGGGTAGGATAGGTTAGATAGTTGTAAAAAAAAGGTGGTGTGCTGGTGATTTTAAAATAATAGGGGAACTTGAAATATTCATGACATTATTCCTTTATAAAAATGTAGAAAAAACATAGATGCAAGCTAAGGAAAATAATAAGAGTGGTTTGCATTTAGAGGTGCCAATGAAATGCAAATACGCAAATGATATTGAAACCCTAGAACATAAAATAAAATTATAATCTCATATACTTTTATCATTGAATCCGTAAACCGAGGGTGCCTTAAAAGAGTTATTTAGCAACATATTTCCATACATTAAGTAGAAAGGGTTTTATAATCTATATCTATGATCAAAATGATAACCAATAATAAACATGGAAACAAATATTCAATCAACAATATTTTAAATCAAAAGGAAATAACAAGAACCATAAGTATTCTCATTAAATTTGTAAATAAACCTTACATCATTTTTACAGATTGTTACCATGGGGACAAACATGGTGAGTTTTCTCTTTTGACAAGGGAGACATAAACATGCTTTCAAAATGTGATAATGGCTGTACAACTACAACCACCTTAGTAAGGGAGATAATACATACACATAGTAGTTGATCCCAAAAATTTGAAGATCTTAAACTTAGAGAAAATGGACAAAAAACAACAAAAACCTTATAATAGAAGATAAGCCTTCTATTTATACATTTTTACCACTTTACAATCCAAGAATGGTGGTTGCATTTCAAAATTTTAAAAAATTGTAGTCAACAACCCAAAGTCCTTCCAAGATGCTCCCAGTTGGAAAATATGCTTTGCCATGCCTATAATCTTCATTATTTTACAAGGAAAATTATTGTTCCAACTACCTCTATAAGTAATGATGAATATTTGCAACAATATTTTACTCTCCTTGGCTATAAATTCAATTTTCTTTAGCTAAAATGAGAATATTCAAGGTAAAGGCCAAAAAACCCATTTGTCTTCTTGTGTAACTACCTAGAGATGCCTTTAACCACTGAATTTCACATTTGGAACCTCCTAGATAGCTACCCTCCTTCTATGCATGCCAAAGAACAACCCTGCTCTTGCAATGATAGGTTTTGAACACCCAAAATGCATGGCCATTTGAAAAATATCCTTTGGAATGTCCCACCTTGACTTTGTAGACCTATAATATTTATTCCATGGAATGTTTGAACAAGCAAAGAAAATGAAAATGTAAAACTTAGGTTAATTTACCTTTTTTATTTTTTGGCTCCAACATGCCTTTTCACACTTTACATTTTTCACAATTATTTTTTAAAATTTGCTTTTTAGGGTAAACTCCACATTTTTAATGCATAAATGCATTACTTTTCACTTTTTGACATTTTGGGGAAATTTTGGTTAATTTTGAAAATATGTAATTTTCCTTATTCTAGAGAAATCTAGGTCCCATTTGTAATTTTTTAATTCTTTTGTAATGGGGAAATCTAGAACTTAATAGAATTTTTGTAATTTGTAAATTGTAGAATTGCAATTCACAATTGTAGTTCCCATAGAAATTTCCCTTAGGGTAATGGGAACTTTTGCTACAATTTGTAATTTGAAAAATTACAAAATTGCAAATTGTTGTTGGAGTGCTCATTTCCTTGAAAATATTTCTTTAGGGAAATGGGAACTCTAACTATAATTTTTAATTTGGAAAAATGCAAAATTAGAAATTTCACTTGGATTTATCATTTCTATGAAAGGTTTATTTTAGATAAATATGAACTCTATCTACAATTTGTAATTTTCAAAATTGTACAATTACAAATTGCACTTCGAGTTCCCATTTCCCTGAAAGGCTTCCTTAGGGAAATGGGAACTCCAATTATAATTTACAATTTAAAAATTAGTAAATGGCCTTGAATGTTAACATTTACAAATGGACCTCATGTTGATCGATGCTTACTGGGGTTTTGGGAAACCTAGGTACAATTTACAATTTGCATATGTGCAAAATTGCATTTCTTCCTGAATTTCTTATTGAATTGACTTTTCTTCCACTTGATTTTACTATCAGGTTTGGGACAGTTGACTACAAATTTCAAATAAATTTTGAGAACCTAATTTTTGTAATGTTTCATCTCCATTTGGAATCTCCCAGGGACTTTAGGGACTTTAGGGGCCTCAGCTACAATTTATTGAAATTTGAAATATCTTGATTTTTCACCCAAGTCCATTCCTACAACCTACTCTAGAAAAATACCTTGTAGCAAATTTTATAGAAACCAATACTTTCCATTTAACCATTACTTGCATCAATAACTAGTCAATCTATACTTTGGCCATAATTAGATTCCACATTCTCAAATAATCCTTCATCCATTGAAAGAAAGATAAGAAAATGTTTCTCTTTTATTGCCTTTTAAAAAACTTAACTTGTCTTGTAATATCTGCACTTTACCTTCACAAAGATGAACAAAATTGTGATAAAAATTATCATACATATCAATTATATCTTTATCAAATTTATCCCTTATTTAAGCCTTAAGATGTAGATGATGCAACCTCTATTCTTCTATTTATAGTTTTACAACAAGATCAGGTTTTATCCATTTCCTATCAAGTTTTACTGTCAATAATCTTTCTATCTTATTGAGATTTTTCATCCCTTTTTTGTTTAAGACATCCATACCTCTTCAAAAAATAAATTATTTACATCATATCCTATAGATATTGGGCATTCGCTATTGCTACTTTTCAAATTCTTTGGCTAAAAAAGTATACAACTTCTTCCCAAGTGGTGGAAAGTTGAATAGAGGACCATAGTAGTTCCTTATGATGTTCATATCCTTATAAACTTATCTAGTATTTACAATGGGGTGTTTCTTCACCTAAGGAGACACATATGGAGGAGTTTTCAATACAATGACCATATTTTTATCTGAAGGCAATTCATTTGTGATGGGTATATTTACTTAAGTGATTTGATCATCTTGATGTTCCATTTTTATTGGGGATTTATTAATCTTATGTTCTTTCTCAGATGCTACCATTGGTAATATTTCCTTTCTAGTTACCACCATCCCTAGAAATGTGTTTAACAATGGTTTCCTATCTTTGCTAATTAAAGGCTCTTTCACATCTCTCTCCTCTTTAACTAAATTTTATCCTTTATTTGGAGCTAAAAACCATTGGATAACATCATTTGGATCTACAATCCTTAGTTTATGTTGATCATTTTGACAAAAAAATTTATTTTAGTACTAGAATAGCTTGGCCTTGCTATGGATGAAGGGTAGATCAAACAATTTATCAAATAACATTAGGAGGAAGTGTGGCTTCACCTTGATTGAGTCATATAAAGGTTAGTATTTGATCTTTAAGAATAATCAATTGATTCTTTGTAATCCTATACTATTATTGGACTTCAGCTAGATGATTTACTGGTGAAGTTAAAATATGATTTGATGTTGATCCTTCATTTAACCCAGAGGTCACTACCAAACCTGCAAGAAGCACATGTACTTTCATAATATCTAGGCATGTTCCTTATCTCTTTTCAACTTTCCCACTCATTCTTCTCTTACTCTTGTTGGATTTGGAGGTGCTTATGCAATTTTTAATTTAAAGGTAAATCATAATTACAATCAATTATATAAAGTTTTGCCATCCTCCTTCCATGTTTTCTTCTTTGCATTTTTGGATCTAAAACCTCGCATGCAATTTGTAATTTATGAAATTGTAAATTGTGTTTAGAATTCCATTTTATACCATTGACTCCCTTTTGTTTTCCTTTATGAGAATATGAAACTTAAAAAGCAAATTACACATTGTCATTTCAATGTTTGATTTTTTTCAAGTGTATTTCCCATGACAATTTCCCATAGGGATTTTATGCCTCCTTTGTAATTTCAAACTATAGTCAATAGCCTAGATACCCATGGGATTTTCACCTCCCAAAAATAATTTGAAAAATTTCAATTAACTACCCAAAACCTTGGTGAATACTCCATGTGGTCCCATGTTTCACTAAAATTATTAAACTTTATTTATTCATTATGCTTCCATATTGGTAGGCTTAGTTGTATTATCTACTGCATTAGATCTATTTTGGTGCCATTTGGGCACCTCCACGTCAACCCTCTATTAAAACCTTTAATTTATTTTACTTGTGTTTGACCATTTCACCTTCTTTATAATGTGGCTAGCTCATTGGCATGGCTGTCATCCACATGGCATTCTGTGCTCATCAACCAACACATGAAATAGTGGTGCTATTAATAGTTGTGTGGCTTTTTATGTGTTTATTAGCTTGATAGAAGTAAAATTTCATTCTATGTACCTAAAACATGTATATGGCCTCTTATAATTTTCTCTTTTTACCCTATCATTTGTTTTTACTCTTGACAATAGAATCACTAACATTCTTTCCAAAGTTTCCTAGAATTTCAGATGGAATTGATGCTTGAGCTAGGGGAAATTGACATAAAACATTGTTATTAAGAATGCTATTTGATCCCTTAAGAATGTCATTCCATTTTTTTTTACCTTTTTTACTTTTCTCCTTGTAAGGTTTTCAAAAGATGGAAATAATAAAATGTTAGTTAATAGAGACATCATAGGGTTTTTAACATGGAAAGAGTGGGAACATGGTTTTTATTAATGACTTCTGGTGAAAACATGACCTCTTCACCTCTGGTAAACACTTGCAAATATGAAGCACACCAGATAATTCAAGAACTTATAATCAATAAGGGAATAATTTATTAATGCAATTTTAGGCACTAACACTAGCTCTTACCTAAGGATGTATATCCCTTGCAGGTGTGCAAATAACCCTAGAACAAAAGACTAGGTGCTAATCCATTAGGCCATAGAGTCAAGATTAGAGAAACTCATTAGCAAATGCTCATGGACACTTAAAAAAATGAGGCAAATTGATAAAAATATATTAGGAAGATCTTAAAATAAACACATGATAAAAAAACACAAAAGGAACTATTCAAACAAGGCATAAAATAGAGGGGTAACAAAAAAACAAAGAGATAAAAATATACACTATAATATACCATACATAATTTACAAGCTCAATCAAGGAAGTATTTTTGATGCCTACCATTGATTGGAAACTCTAGTGTTTCACCATCCAAGTCTCCTAAGAAGAAGGTGTATTCCCTAATTTGATAGTCAATGGAATACATGCCCATCCACAAGGCACCAAATTATCCATGCTTACCTTTCTCCTCATGCCTATTGTCCCAAAGTAGAACCAGATCACCTACCCAAAAAGTTCTCAGAATAACCTTCCTATCAAATATATTATTGATTCTTTCCTTGAAATTTAAGTATCTTTCATGAGTTTATATTCAAATCTCATCAAACTCAACAATATGGTTGATTCTATTTTCATAGTGGTTAATTTTGTTATCATCTTCTAGTTGGTACATGAACTAATAGGTTGCAACTACAAATTCATATGCAAAATTTCTTGATCTCCATAAATAAGCTCAAAATGGCTTTTGTCTATAGCTATCTTAGGCATAATCCTATTAGCCCATAGGGAAAACTTTAGTTGTTCACCCCACTTCTTCTTGTTTACTTCCAAAGTATGTCTAATGATTTTGAATAATTTTTTGTTATTGAATTTTGCTTGCCCATTCCCTTGAGGGTTATAATTAGAATCATATTCTAATTTGATCACATACTCTTTGCACAATACCACTAAAGGTTTAGCTTTGAAACTCATGGAATTATCAATAATTACTTTGAAAAACACACCAAATCTACAAATAATTTTATTTAGAAAAAAATCCATAACTACCTAGTGTGTATCCTTCTTTGTAGGGATTATTCCAACCCATTTCAGGAAGTAGTTAGTAGAAACTAGTATCCATCTATGAAAAGTGTTTGATGAATCAGTAATTTCCACAAATAAATCCATTCCCCATTGTTTAATATGAATTTCAATTGTTATAGGCTACAAGATAAGAGAACCCAAATATTTCAGCCTCCTAGCAAAGTACCAACACTTCTTGCACTTTCTAAATTTATGAACAAAATCCTTGAATAGTGATGACCACAATAGCTATCTCTCAGAATTTTATGAGCTATGACTTTAGGTGTAAAATTTACATCACATACTCCACTATGGAATTATTCAATCAAGTCGATAATTTTTTCTTATACTAGGCATCTTATGAGAACCTCATCCACATTCTTCCATGCTAGTCCACCTTTAGTCTATAGTTACTTAAGGTAAATAAGTTGTAGAGTTATCCTTTGGTTCTTGTTCAAGTCAAAGGGAAAATTTAGGTTTTGTAGGTAGTAAAAAATGTCTCTATACCATAGAGATATACTAACTTGACTCAAGGAATCATCAACACTAAAAAAAATAGTGTTTACCTAAATAGATTGCAAATTGGTCTGTCATGAGCTTGGCTAGATCCATCCCTCTCACTAACTTGGTGGTATGAATATCCATGTTGTACTCTTGCAACTTGTTGACCCACCTACATCTCTTGATGGAGGCTTCAATCTGAGTCAAGATGTCCTTCACCATGGTATACAAGATGTAAGCAACAATATTTGAACATGTTTAAAAATTTTAATAGCCTTCAAGAGAGTGAAGGTTAATTTTTCCATAATGGTGTAATTCAGTTCAGGATCTTGCATAGCTTTGATAAATAAAGCTATGGGTTTCTCATGACCAACTTCATTCATTTTCAACAATACAATAACAAATATATTATGTGAAGTAAAAGATAAAATTTGAAAAGCTTTAGTGTAATCAAGACTAGCCAATACAAGCATAGATTTTAAGGCTCTTTTTATGTCATTAAATGCTTGCATGACACTTTCCTCCCACTTGATGGTTTTGTGTTTATTCATAATGGAAATGATAGGAAAAGTAATCTCTATAAAATTAGACACAAACCTCCTCAAAAAATTAATTTGTCTAAATAAGGACCGAATTCCCTTCTTCGACTATGTGATAGGTACTTTGTCAATGGATTCTACTCATTCAGGGTCAATCATGACACCATCCTTGGACACTATATGTCCTATAAACTTATCATTTTGTAATTCAAAGTGGCACTTCTTAATATTAAGTGAAATGATAAACTCCTTACATCTAATCAACACTTTATCTATATGCCCTATATGTTTTTCTCTATTCTTGGAGTAAATTGTAATGTCATCCTGATACATATATATGAACTTGTTGATTACCCCTATAAAATCAACATCCACACCTCACTAAAACATTACACCAACATTAATTAACCTGAAATGCATCCTCATAGATACATATGTGCCATAAGGTGTTGTGAATGCGATCTTTGGTCTCTTGGATTCCTTCAACATAACCTAGTTATATCTTAAGAAACTATTTGAAGTGGAAAACATATCTAATCCTATAATATTTTGAAATAGGTTTTCCATATTAGGCAAGGGATAATTTTCCTTTAAATAACCTTTAATGAAAAATTCTAGAAATCCACACACAATTAGATGTCACCATTATTCTTTTGTATAAGGACTAAGTTCACTACCCATGATGAATACATGATGGGTTAAATAATCCCACCATCCCTTAGCTTATTTAACTCATCTCACATCTTGATGTCCAATATGGGGTTAATAGGTCTCTATTTTTGCCTGAAAGGCTTGCTATTAGGATACAATGGGATGATGTACTGAAACAAGTCTTCCCTATATGATTTCAATATAGAATAAGACTATGCTAAACAAACCTTGTACTTTTTAGTAGTTGCATGTAAACTTGCTTCTCAGTGACACTTCAGTGAGTATCCAACCAATCCTTCCTTGGATTCTCATGAGAACCCAAATTGCATTGAGTAATGTCTTTTTAAATAAATGAGTCTTGATTTTTTATTCTATCCTCTCCATTAAAATACACTTCTAAACTTATCAATCCCATAGGAATCATGTTTATCTTCAACTAAATTATGTCTTTCCCAAACAATTTTTCCTTCCTGTCATAAACCTAAACCATGGATTCCAATTCTATGAACTGATCATGGAATTTAGCTACATAATTTAGAAACCTTTTTATCTAATCATCATCATCAAACACTTTTTAGTAATGAACATTTTATAGGATTGAATGCCTAACAAGCACCTCCACTTGATACTAAAAGTGAGGGTTCATATTTTCAATATCAAATTGAGCACCTAACCCTAGAAGTTTTTCAACCTCTTAGTTAAAACTTATATAATGATAAAAAATATTAAATCATCAAATAAATCTAAAAAATCCCAAACAAAATTATGATATTATTTTAACCTTTTATTTTTGTGGCAAAAGCATTACAAACATGCTTAACCACTACCTCAAAATCATCCTTTATAATCAGAATTTTAATTCCATATTCATGGGTAATCTGTAAACCAAAAAATTATGCCTCATACTTAGTATTATTTTTCATAGACTCAAAGGACAACTAAAAAGAAAACTCAAAGCATTTACCATTAGGGGAATAGAAGATAATTCTAGTTCCATTTCCAAGATTGGAACAAGACTCATCAAAACACATCTTCCAAATTGCACCTTCACTGATAGGTTCAACATCAAGAAAAATAGGTTATTCATCAACATCAATATTACCAATGAAGTTTCCTAATTCCATATCCATATATGAGACTTCATTTAGAGCATGCTTCAGATCTTCAAGTACATGTAGCATCTTTGGCTCTCTATAAAGCTAGACAATTTTACCCTTCAAAGGAATAGTGGAATAATAAAAGTCTATTTATACACTTACACCCATGTTATCAGTCAATTTATGTAACATCAACATCCTCCACTTAGGTGGGTAGTCCAAAATTACCACACCCATATTAAAATACTTGATTGTATGTGCTACCAACTATAACACCAACCCCTTGAATTGTCCAAAAACTAGAACCTCTCATGATTTCATGGAATATAAATTTCTAAAAGTAGATGTAACTTAACTCTAAGCTCATTTGGAACACCCATGGGCATCACATTGTAAGAAGCTCTATATTCGAACATGTAATCGTGAACAATCAGACCATTGATAAAGAAGGTTGTGTAAAATGGATCCATATTCAACTGAATTTATACTAATGTAGTTCCAAAATAGATTTTTTGAGTATGTTCTACAACCTCTTCTAATTCCTCATCTTCTTTCTAGAGTTTTTGGGGTGAACTCATTTCATTTACAATTGGTTTCTCACCAAATTCAAAATACTCAACTGCCCTCTTCCTATGTTCAGCTATTCATAATAACTCAACAAGTGGCATGATGATCTTTGATTGGCTCAAAAACTAAGCCATATCATATATATTATATTGAGGAAGAGGCGTATTTGGTGGAAGAGTGATAACACCTTCAACTAGAATATAATCACTTAATGTCTAAAGTGGAGTAGGATAGAATGGATTTGCATTTTATAACATTTGTTTGAGGTGGATTATTTTTAAAATCATTCTCACCCTTAGGAATACTAGATAGTATGGGTACTCTATTCTTGGATTGAACACCTTTTGGTTTAGCAACATGGGAAATGGGTACGGGTTTGGAAATAGTTAAGACTATTTTAGTTTTCTTAACTTCTTTACTTTCATCACCTACCCTTCGATTTGTAGGGGTATTGTCTTAAGGAATAACACCTTGTTTCCTACTTCTCATGTTGTATCCTTTCTCTTGGGTAACTATTGTATTGATTAGTAGTTGTTTATCCTCAACTAAAGGAATTCCTCCATCATATTTATTAATCATCATAAAATGTAATAATTCAAATCATGATTTTATAATTCATATGATTGTATCATATTAACATCACAATAAATTTTGAGAGTTGGGACACATACCTCTCGTATTTTACTCCAAAACTGATCAACCATAATAACATTCATCGATTCCATGGAGTTAGACAACTTAATATGGGAGACTTGAAAATTGAACATCAAACTCTCATCACCATTAGATGCAAACTCAGGATCATTCATCACTTGGTTTAAAAGTATCACATAGGGGATGGGGAAGGAAGTAATTATCACACCGATAAATGTCAAGGTCATAACCTATTACATTCACCTTAGAATTTAATGGATCTGACATTTGTTTTCCAACCCCTTTATTTTAATTTATATCTATTCTTTCTTCACATGTAAGCCTTTTCCCTCAAACATTATCTTGATTGTGGAATGTAGGCCTTCATTATGTTTGATTAGGATTTGGAGATCTCTCTTGGATTATAGACCCATGATGGACCCCCTTCTCGAATATATCCAACTTGTATGACATTTATTTAACAGTGGAGGCCAAATTCTTAACCATCTCCTCAAGGTTGGTTGTCTTAGTAGATTACATTTTTTTAAGATTAACCAATTTTACATTAGTCTGCTTGTTCATGGGATTTCCCATAAAATTTATATTATTCTTAATTTAGACAAATATATTGAATGCCAACTATAGGTTAGTAAGAGCTTTGTCTCTTAAGTAATTAATAGCCTTCTTATCAAAGGCATCACAATATCTAATCAAGCACGCTGCATCACTAGGTTGAATGTTTTTAGGTAGCCACATCATAGTCTTATTAAACCATGTATTTAAGTCCTACACATACTCATTGTGGTTATTTTTTATGTTTTTAAACTTAAATAAAATAAATATAGGATCAATCCAATCACCCTATTGAATCTTGAAAACATTCTTCATCTCTTCCCATGAATCAATGCATCCATGGGGAAGGGAATTGAACCACTCTCATGCATCTTCTTCTAGCTTGTGCATAAATAACTTAATGCACACATCCTCAAGATCAACCTCATAATATTTAATGATAATATGAAAATACTTCAAGTGCTAATCACCAGTCACTACATTCTTCCCTTGAAACTTGGGAAGGTGGTTCTTTACTTCATTCAAGACATCATTAGGATAACTTTATATGTCATCAAAATTGATAGGTCTAAATTTGGGAACATGGAATACAAGACATTTATCATATTGATCCCTATTCCTCATGATAAATTCAATGGGAGGCTCAAGAACAAATGGCAAAGGGGTGTGAGGGGGTAAATGAGGCAAACTTGGTGGATCAAAATTGGGAGGGGATTCAATTAGTTGAGAAGGAACTGGATAATAAATAGGACTATGAGTTTCTAAATTACTAAGAGAGATATGATAGTCTTCAACAATGGGAAGATCAATAAATAGTGTAAAATTATCAAAATATTGATAGCCTAAATAATATTTAGTAGCTAAACTTTTTCCCTTCAATCGGCCTCCAAAATTGTTTCTTTCATCTTTGACGTAAATGTAAGGGTAAGACAAGTTGTTTTGATGAGTCACCTTTGAAGGATGACCTCAATCCTTCCATCTTTCTAAGTAATAAAACAATCAAATTTGAAACTTAAAAAAGATATTCAAAATAGGCATTAATCTTCCTTGAAACCAAATGATAAAATTGGAGTCACCAGTAGATTCAAAATTCTAGAATATAATAATTAATAAACTTGTAGTGATACATATTGAAACCATACCTTACTAAAATTAGTGATGTTGTATAAAATCAAAGACATTAAAAGTTTCATATTCATATTAAAAAAGGGGAAATCTCTTCAAAACATGAAAAAATTATATCTCTTTATAACAACTTTAACAGATGTCAATTTTTATCAAATATCTCAATTCCTAACACATCCCTAATGGAATGCTACAACATTGATGGCCAAGATAATAAAAGTATAATCAAATAACCCAAAATTTCAAAATGCATAAGATAATATGGATAAAAATTGTTAAAAAATGTATCTGAGATTATTTTACCAAATAATGGTAGATATTTTTTTCAAACCTAAACTTAATAGTTCTCTACAAGAGTCCTCAGCAATAGGGGTGACAAGAATTGTCCTCAATAATGGCTCCAGTGAAGGTGGCAGCATTGATGAACCAACGATAGTCAAAATGTAACAAATATAGGTAGATAAATTTTCAACATGAATTAATTATATCTCTTTGAAAGAATCCCTTGTAATATAAGTGCCACTAGTGTCTTTTTTGCTCGTAGTGATGGTGCTAGTTGAGTTTTGGTAACTAGTTATACACCTCTTTAACTTAGCCTTTCACACTTAGATAAAAATAGAAATCAAAGATGAAAAATACACTAATATGTGATAATATCTAGGGAAGGGTTTAGCATCAAGAAGGGACCAAACATAGATGATGATTGAGAGGCACTAATAGAAGGTATGGTCAGCTCCCTGCCACTTCTAGCTTTGTTTGAACCAAGGTGAGAGGACCTAAGGGGTAGCTTTCTCACATGGAGTGACTATGTAAATCAACCTCCATGGGAATTTTTGAAATAAAGAGACACAAATATGACTAGTTCATAACCAAACTTATTCACTCTACTTGGTAAGGGTTGTCACACGAGATGAACAAATGCTCTACGTCACATACAAGTTAATAAAGATAGATGGATATATGTTTTCAACCTTCAATTTAGAGATTTTTTCTAAAATAAATGGTTCAATTTAAGACTACAATGTTGATCTTTAAATCATAAAAATGGAGACACATTCTAATTTTGTAAGATTTTATGCATAGTTAACATATGTAAAGAGTGTATTATTTATAGGGTAGGATAGGTTAGATAGTTATAAAAAAAAGGTAGCGTGCTGGTGATTTTCAAACAAAATGTAATATTACAATATTCATGACATTTATCCTTTACAAATATGTATAAAAAACTCAAATGAAAGCTATGGAAAATACTAGGAGTGGTTTTCATTTATTGGTGCCAATGAAATGCAAACACCCATATGATTTTGAAACCCTAGAACATACTCTAAAACTAGAATATCATATAATTTTCCCATTTAATCCATAAACCTAGGGTGCCCTAAAGAGTTATTCAGCAAATTAATTCCAAATATAAATTAGAAAGGGTTCTATAATCCAGATCTATGCTGAAAATGATAACCAATAGTAAGCATGGAACTAGATATCCTATCAACAATATTTTCAAAACATGTTACTGCACTTCATTAAAAGTAAATAACAATAACCACAAGTATTCTTGTTAAGTTTTCAAATAAACCTTACATACATCATTTTTACAGAATGATACCATGGGGACACACATGGTGAGTTTTCTCTTTTGATAAGGGAGACATAAACAAGCTATCAAGGCTTGCTAATGTATATATATTTTCAACCACATCAACAAGGGAGAATGTACATACACACAATATTTAATCCCAAATATGTGAAGAGCCTATACTTATAGATAATGAACAACCAACAACAACAACAACAACAATAAAATAGAAGAAAAGCCTTCTAATTATACGTTTTCACCAATTTACAATCTAGGAATGAGGGTTGAATTTTGAAAATTTGCAAAATTTAAGTCAACATCCCAAAGTCTCATCAAGATGATCTAAATTGGAAAATTCCTTTTGCCATGCTTTGAATCTTTTTTATTTTTCAAGGAAAATTATTGTTCCAACTACCTCTACAAGTAATGATGAAGATTTACAGTGATCCTTTGCTCTCCTTAACTGGAAATACATTTTTATTGAGTGAGAAAGAGATTATTATTTTTGGATACCAAACAAACCATTTCTCTTCTTGTGTAACTTCCTAGAGATGCCTTTGACCACTCATTTACATAACTAGAACCTCATGGACAACTGCCCTTCTTTTATGCATGCCAAATAACAACCATACTCTTGCAATGATAGCTTTTGAACACCCCAAATGAATTTCCATTTTAAAAAATCTCCTTTGGAATGGCCCACCTTAAATTAATATACCTATAATATTTATCTCATGGAGGGTTCAAACAAGCAAAACAAATTAAAATGCAAAATTTAGATTAATTTACATTTTTGATTTTTTTCGCTCAAACTTACATTTTTCACAATTATTTTTTTTAAATTTACTTTTTGTGGTTAAATTCACATTTTTAAATGCATTAATTTTCAATTTTTTACCTTTTAGTGATATTCTTGTCACTTTTTCAAATTGTTCTGGAGAAATTTAGTTCCCATTTACAATTTTACAATTGCTTTATATTGAGAAAATCCAAAACTCAGTAGTATTTTTACAATTTACAAATTATAGAATTAAAATTCACTATTGTAGTTCCCCTAGAAAGTTATTTTAGGGAAATGGGAAATTTATATGCAATTTACAATTTACAAATTTGAAAAATTGTAAATTGTAGTTGGAGTTCTCATTTCCCTGAAAAGCTTCCTCTACAGAAATGGGAACTCTAGCTACAATTTTTAATTTACAAAATTACAAATTTCACTTAGAGTTATCATTTCCATAAAAGGTTTCCATTAGGGAAATGGTAACTCTAGCTATAATTTTCAATTTGTAAAATTGTAAAATTGAAAATTGCACTTAGAGTTCCCATTTCTGTGAAAGGCTTCCTTAGGGAAATAGGAACACCAAATGCAATTTGTAATTTAATTTTTTTTGAAATTGTAGATGACCTTGAAAGTTAAAATTTACAAATGGACCTCATGTTGACTATTATTGACTAGGGGTTTGGGAGACCCAGATGTAATTTACAATTTGTGCAAGTTAAAAATTGTAAAATTGCATTTCTCAAAATATTCTCCTTTAATCTCTTCTTGAATTGAATTTTCTTCCACTTTATTTGACTGGTGGGTTTGGGAGATTTTAATGCAATTTATAACTAAATTTTTAGATCCTAGTTTTTTCAAGTTGCATCTCCCACTGAAATATCCCAGGGACATTGGGGGCCTCATCAACAGTTTTTTGAAATTTGAATTTTTTTGAATTTTCACTTAACTCTTTTCATGTAACCTGGTCTATAAAAATACCCTGTAGTAGATTTTATATAAACCAACCCTTTCCATGTGTCCATTACTTTCATCAATAACTATTCAATCAATACATTGGGCATAAGGAGATACCACATTCTCAAGTAATCCTTTAGCCATTAAAACTATGTTAAGAAAATGTTTTTTTTTATTGACTTTTGAGAAAGTTGAACTTGTCTTACAAGATCTACCCTTTTCCATTCAAAAATATGAACCAACTTATGATATATCCTATCAAACATAACCATTATCTCCTATTACTCTTGATCAAATTCATCCCCTATTTGAGGTTAAAGATCTAGAAGATGTAGCCTCTGGTATTTTATTTATAGTTTCATAACAAGATGAGGTCTTATCCATTTCTTATCAAGTTCCATTGCCAATAATATTTCTATCTTATTGAGATTTTACATTATTTTTCATCTAGATCATCCATACCCTCTTGAAAATCCTTTACATCATATCCTATAGATAATGGGCATCCACTATTTCTATTTTTCAAAATCGTCAGCAAAAAGGTATTTAGATTCTTCCCAAATGGTGGAAAGTCAAATAGAGGACCATGGTAATTCATTATGATGTTCATATCCGTATAAAATTATCTAGTATTTCTAACCAGATGCTTCTTCATCTGAGTAGATACATCTGGAGGAGGTTTTGATATAATGACCTTATTTCTATTTATAGGTAATTCATTTATCATGGGTATATTAACCCAAGTGCCTTGTTTAACTTTTTATTCCACTTTTATTGGGGCTTTATTAATCTTATCTTCCTTCTCAGATGCTACCATTGGTAATGTTTACTTTCCATTTACTACCATCCTTGGAAATGTGTTTGACATTGGTTTCTTATCTTCACTCATTAAAGGCTCTTTCACATCTCTTTCCTCTTTAAGTACATTTTATCCTTTATTTTGAGCCACAAACCATTGTGAAACATCATTTGAATTTGCATTTAGAATTCATTTTTATATCATCAACTCTCTTTTGTCTTCCATTACTATAATCTAAAACTTAAAAAGCAAATTTCACATTGTAATTTCAATGTTTGCTTTTTTGCAAGTGTATTTTCCATGACAATTTCTTGTAGAGATTTTATGCCTCCTTTGAAATGTCAAACTATAGTCAATGGCCTAGATCCCCATGGGATTTTCACCTGCAAAATATAATTTTAAAATTTTCATTTAAATACCCAAAACCTTGGTGAATACTCCATATGAGCCCATGTTTCACTAAATTTATTAAGCTTTATTTATTCCTTATACCATCACAGTGGAAGGATTAGTTGTGTTAACCACTATGTTGGATCTCTTTTGGTGTCATGTGGTCACCTCCACATCAACCCTCTATTAAAACCTTTACCTTATTTTAAGTTTAGTTGAATGTTTCACCTTCTTTCCAACATGGATGGCTCAATGGCGTGGCTACCATCTACATCACCTTCCATGCTTGTTGGCCAACACATGAAGTAGTGGTGCTATTAACAACTAGATGAATTTATATGTGTTTATTCATTGGGCCAAAGCAAAAGGTTGTTTTGTGCACTTGAAGAATGCATATGGCCTCTTATAATTTTCTCCTTTTACCCTGTCATTTATTTGTACTCTTGAAAAGGGATCACTAACATTATTTCAAAAGTTTCATAGAGTTTTATATGGCATTGATGCTTGAGAAGGGGGAAATTCACATAGAGTACTATTATTAAGAATGCCATTTTCTCCCTTCATAATCCCATTCCCTTTTCATTGATTTTTTTATTTTACACCCTGTATGCCTTTCAAAACATGGAAATAATTAAATTTTAGTTAACAGAGACATCACACATTTTGCAACATGGTAAGAGTGAGAATATTTTTTTTAATGATCTGAGGTGAAAACATGACCTCTTGACATCTAGGGAACACTTGTAGATAGGAAGTGGGCTAGACAATTCAGGAACATATAATCAACAAGGGCAAAATTATTTAGTGCACTTTTAGGCACTTACAACACCATGACTCTTTCAATATCTTCATGCTTAATTTATTTTTTGTCATCATTGATCATTCCATTAAGCACTTATGTGTTAGTTAAATATATGATTTGATACGATCATTCATCCCCAATCATGTCTTCGAACCTTAAATTAATTTGTAAAATCAACCTAATAATAATCTAGGTGTATTTTATGAATATATGATAGGATAATCCCCATATTAACTTAAAAATATCCTTAATTTTCAAAATATATTCTTGCTATGTGTGGGTACATATTAATTTGAATTATTTTAGATTTAATAATTATAACATCTATCACAATACTGCATGTGCAATATCTCAAATAAATTAACAACACTATAATCACTACATGTTTCCACTACATATTTTATGGACATTCAAAATATATCTACATAATTAAATCAGTAACATTTTGTCACTAACATACCATAGAAGCCTCATAGTACAACCCTCAAAACGTACAAAGTTTATATAAGATAAATTTTAGAATTGGATGAAATGGATTCCATATTATGAAACAAGATTGATTCTATTTTTATAATGCTTCAATCCCCAACCTTATTTTAGTGATTATACAACCCTCATACTAAATGCATCATTCACTCATCTGAAGTTCGTGTTGGTTTGTTTTAAGCTTAGTTAAGGGAAATATTTTTATACTCTAATAGTTTGTCTTAGGTTCTCCAAATAATTGTGAAGTATACTTGTTGAGACACAAGGGAATGTACCGAATATGAATTCATATGGAATGACTTGGTTGACATTCACTTTAGCAAGTGAATATTTGCATCTTTACTCTAGAAATTATATCCAATAAATTTACTCATATTTCCATATGTGCTCTTTTGTATAATTTTAGAGGTTGAATAAATATATTCCGCATCAATATTTTACACAAGGGAATATACCACATATATTATTTTTATCATTTCAACATTATAAAACTAAGAAAATGTTAGAACTAGATCTAAACAAATTAAAAAAAACTAGATCACATCTCCATTTTTATCAAAAATAATGCTTCACGTGTGTGGGTATAAATTAAATTGAACTATACTAGATTGAATATTCATAGCATCTATCAGATTCTTGCATGTGTATTATCATAGATAAATTTGGAACAATAATACCACTACATTTTTCTTCTAGATCTATGATAGATTCTGAAAATCTATTTACATAATTCTATTAATAACATTTTATCACTAGCCTAGCTCAAAATCCTCACAGGATAGCCCTTAAAACCTATGAATTTGATATAAGACAAATTTTAGAATTGGATAAAATTGATTCCATACTGTGATACAAGGTTGATCCCCTATTCAAAATTCATTTCTCCTTAACCTTATTTTAGTGATTACATGAACCTCATTTATCCATCATTCATTCATATGATGTGCATGTTTATTTGTTTCAATGTTAGTCGAGGGTTAAATTTATATACCATAGTAGTTAGTCCTAGGTTTTCCAACTGAGTGAGACTAGAGTATACTCATTGAGACAGAAGGGAAAATAATAAATATGATGTAATATGTAATGACTTGGCTTGTAGTCACTTTTTTAAGATAATCATGGAGTGCATCATTGATCATGCTCCCATAATTGATGAACTATTTGACACTACAAATGATACTTGTTTGGAGGAACATAAAAATATGAAATTACTTTCTATGTGCATTTAAAACCACCATATTGAGGATGGTAGTCGTCTTTGAATTACTCTAAAAAATATGATCTATTGAAGTTATTATGAATTTTATGTATACCTCTCAATTTTACTCTTAACCAATTCATGCTCATCATGGTGAGGTGAAACATAATATCTTTGATCCAAAATTTATTCACAATCTACATACTAATCTTTGCATATGTGTTCCTTTATATAATTTTTAAGTTTATATCAATCGATTCCTCATCAAGCTTTGCCATAAGGGCATCTCACACATATCTAATTTTTATCATCTCAACATTGTATCACTAAGAACATGCTGGAAGTAGATCTAAACATTGTACAAAAATTTTAAATTTGAGTAGCTCAAGTAGAAAAATTATTTTCAGGGGAGTCCATACACATGTGTAAGGGATATATTATAAATTATCCTATTATATTAAGGAATATATATATAGACTCAATCATCAAACACTAATTTTTGAGATATCGAGTTATAAGATAGACATAATCTCATAATCCATGTATTTGAACTCCATCCCAGTTATCTTGGTTGATATGAAAAGTTACATAGTCTAGTGCTCAAATATTATCATACAGGTCAAATCAAAGAAAAAAATTATGGGGTTTTATAAATAAAAAAAATTGTAGTCATGAAATTATTTTTTCTTCCTATTAATATTCCCCCTTGACCTTTGGGAGTTGACTAAAACTTTTTATACCTAGAATTGAACATTATTCCTTATCATTGAAAGGTGTTTGAGATGAGTTTTGGATCTATTAAAAATTGTATGACTATAAGTTTTTCATAGAGATAAAGGTTTTGAAAACATTTGTACAAATGTTAGCCTTCTTATGGATAAATGAAAAAGGGGTAAATTTCTAGTGTGGTGTAAGAACATAGATAAATTATGAGATAATTTAGAATATTAAATTTGTAATGAGTATAGTTTGGCCATTTGCAGGGATATGAGGTGGTAAGGATATCATGCGCATACCATGACACTGTAGTAGGTTTGACATGACCGCATAGGTGCATTAGATGTGTGACTATAATACAATATCCATTGGCCATGGATCTACATCCATGAGGTTAGGTTATCCCTACTTCATAGGTATGGAGGGTGTGAAGTTGAATTATGGCCTATTGAGATGTGCCCTCTCATTTATCACATTCAAAATTTTGGGCAGTCCAAACCTTTTGGATGTGGTATGCACATTTTGTCTTTGATATAAATAATTTATAAGTTTTAAAAAGATTAAACTTTTTAGATTTGATGCGACCTGACTTATTTGTTGACATGCAAACTTTGAATTTTTTTGAATATGCATATTTTGGGGACAAAAATGTGATAAAGTCAAGCTTAATAAGAAATATAGATATACCATATTATTCAATATATAGAGAAACACTATGGGGAAGTAAAAATATCATGCATCTACTAACAATAGTTTCTTGAGTAAATAAATGAAATCTTATAAGGATATAGAGACTTACATTTAGGGTGACTTGTTAATGCATCAGTCTCCCTCTTAGATCTATTATAACATTTAGAAAGATGTTTGAGGATGAAAAATAAAAATGAAAATATAAATACCTAGGCATTCTTAGTTTGTGACTCTAAATACTTGGATACCTCCACAACATGACTCCTATTGAGTTTAAAATACCTTTAAAAAAGATAAGACCTTTAAAAATAAGACCCTAATCTCTAAGTCCTCATTTTAGTACTTAAGAATAGAAATTTGAGTTCAATAAGATCATATGAGTGTTGTATGTTTTAATAAATTATAATTATAACCCTTTATATATGGATTCAAACTAAGAAATAATATTGAACTCTATGTTGATGGTATAGGCCAAGCTGATATAATTAAATGTGTTTTTAATTGACACAAATTTGTAACATTTAGGATGATATAATAAAGTGTATGTGTACAAAATTCAAAACTAAATCAGCCAAGACAATATAGTACAAGGAAAGACATGTATGAAATAGATTATATTAATTTGGTTAATATAGTATGAAAATAATGTGAATAGTAAAAATGGATGGAATAAATATGAATAAATAAAATGGAAAGAAATTCAAAGGTGGTCATAATAATATTAGTTAAGGTATGAAAAAATAGTAATTAAACGTATATCACAAATCACCATGAGGTGATCCCACCACATTCTCAGTGCACTAATTAAGACATGCACTTAGGTATATTAATATATTGATAAGTATCACAATAGAAACTGTCAATAAGGAGATAAAGATGAAAATAATATGTGTGTGCATGAGGATTTACAAACCCATTTAGAGGCCCATTCATAAGGTAATGTATAGAGATAAATTATGCATGGATAAAATTTATGAGTTGGCATTCATGGGATATAACCAAATTTAAATGACTTTATAATATTAAATCATATCGATTCCCTTAGAATAATTTTTTTTTTTAATTTTATTTCATGACAAGGAATATGTCAAGTATGTAAAAATAATCATAGAAAGAATTATTAATTATATTAAGTATATATTCCCATGATTGTGAAAAAAATAAAATTAACATCAACATCACGTTGGTAAGTCAAGGGGATTTAACATTAGTTTGATTTGTTTTCGATTTTATTTTATGACATTTTATTTTAGAGTTAGATTCATTGACATTTGTTTGATTTTGTGCCAATTTGATTTAGAAATTACATTAGTATAAACAACAAAGTGATTGGATGTCAATTTATTTAACATTGAATTGTTTTTTAATGCCAATTTTATTTAGTGTCACAATTGAGTTAAATTCAAAATAAATCATTAATGAGCTAATGTTTTTAAGTCTAAGTTGAATTCAAATGGTTAAAATAATAAATTTAATTTCAATTTCAAATATTTAACATAAACTTTATTTCATGTCAAATTGATATAACATCAAGTTGATTTAATGTCAAATTTGAGGTATAGATATTTAGAGATCTTAAAGTGACATTGTTGACTGTATAATAAAATGAATTAAGTACAATGGGTCCCATTCAATGTATTGATTTCTCTCAGATATGCTACTTGTCAAAAATTAGTTCATTTTTATAATACAATCATCTTACTCACAAGTATCTCAGAATGTAATGTTTGTTAATGGGAATGTTGGAATTAATTGGAATAAGAGGGAAGAAGGTGCTAGATTACAAATAAAAATAATTACTTCATATGTTTTAGATTGTGATATTTATTCTTGGATTAATTGATTTTTTAAAACTCTATCTACTTTATATGATGTTCTCTTGTAAAATGTCCTATATGTGAAGCCCTAAAAAATGAACAAATAAAATATGTCAAGGTGGCTAATATGTGTAGTTATGATATCAATTATTTTTTAAAGTCATTTCAATTAGTTAATTTTAATTAATTATTATTATCCACATGTAAATTCATATAGTTATACAAAAGGTCACAAAAATAAATTTAATATTTTTATATTATGTAATGCCATTTAAAAAAAGACCTGAATAAAATATAAATATGGAAAAAAAATTGATGTCAAAGTGAACTCTTTGGTTAATTTAACACTAAAATTGAGTTACAAAACTATTTTATAGGTACAAAAATAATATTTTTTATGCTAACATAATTCTTCTTTATCTCAACTCTATGAGATGGTTTGCTACAATTTTTATGTATAGATGTTCCGTTTTAATGAGTGTTAATGAATTATCAACAAACATGTATGTTTGGTATTTTTATTTATGTTTTTTAATATTCTTCATTATATAAATATGTGGTGTTTTCCAAAGTTGAATTAATACATCACATCCTATCTTTTCAAGTGGACTTCATGTAAAACACATCCAGTCACATTTTGAAGAATATTTTTTTGTCTTGCACATAATTATTTTATGTCATAAACCTTTAATGTTCATATTTATATTTTCATGTTGAAGGAAATATTTAAACCCATTTAATTCAAATATGAGTTATCTATGTGGTTTTATGAGTTTATATTCTAATACCAATTCTCAACCCTAACTTATTTCTCATTTAATTCTACTTACAATTCCATTTCTTGGTAAATAATATTAGGTTAAAAGGATTCAAAAACACCTAAGCATCCCCATCATATAATACAATTGCCCCTCTCAAGTGTAGAGGTAACTCACATGTCCCATAATGATTTATGTAATGTATTGTTCTTATCTTCCTTCATGTTGTCAGGGTATACGACATAAATGAAGAAAAATCCTTGACATAAAATCTATCACATCACACTTCTCCCATTCTAGATTTCGAATGAACTTACTTGTGATTAGAATAATAGAACGTGATTAGTGATGATTTTTTTTTTCAATCATAGATGTTGCATTTTACTTTATGTAGTATGCAAAAACTAATCATTTACCCCTTATTTTTTATATTCATGTAATGCAATTAAGTGGATTTTTTTACATTCATAAGCATTTAATGTTATATAATTATGATAAATTATTGACATTCTATATCATAATACCTCTATTGTTTCTTATTATGTGGATTTGATATCATGAATTAGATAACTATAATATATTTTTTTAATTTTTGAGACATATGCATAAACCACTTGGTGCAAGGTAGAATATCATTGGAGAGAAGGTAAATGATTTAGATAACAGGTAGTAGAGAGAGAATCCTATTGAATGAGATATAATATTTTTATACAAATGACAAATATTGAGATATGCTTTTCCTATCTTGACATGAGTAGTGACCAATTGATTTGGATGATTGTTTATATGTTTATTACCACCTCTTATTCTACATTAGACATTAATATAGGATTTTTTAACCATAGGGATTTATAGTAGCCATAATAATTTAATGGTGCCATGTGTATACATGTTACCTTAAAATATGCATTAAGAAATGGTTGATTTTGATTATTGGAAAGAATTTGCATACCTATTTTGTTTTAATTTATAGATATTTCGTTCATAATATGTCATTGGGTTAGAGACCTATGGATCTATAACATTTACCAAATGGTTATTATACACTTACATTTTTTATATTTCAACTTGGTTGTTCAATGAATTGATATCAACAAATGTGATTTTTTACTATAGATCAAGAATCACTTATGAGTTTACATCATATAATTATAATCACTTTTAATATTTCATACCCTAGTTTCATAATTTGGGAATGATTACATTATTTAAAAAAAATCCCGTTATGTGCATAAGTCACCAATTCTTTTTGCAAATTTTTGATTTTGTCTTAATCACAGCATATGGTTAAGTTATCTCATATTTTTTTTATTATATATGGTTAAGGTCATAGGTTTTTAATCTCTCATAACTTTTCACGATGGAGAAAAAGATTGAAACTTTCATTCTCAAAAGGTACATCTCTACCAACGGCAAAATAAACAACCAGAAAACTAAGCATAGTCATACCAAACAATGGACACTACCTTCCTTTATCAGCCTAGTTACCATTGGGTGATATTTCACAATTTTTTTGCTAAGCTTCCAACACTTTCTTTTTATTCTATAATTATTTTCAAATGCCCTGCCCAAAAGGAGAGTCGTACCTGAGGACTAAATCAAAAATCTATTATAATTTATATATTTTTGTACCTTGGTCCATTATCCCTTGTCTTCCTTAGCTTTTGGATGAATTGAAACTATATTATCAACTAATTTAGGGCATTGATATTTGATTTCTGATAAATATATTATTTTTGTTATACCCTAGAGATATCACATTATAGATTTACTTCTACTGAGTAATCTATTGACAAGTTTCCATAACTACATCAAAGGTCTTCATTGATCCTACCATCAGGTTATCCTTAGTCTGAAAAGGAGACTGCAATACCTTATTTTGTGTAGTGGATTTTGTATCTTTCAAAGATGATGCTAAATTATCATACATGCTATAATTAATTATGAACCATAAAGTGAATAATTATTGATTATAAACTATATGATATAATAATATATGAATGTAATTATGTGAAAACAACATTAATGCCTTAAACATGATGGTTATTCATTGAGTAACTATTGTGTCTTTTTAATAGAAGTCATCAATTACTAACTTGATAGTGTTTTAAATGGCATGTAAGGAATCACATTTTTAAATTGGTAAATATTACGTGGAATCAACATGGTTCTTACTGGAGTGTAAAATAAATCACATGAGTTAATTAGGTACTTCCATCATCTTGTATGAACTTAACATGCTAATAATACTTTTTCATCTCTTTCGAGGATGCCATGACACAGACCATGGTAAAGTTTCCTATCATTGGTGAATTATAAATTTTAAACTGAACCTATGTGCATAATGTTGTGTGACTATGCTTAACAATGGATAGTGTGGTATTGGCATTGTATGACTATATTGATTCAATGAAAAAGTGGATTTTTATTCAATATATTTTCATTATATATTGAAGCATTGGAAATGTGGATACATATTTAATATACTTCTACCTCAATGATAAATAAAACACATTTTACATGATTATCTATCTTATATTAAAGGCATTTATGAATGGACACATAAAAAAAAAAATCACATAGGGAGCAATGGCTATGACCTAAAAAATAATATTCTAGCATTGAAATATACCTAATCCAATCAAGCTACACCAATTATAATTAATGCAATAATTTTGTATAATATTAAAACTCTCCTAACATCTACACCATAAATTTGAATAGATAAAATATTAGAAGTGTTTAATAATAATAGATGAGAATCTATGTATAATTTAAGGTTTCCTTCCAAGAAAAAAACATATTGGGATCAAAATAAGGATACTAGGAGAAAGATGCTAATGGGAAAAAGGAGGGGATACCAAAAAGTGAGAGGATATTTTGGAGATTAAGAGTTATTAAGGAAATAATTAAAGTAGGATACTTATTGGGAAGGATATTCAAGTGATTCAGATGAAGACATCACAATAATAGAGTAACAATGTTAGACTTGTCTAATGTTACCAATCTAACATGCTTCCAATAAAATGATGTCATATTTATATTTGACTAAACATGGAGGAGGTATAAAATTTCATCTTTATAATATCATTTGGAATGACTTATTGATGTAATAAATAGTTTTTCAATTAGAGAAAATAACACTACTATAGATTTAGGGAACTATTTATACATGCTTTCCAAATAAAATCACCTATATTATACATATTTAATATTATGGATTAATTTTATTGAATCTTCCTTGTCCATTTTTTTAGAGGATTCTATTGATTCTTTACATTATTGACTATATTTATACAATGTTTATAGGATTACATCAACCAATGTTTTCTATCATTTCTATTATGTTTTGAAATTTAGGGAGTGAGAAATCTATTTTCCCTATATTGTATAGGAAATTTGGAAGTATGATGTCTATGTTTTGGTGTGGTCAATCCAAATGTTTACTTCATAAAACTTAATTTTATGATATCACAACCTATTTATTATCCATATTTATGAAAATATTTAGTATGTAGGTTATAAATTTAAAATAGATTGAGTAAACCTATTGTGGGATGAGTGTTTGGAACCCAGTTAGGTTAGGCATGTAGTTAGTTCATCATGGCCCAAATTTAATTGTTGTCTAACTATATTTACATTTTATTTTACCAATAAAATATAATCATATTTATTTTTCAAACCATATTTAGATGCAGGTTATAATTTTAGGTAGATTGCATGTGTGTGTGATTGTAATAATAATACTAAATTGGAAAAAAAAACTTATATATGGATATAGATAGATATCAAGAATAAAAATGAGATAGATGGACTCGAAAAACAATAAATAAATATAAATACTTATTATATTATACTTCACATTTAATAGGTGATTGTCTAATGATAATTTTAAAGTATAAGCAAGAGTGTGTACGATAATGTCAAAAGACATTATCCAATGTTTAAACAATGTTTAAACATTCAATTTAATATTTCATATTCATAACTAATATCTCATAAATCACATATCAAATTTTAAAATAACAATAATAACATATTGTAAATGTTTGAAAAACATCTTTACTATGACAATAAATTGGGCTTTTAGGATCCTAATTTATTTGACACCATCATTGAGATAATTTTAGTTAAGATGAGGTACACCTATATATAATAAATTATGCCATATTATTATATATGCTAAATGTATGTTACAATTATGAAAATATTATAGGTTAGATCATAACCTTTCTAGTAATATTAGTGTTAACAAGTGTCCATTTATATCTAATGATAGTAGGTTAGTGAGTGAAACTTAGTGACTGATAAACTTATTATATTTTAAATTATTATACAAGTTATAAGTGGGGTTACTTTGTTTAACCTATCTTATAGATAGTATTAGTCAAGTTATCATACTCCTTATAAATTCACGTTATGTATATCGATTTGGTATAATGAATTATTAGTAGTATTTTCACCTCAGTAAGTATAAACTATGGTGGGTAACTAGAATGATTGGTAGGTTGGATAATTATATTGGATTTTTATATCATATAATAGATGGAATCATTAAATATATATTGGATAATTTTATGTGGTTAACATTGCTTAAGTTACATGATTGTAAATTTAATATTTCTTTCAACTTATGTTTTCAAGTTATTAAAACTAATTTAGTTGTGATCATAAGTTATAAGGAATGAAAAATCTAACCACGTCTCCCTTTACTTTATATATTTGGTCATGATCCATTTGAGATTGAGAATGAATATCACTATACCCTGTGAACCTTATCACACTTATGTCCATATATTGGAACATCATTATAAGTTATATCATATGTGTTTAGTGCTATAACATAGTGATAGGGTAGGCTTAGAAATTTTTAAATGGAGGAGGTTATTGATCTTATGGCCAATACATTATCATTTATTGAAAAAATTATCTAGTTATATATAGTTTTTTCATTATCTTATCAATTTAAAACATATTCTTTATCTCTATAAAGTGATAAAGAAAACCTTTTTTTTAAAACCTTATGCTTAGATGGAAACTATGATTATGGATTTAGAAAACCCTTTGAATAATTTGACTTGAAACCTATCTTGTATGTATGTAATTTATGCAAAATTATGTGTATGGATTATTTATTAGATGGTTGAATATGTGGATTGTGTCTATTTCTATATTATTTTGATTGCATAACTGTTTCGATATTTTTTTAATTATATTGTGCATCTTGGTTATAATACATCTTGATAACACGTTTTGTAAGTACATTATGAGGCAATTTCAAGTGGTGTTATCATTAGTATACCATACATGGATCAGAGCATACCTTTTTACTTAAAGGCACTTTCTTGAACATTAGCTACCAAAATATTAACATTTGATCATAGATAACCTAAAGCATTATGATAAAATAACCAAGAATGTATTACCTTTGGAAGATTGATAAATAAATTAAATTTAACATTGTTAAACATATAATGTATCTTTAGAACATTTGTTAGGTGATAAAATTGCAAAGGAAAAACACAGGTTTTAACCAACTATTGAATCATGACTTGGGTTCAAAGTCCTTATTGAAATTAATTATTGATTATGTTGAACCTTACAATAGATTTTAATACTTGTGTGGTTGATAAAAATATTGGATTATCGATCTTTGAATAAATCTAGTTTGGAAAATAATGGTTAGATTGTGATAGATTTAACCTCATTTGGATTATTGATAATCATTGATCACTGGTGAAATGATATCTCACTTTTAATGGGAAATCATAGCATAACACCCTTAAAAACTATTTGTTTGGATTTTTAAGATCAATCATAAAAATAGTTATGGAAATTAATTAATTATTGTATTTTGAACACATATTGGAATTTATCCTATTTAGAGTTAGAACTTATATGGGTAATCAATCAAATTATTTCAATGTTAATCTTGAGTTGGACAATAATACCCTTTATAAAAAATACTAAATGTATGATAAGAAGTTGAATACCTTTTGGAAGTTAGTACTTTTTCATAAATAGTAAATTCTTTGTTAATAGTACAATTCTTTGTTATTAATTCTCCAATTATAAATAATAATTCTTTTAATCTACATTGATTATCTCTATTCTATTAATTCGATACATATAGTACCTACATGGAAGGGTAGCTCCACTATCAATGGATAAGAGGTGCATGGGGGATATGAAAGACTCTATGGTTTGAATAAAAACCCTCCAATGATACCTTCCATGTTATGTTTTCTATATAATCTATCAGTGACAATGATGATCTATATAACTTTGGTGGATTTCCCATGAATATTTATTCACATGTAACTATTTTGATGGATGACTAAATCTATTGAATATTATATTTCTACCTATAAGTAAAAAACCATTTATTTGTCAAGTTTTTATAAACATTATAAGCTATATTTAGAAATTATTATTACATTGAATTAGATTTTGATGAAATCCGTCCAATCTTTGTCTCTTTCTTTTGCCTTTTATATAGTCTTTTAGTGATAATGATGATTCACAAAACTTTGGTGGATTTTCTCATGAAAACTTATTCACATGTAACTTTTTTGATATATGACTAAATCTAATAAAAAAGAAGAAAACATATCTTAGTAATGTTTTTCGAAACATTATAAGTTGTATTTAATTATGACAATCAAATTGAATTAGAGTGTATACTACTTTGAAATTAAACTTATAGATTAATGAAAGAGAAAATCTCATTTTCTAACATAAAACATACTCTGAGATGGTTGCATGTGTATTTGAAATGAAATAAGTATGTGGACTCAATTATCATATTTAATCCCTTACTATGATGGCTATTCACACCTCTAGAAATGAACATAAATTTGAATTGTCAAGGTATCATTGATAGGGACAATTGTACATCCCATAAAGGAAGTAATATTGGAATATAGTCACATACAAATAAATGTGTATCATAATATGAAAATATGTACTTGAAATTACAATGGCATAGACCCAAAATAAATGGTTGATATGAAGACTAACTTTCAAGAATGGATTATAGAATTACTAATTTTATGCATAGAAACACTATAAAAATGATTACGTGGATAGCTTGTTATGATGAAGCATTGGAATGACTTGATATTACTTTAGTTCTAATTTAGGATCAGATTTTAGAAAACATGTTTTAAGAATTGTTTATTCTCATTAATGAACATAAGGAAAGAACTAGTAAGAAACCTTTCAGGGTGATAATTTTATAAAATCCAACATATTTTTTTTCTACCTGATAAGAATGTTCTTAGAAAATATTTCCAACAATATCCCAATTACATGGAATCCCAAGGGCTCTCAATGGTGTCTAATTCATGTGTTAAAAAAAATTTAGAGGGAAGGTGGTTGATGTAGTAAACAATAAGACAACTGTTTATATGTCATTTTTAAATGTTTTTTATAGCATTTAATTGTAAAAAAATCATCAAGATAAAAAATATTATCAGAATCAAAATTTTGTTGTAAATTTTTGAGATAAATTTTTGGGCTTATTTTGATACGATTATTCCTAATATATAAAAAAATTGATTATAATAAATTGATTGAAAGCCATTTATAAATGCTTTATCTTCCCAATAAATAATGTTAAAGTTGAATTAAATTTAATTTAATCTTAAAAATCTTGAAAAAGTGTAATGATACAAAAATAAACAAAACAATAAAATAGTTATACAAAAATCTAAATGATTAATCTTGGAGTTGTATATATTATGAGACTAAATTATACCATTGAACAAACAACCATTTATAAATAAATTATATTTTTCACCTCTTTCTCATGATTCCATATTTTTTTAAATGCTTATTAAATTTAAGATATGATAAAACGATCTCAATGGTCAGCACCATGATAAATTTATTTTGGCCTGCTGAATTAATTTTTTCACTCGTAGTAATTAAAATGTATCAAGATAATAATTGGAAAATAGTTGTAACCAACTAGATAATAGTTGAGAGACTGGTTGTGAAGTATACATTTACATTTGATTGGTTGATAGGGTTTTCATGACTACAAACACAATATTAAATAAACAAATTAAAAAAAAAATCTTCTTTAGCAACCGTTTGTTTCTATCTAATTATCATACACGTTTGCTGCCTTGGTTTTTTCGACTGCAAAGTTCTATAAAATTATTCGTTTCATACTTTATCAACAATTTTGCAATTATTTGTTTGACAGTTTATAAGATATGGTATCCAAACCTTCCAGTTGAATGAACATATCAACACGATTCCTTATACAAACTTTAAAGTTTATTGTTTTTCGTTTATCACCTCAAGGCATGGATAAAGTATTAATTCACATGTTTTTAGTGCATTTTTTAATTTAGAATGATTCGGTTCCATTACATAAGAGTAATGAAGTTTTTCTAAAACCAACTTCTTTAAAGGTATTATACACAATTTTTTTTTGGCATATCATGTAATCATTGACATTAGTTTGTTATTAGCAAACATTTTTGTATATCTTATTATTATTATCGTAATATTTTGTCAATATTTTATTAGGGCATGTTTTTATATTTTGTATTTATTGAAATAGTTTTTTCAAAATTTTAATACGACACATTTTGTATATCATATAATATTTTTATTATTTAAATTTTTTTTACATCATGTAATCATTAACATTAGTTTGTTATTAGAGAACATTTTGACAACATGTTTTTATATGTTGTACTTATTCAATTAGTTTTTTCATAACATTGGTAGGGCACATTTTGTATGTCATGTAATAACATTTTTATTATTTTTTACATACCATATAATCATTGATATTAATTTGTTATTAGGGAACATTTTTTATATTTTTTAATTACTATATTATTTCATGAAAACTTTGTTAGGACATGTGTTTATATTTTATACTTATTGAATTAGTTTTATCAAAACTTTAGTAGGACACATTTTGTATATCATGTAATAATTAGATTACTTTGTTAAAGTTTTGGTAGACAATATTTTAAATATTTTATAATCATTACATTACTTTATCAAAGTTCTGATAAATCACATTTTGAATATTGTGTAATAATTACATTACTTTATCAAATATTTTATACAAAATATTTTACATATCCTATGAACATTGGATTGCCTTTTTAAAGCTTTGTTAAGGCACATTTTTTATATCCTCCAAGCAAAATATTAATTGTGGAAATATTTTCAAATATTATAATCCTTGCATTATTTTATCAAAATTTTATTAAAGAAAGGTATAACTATTCTATAATAGCTACATTGATTTGTGAAAGTTTTATTAAGGAATGCATTAAATTTTTTTGTAATCATTGTATTATTTTATCAAAATTGTTATAACCAATTTTTTTAATATTATACATTAATCATTTCACTTTGTCAAAATTTTATTAAAAAATGTTTTGTATATAATGTAATTATTGCATTATTTTGTCCAATATTTATTAGGTAACATTTTGTATATCAATGCATTACTTTGTCATAGATTTTACATGACATTTTTATGAGCTCTATGTATAAATTAATTATATAATATTTTATGCTACTTTTAATTTGATAAATATATGTTTGAACTCTTTTTATATGAAATGAATACATATTAATCATATTTTTATTAAAAACTATGATTATATTTTATCTCTATATTTATTGATTAATAGATATGATATATATATATATATATATATATATATATATATATATATATATATATATATATATATATATATGAAATTATTATTTTTGAATGATAAAAATAAATAAATTGTACTAAAAAAATACTAACTCTTAACGCATGTAAAATGTATTATTTGAAATGATTTAAGTTTACAAGTTACTTTAATAGAAATACAAGTAAACCCTAAATAAGTTTAATGGTTACATAGATAAGCCACATACATAAATTTTAATAACTTACTCTGCTTATATGTGTATGAACCTCATTTATATGTGCTTCTACTATCCCAAAAACGGGGTTACTTATGATTCTTTGGACCATTTCATTAGATTTGTTGGACCAGATCCTTTATTATCTCTCCAAACCGTTTGGCCAAATACTTTATTTGCATTAGGACTCTTTGGAACATTGTCTCTCTCAACAACTGCTTAAACTCACAATGCAAAACCTAGAATTTAATATAGTATCTCTATTTATCACATTACATTGTACACATTTATACCATGATTAGAGTTTTATGTAGAACACTAATTGCATTCATATATATATGTTTTTTAATTATTTTTATTAGTTTGTTTGATAATTCCATTATAAATAAAGAATACGGTAAAGCATTAATAAAACAATAGTCTTTTAAATTTTTTAAAACAAATAAATAAGAAAGTACCCCTCTAGGTAATATGGTTATCTCCTAATAAGTTATCAAATTAACAGAAACTGTAATGCATAACCCTAATCAAAACCCTAATCATTATGGATCTGCGTCATCTCTTCCCACGGTGATGGCGATGAGCGTTAGCAGGAATGGAGCCTACACGGGCAGCCAAAGGGTCTAATCAGCTGATGTTGTAGAGGCCTGCGTTTCCTATTGCATTGGCTGAAGGAAGAACAGTAGCAGAGGATCTGGTGGAGCATACAGGGGCTACAATTTCTGGAAGTCCCAAGGAACGGCTGAGTCGTGATCTAATGGTTATGGAGGCAGTGATAATGCAGCCTCTCCTGCGGCCTTGTTATGTAGATGCAACTTCGGGTTAAATATTTATCCCTAGTAATAGTCAATCCCATTATTAATTTTGAAAATAGAGTGCTTGAAATGATTGAGGGTATGGAAGAACACCTGACCAAATTTGGAATGAGATGCAAGTTTGAGGGTTTTTGGCCTTCTCATTGGGATATTCATGCTTGAATAACTGAAAGATGGAAAACCTTTGTTGAAGGCAAAATTACCGTTCACCCCGTGTAAAAGGTATTTTCATTGTTATTTTTAATTCTGTAACAGATAAAGATCTTGTTTTCGAACATTTATGGGATTGGAATAAACATTAGATGTTGTTCAAATATTGGCATCTCAATTTCAACCCTCACACCACAATTTTCAATAGAAAACCTATCCGGATATGATTGCCTAATTTTCCTCTATAGTTTTGGAATGAGGGTGTTCTAAAAGCTATTGGTGATGTTGTCAGAATTTTTTGGGGTTTATATTCCAAGACTAATGGATAGGGTCATTCCAGTTATGCTCAGTTTCTCAGATTTGTTGATTTCTCCAAAGAACTCCCAACCCAAGTAGAGTTGGTTTTGATGAATATAACATGGGTTCAACCGATAGATTATGAGGGCCTTCCATTTAGATACCACATATGTTTTTTCATGGGACATCTTATAAATGATTATCCTAGCATGAAACATAAGAGAGATAATAATTTGTGGGTAGATGAGATGTAAAACATATGATAGTGGAAGGAAATATAGGTTTAAGGGATGATGAACTAGAAATGATTCTAGAAACACCGGTAGAAAATTTAGTCAAGGGTGAGGAGTCTGCGTCCATAGAACCAAATGGGAAGGGAAAACCAAAATGAAAAATGCAAAAGTTTGATTAGAGTTTGAAAGTGGTTTTTGAAACTCCCATAGATAAAATGGTCAAATCCTTGATGGTTCTCACTCCATTTCTAGGGGAAGGATTAATAGATCCTTTAATGACTCAAATACTAGACATTGCTTTGTAGTTATCCATACCCATATTGCCAAACCCAAAGGAAGGGGATGGGTAGAAACTAATGAAGGGGGGAAAAAGGAAGAGGTAAAAAGGAAATAGATACATTAATTATGTCTCAAGGAAATAGATACATTAATTATGTCTCTCAGATTTCAAATAGAAAACTAATTAAGAGAGACTCTTAGCAATATAGTTTGTTACAATAGATTTGTATTGTTTGATGTGGCTTGTTGGACACTATTGTTCAGTTCTATCTAGTGTTTGGTACTAGATTCATATAAATTTTTGAGGGTATTTTCCTTAAAATATCTTGGTTGGCTATTTTCCAGATGCTTTTAGGCTGGTTGTAGTCCTTTGACTTGTTTTGTTGTATTTTTAGACTTAAGGTTATATATGGGCATATTAGACCTTGCCTATTTTTTTGTCTTCTAGGGTCTAGGGTCTCTAGTTTAAAAATAACCCCCTTTATCCTTAATTAAAAAAATATGGTTATCTCTTGAGAGGGAGATTCGAAAATTAATTAAGTAATATGGTTATCTCTTGAGACGGAGATTTATAAATTAAATTTTGATAGGAAAACAAAAAGAAATCTAGGTATGAAAATTTATTTATACATAATATTAGTGGAATTAAAAAGGGTATATACAAAATATTAGTACAATTAAAATATTAGTATTTATTATGTTTTGGTCCAACAATGAATAATCAAGATGGTTGGTCACAAACTTAGGTTTCAATATCTCTTGTCATTGATAACTTCACTCCTCACCATTTGAAATGAGAGTAAAATAATTAATCATCTTGAAAATGTATTAATTATGTTTGAAAATATTTTAAAATTTTATTAAAAAAAAATCAGAAGTTAAATCTTATAGATTTGTATTTTTATAGATTTTAAGAGGTTAAATATAGTAGATTTAAAGCTTGAAAAAAAGTCCTTAAAATACACAACAATTTTTTCTAGAGCATAGATCTAATAGATTTATAAGTTACTAAAAAAAATTTTTTTGGTTTAGAAAAGTTCTAAGTGGATTTAATACCAACTCAATTTTATGTTTTTTTTTTTAAAAAAAAAATTGTTAAAGATTCATACAAATATTATTAAAAAAAATTTACCCTTCTAAATATCACAATACCATGATCTTTATAACCACTATTTTGAAGGTAAAAGTTGTTATCTTCATTTATTCATATAATATACTATCTCTATAGTTTACTTAACATCATAAAATATAAAATTATATTAAAAAAATACAACTCTCACATGTCAAAAATTACATATACAATTGAGTGCACAAATGCAAGTATGACAATAATACAAGGGATATTGTATTTTGTGGGTACAATACAAGGGATATTATATCGTATGGGCACACTAATTACTTTTGCAAATGTTTTACTCTCTTCTCTAAAGGAATCTTAATTCGATCTTTTTTAAAAGTCATTAAAAGTACTTTATAAGAGGGTGCAGAAAAAAAAAAAAAAAACAATAGTAGAAATAAAAAAGAATAGAAAGAAGATTGAGGGAAAAATATATATTATGGTTATATTATCATTAAAAATGAAACATTTAGTTTGAGTTTTACATAAAATTATCAATGAAATTGTAATTTTTGGGAATAAATTATGTATAATTTGTTTGCTAGATATATTTGGAATAACCATCCATAATTCATCATCAGAAATAAATTATGTCAAAATCTACAAACTTATTTTTTTATATAGAATAAAACTATATTTTAAGGTTTTTCAAATGGTGAGAAATATTTAAATGTAAAATAATATTACAAATCCATTGAAAACTAATTAAATGGTAAACATATCAAAGAAAAGCTATTCAACAATGATGATGGTACAAGATTAAAAGAAATCAAAGTTTGTTTGATGCTTATTTAAAATTTTTGAAATTTTTTGAGGATGAGAAGTCCTATTATATACAATAATACAAAAATTTATCTAAATTTAGATTTAATAACTTACAATTAATAAAAGGGAGGAAAAACTAAGAATTAAAGTTAAAATTACATACTCTAGTAATATTGGCTAGGGCTCTCTAAAGCCACTATGTTTATTTATTTATTAATAATGGGTATTCATGTCGGACTAATCTCTATTTCTTGGTCATAATTGAATTTTGGGATAGGATGACATTTTTTTATGGATTCTTTCAATTTGGATTTTTTTATAATGGTTTTAGTTATAACCTTCACCTTGTCAATACAAATAGAATGTTTAGTTTTATAGGAGTGTTTTAATAAACCATACTTTTAATTTCTCTCTAAATGTATGTCTATTGCATTCTCTTCAATCCTAATCTGGTGGCTATCCTAGTTTAACCTATAAAGGTAAAACCATGGGAACACACAATTTTGAAAACCCCACTTTTAAAGCAAGGTTCCACCTTATCTTTGATTGATTTAAGAAACTGTCTTATTATTTTAAATGTAATAAAGTGGTAGAGATGTCTGACATTTTAGGATCCTACCAATCTTATTAGAAAATCCTTCAATGTACGATAAGAAGGATATTGGACCATTTATGAAGGTGTCAATTTGATGTTGCCTATTGTGACACTCCTTGGCTTATTTAAAAGGCCTCAAAATTTGTTTATATTTAAAGCTATTTTTATTAAAGACCTCTTTTAAGTTGACCAATTCTTGTTCTAAGGTGTTTTTATTTCAATCCCTAAAATCTCTAGTGCCCAAAGTTTTCAAAATACTTGGTTTTTATGTGAGACGAAGCATGCAAAAAAAGTTTAGTGTGTGTTCTTTTTTTATAGACGTTATGAACCAAGGATCTATATTCATTGGGAAAAAGGAGGACATATAAGAATTTTAATTTTAGATATTTTGTTCCACTTCTTTAGTGAATTGAATATTTAGAACCAAACTAATTAGATCTATGTGGAAATATTCCAGGGTGTTCCTACCATGTCGCCAAACCAATTTTTTGTCACCAAAATATCTCTTCCACTAGTTGCATTTTAATGCAAAGGAGTGGAGAGATCTCTCTTCAAATTTTTCCATAGATAGATTTTCTACTATTAGACTTGAAAGAGGGGATGGCATGGCAATCCCTTCTATTTGTTTATAGGTGATCCCTTTGAATTTGTATAAAGTAGATATTAGACAAAACATTATTAACTTTGTAGATTCATCATATGTACAAGTGTTCACTACTTCGATTGCTTCCCCAATTGGGACCTTTGTGAAAATGGAAACACTGTCAAAGCTAACAAAAATTTCATTAGCTTCCACTTTTTTTATCACTGATGAATTTAACAAAAAATTTGTACTTTCACAAATGAAATAAAGGGTTTCCCCTACTAAGGGTTTTAGCTTAAACACTAAAGAATCCTCAATATTATAGGTGGGAGAATAAATGGTTTCCATAATTGGTGTAAGAAGAATTCTTGTTTTATAACTTTTTTATGCAAACATAGATTCTTGGGGATACTTATTGGGTAAGAATAAATTTTTTATTAATTAAATATTCTAAGGACAATACCTTTATGATTTTAGTAACATTTATAGTTATACATGATACATGGTTATATGAAATCTTGTGGTAATTGGCACTATTTGTAAGATGATCTTTAACTTTAGTATCATATCTTATTCTAGGCATTACAACCATTACATTGCCCTTATCTACTTTTACAACAATAATATCCTTATTTTTATTTAATGAATTTAAAGTCCTCCATTATTCCTTGGTAATATTTCTTTGTGGTGGCTTAGTATGCCTGAAAGAAACAACATAATCTTATCTATCCTCATTGAGGATGTTAGACAAAATATTATTTAAAGCATTTTCAATACCTATGATGAATTATTCATAAGGGATGAAATGCATGGTAATATCAAATCCCAAATCTCATCTTCAAACTAGACTACACTAGTATCTAGGGTTTTGGCTCCTTGTTCAGATCATTATATGCATTTTCTACTGGTTCAAAGAGATGTTAATTATCACAAGTCACTTCAAAAGAAATTATAAAAAAATATTTTGATCATTGAATGTAGTGATTATAAAAATAATTAAAGATAAAAGTATAATTATAAAATAAAATTATTTTCTACAATGTTAGGAGATTGATTGAAGAATAAAAATATATATTTCTATTTACCATCGGGATACTTTAACTTATTAAAATTGCTCAATAAAAACCAATTAAACAAGTTCACATGCTACATTGTATATTATTTAAAATCAAGACCTTATCTTCCCCTAAATATATAACTACATTGTGAATGACTAAATGTTATGAACATGTGATATCTCTTCTCTTTACTTTGTTAGTTTAGTAGTTGCTATGGATGCATATGCTTTGTAAGTCATCCTTTGAGCATTTTATTTTATCCCACATTCATGAAAAGTAGTAGTTGCTTAGATTATAATTCATATATAAGTGTTGAAGCCAATGAAGGCATCCACAAATTATTTGTATTTAGCTTTCTCAAAGGAGGGTGCCCCCTCGAAGTGGTCTACGATCAATATAAGCCATTCTGTGCTTCTACTCATTTTATATTTTTTTATTTCATTCATTTTTATTGATTTGTTGCAGGAGGATCATCCAATATGGTATCAAAGCATATTCTAGGGCCATTTTTTAAAAAACAAGTTTAAAATCTATTCTATGACTTAATTTTTTTATACTATTTTTCTTTGAAATTCCTAACTATGTTCTACTACATAACTCTATTATGTATCACACTAATTTTTTTTAGATCAGGGTAAAAATTTACCGCATAATTATAGGAAGTGCTTGGGTGAAATCTTTAAAACTTACTATGAGGAGTACCACAAGAACCCCAAGGTAACTGGCCCATTGAGAGGACCTACAATAAAAATAGACAATGACACCTTCCTGATTGAGTAGTTCCCATCCACGAGGAAAACCAAGAGTTATTGCTAGGAGATAAACCCATGGCCAAAAAAAATTTGGAGAGCAATACTTTCTTAGAAGGAATTGGTGGCCAAAGTGATATATTTAAACCCTTTTGTAGCCATTAAAACTTGGGGCCCATTTCAAATAGCTTCAAAGTATTTCCAGCAAATTATAAAAAAAATTACATCAATAAAGTATTCATAGACTATCAAAGGACTTGTAGTCGGATAATTGATAGAAACAAAAATCCAAGAAATCTCCATTCTATTGGTTTCAGATAACTATTTGCAGATTCTTAGAAAACTTACAGATAAAAAATAGAAATTATAAATCAACACACACACACACACACACACACACACACACACACACACACACACACACACACACACACACACACACACACACACACATTTGTAGCCTTATTGATCCTCAAATTTTATCTGAATATCTAAAATTTTATTCCTCACTTTTTCTTCTTTGAGGTCCCATATCCCAATTCCACTCCGAATTCATCCAAATCTCAATTTACCCATTTTTTGGGTTTTACCATAACTTCTATTATTATCCATTTGCCTTGAAATTTTTCCATAGTGTTCATCTCCTCATTCTACTCCTTTGTCCTTCTTTGATAAATTTTTCAATTTTGTCATTTTCACTCCTAAAGTTCCCTCACCTTCATTAATCATTCTCCCACTACAAAAAATTACTAAAAGTCCCTCTACTACTTCTGATTTCAGCCAAATTCAAAACTTCCCTTACTAAATGTGTCTTAACTCTAGTTTTCCTACCCATTAAAAAAAAAAGGTTATTCAAGTCATGGTAGTAACCCAAATAGGATCAAAACACATGGAGGATGACATTACCACCCTCAAGACCACATCAAAGATCTTGATGAAAAAATTCCCAGCCTTAGTCTTCAACATACCACCATGAACAACCAATAACATTTAGAGTCTTCTTCAGACATTGGGTTTTCTTCTTCAAGCAATTATTGTGGGTTGAAGCTTAATTTTCCTCAATTCAATGGTGTAGATTCAACTAGATGGATGTATAAGGTAGAACAACATTTTAGTCTACATAATACTTTTGATGCAAATAATGTTACACTTGCATCCTTTCTCTTAGAACTTGAAGCCCTTCAATGGTATCATTTGAATACCAAGGCTCATGATGAACCGATATGGAATGATTTTTCAACCTTTATTTTTCAACAATTTAGCCTCACTACTTTTGATTACTTCACTGGAGCACTCACTAAACTTCACCAAATAGGAATAATGAGAGAATATCAAATAAATTTTGAAAAACTAGCCAATCACACCAAGGGATTGTCTGATGAATTATTCAAGAGTTTCTTTGTCAATGGATTAAAGGATGTAATTTGATCTAAGGTAAAAAAAAAAAAATTATCCCAACATGATGATGGAAGCCTTAGGTTTGGCTAATTTGGTAGAGGACAATATCGTAGCTTAGCAGTGATTCAAATCTAATTTTACTCCATTAAAAAATATAGATCTACAATGATATCAAACAATGACATCCCTCAGAGCCAATCCTATCAAGAATTTGACTGAAGCAAAGATGGAAGCTCGTGGAGAAAAGTGACTATGTTATAACTGTGATGATAAATTCACTTGGGGACATTGATGTGTCAAGCAAAATCTCTTCCTATTGGATGTGAAATTTCCACCTGAAACTAAAGATTGGGAAGATGTTTAGGGTATAACAAATGATTTAGAAGAAGCTCAGTTGATTATGGAACCTACTTCTTAGGAAGACCAACCAAAGATCTCTCTCCATGCCTTAGCAGGAATCACTACCCCACAAACAATGCAGGTCAGGGGTTACTTCAAGAAGCTCCCTCTCACAATGCTCATTGATTCAGGTAGCACTCATAATTTCATTGACCCTTAGATTTCCAAATAGATTGATTTTTTTATCCATTCTTACTCTATCTTTGAAGTCATGATTTCTAATGGGGGTATATTACCTTGCAAAAGGAAGTGCCATAATATGCATATCTCTATTGGCTATTATAAATTGTGATAAAACATGTTTGCATTGCCCTTAAATAGATGTGATGTTGTTTTGGGACCCTAGTGGTTACAGACACTTAGACCCATCTTATGGGATTTTTTTAAACTTTGGATGCAATTTTCAGATAATGGGAAAAAACACACATTGAAATGATTACAACTAGGATCTCTTAGCATCATAAGTTTACATCGCATGGAAAATTTTATTAAGAAGAATTCAAATGGTGTTATTACCCAGCTCTATTCCATTCAATTACAACCATCAATAGTCTCCACTATTATTTTTGACCTACAAACCATTCTATAGAGGTATGCACATGTCTTTGTCAAACTAGTGGGATTGCCACGTTCACAACTAGAGGACCATTATATTCAGCTCCTTCCTAAAAGTGTTCCTCCCAACATTAGGCATTATCGCTACCCATTTTAGCAAAAAACTAATATCGAGATGCTCATTCAAGACTTACTAAAGCAAGGAATTATTCATCACAGTACCAACCCATATTCTTCCCTAGTTCTCCTTATCCAAAAATAAGATGGGTCATAGCATCTTTGTATTGATTTTTGTGCACTTAATCACCTCAAAATCAAGGATAAGTTCCCAATCCCTATTATTGATGAGCTTCATGCTCCTCATTTTTATCCAAGTTAGATCTCTACTCTGGATATCACCAGATCTAGCTTCATAAGGATGATATCCCTAAGATAGATTTTCACATGCATGATGACCACTATGAGTTCTTGGTTATGCCCTTTGGCCTCACTAATGCTCCTTAAAAATTCCAAGCATTGATGAATAAAATATTCTGACTCTGCCTACAAAAATTCATTCTAGTCTTCTTTGATGATATCCTCATATATAGTAAAACATGCTCTGAGCATCTCCAATATTTGAAGCTTACATTGCAACTTCTCTCTGACCATTACCTTTATGTAAAACAATCCAAATGTAATTTTAGCTAGGATGAAGTGGAGTATCTCAGGCATATTGTGTCAGCCCAAGGGGTTTGGGTAGATCCTAAAAAAAAAGTTGCCGTGAAAAATTAGCCACATATTCAAACACTCAAGAGCCTCCATGGTTTTTTTGGGGTTGATTATATACTATCCTAAGTTTGTCAAGGATTACGAGAATATTTTAGCTCCACTGACATCTATGTTGAAAAAAGGTGCTTTTACTTGGACACAAGCTGTTGAGTGTGCATTTGAAGAATTGAAACAAGCTATGTGTACTACACCTATTCTAGCTATTCCAGATTTTCCTAATACCTTCACTAGTGAGAGTGATGCTTGTGGTAATGGACTTATTGATGTTCTCTTCCAAGAAGGATGCCCCATTGCATTCACCAAGAAATCCCTTTTTGATAATAATCTAGTGTTCTCTACTTATGAGAAGGAAATGATGGCTATTTTACACGTAGTACAAAAGTGGCAACCATATTTACTGGTAAATCATTTTTGCATTAAAATTGATCACTAGAGTTTGAAATATCTCTTGAAACAATGATTCTGCCCCATCAAAATAGAAATGGGTTAGCGAAATCATGGGTTATGACTATGAGATAGCTTACAAGAAGGGTAAGGATAATATTATGGTTGATGATCTATTTCACACATTTGTAGGTCAATATTTCATTTCAATTATTTTCATGCTTATTCTAAATTGGTTAGACACTATACAATAGGGGTATGCCAATGAATCCTCAATATCTCAAATCATTCAACAGTTGGCCACTAACCCTTCAACTGACCACATTATTCTTGAGACAGTGCTTCTTTATAATACAAGGGTCATCTGTGCTTCCCTAGAGCATAGATGTTCAATAGGCTATATTTTAGGAACTCCATGCAGCTCCATCTATAGGGCACTAAAACTTTCTCAAAACTTATGAGTGGGCATGATGCAACTTTTTTTGAAAGGTAATGAAAAAGGCAATTCAACTTCTTTTGTCTTCATGGCATTCCTTCATCTATGGTCTCAGATCATGATGCAACTTTTACCAGTCATTTTGGGACATAACTATTTTGATGCACTGAGACCCAACTAAAGATGAGTTCTAGGTATCATCCACAAACAGATGGCCAGACTAAAATTATTAACAAATGCTTGAAATTTTTCTTTCGTTGCTTCACCTCAAAAAAAATCAGTGGGCAAAGTGGCTCCCTCTCGCTGAATGGTGGTACAATATGTCCTAACACACTTCAACAAAAATGATTCCATATGAAGTAGTCTATGTTCAAGCATCACCAATGTTCCTTCTGTACACCCCAATAGTTTATTAGTTCAAGTAGTCAACCTGATTCTCCAAACCTAGGATTAGATCCTCAGTACCCTATGAAAAAATCTTCATATGGCACAAAATCGAGTGAAACAACAGGCAAATCAACATTGTTCTGAGCACACTTTTAAATTATGTGATATGGTTTTTATTTTTATACAACCCTACAAGCAATACTCCCTAAAACTCAAAGGGCATTATAGGCTAGCTCCCAAGTTCTATGGGCCCTATAAGGTTCTTTAGAAGATTGGGTCAATCATTTATAATCTGGAGCTCCCACATTCTTTTTGAATTCACCCAGTATTTCATATCTCTTGTCTGGAAAAATTTCTTGCCACAAACATTAGAGGGAAGACTATTTTAATATAACTTGATAATGAAGGATCCATTCTTCTTGAGCCAGAGGCAATCCTGAACAAGCGCATAAACTGACTTCGCTCCCGCTCTATCACTAAGGTTTTAATTCAGTGGCACAAAATGCAACCAAAAGATGCAACATGGGAACCACTATTCCAGATTCAACACCAATTCCCATATCTAAAGCTTTGAGGACAAAGTTTTTTCTAAGAGGGAGGGGATGTTGTGAAACAATGATATCTCTTCTCTTTACTTTGTTAATTTAGTAGTTGTTATGGGTGCATATGCTTTGTAAGTCATCACGTGAGCATTTTGTTTTATCCCAAATTCATGGGAAGTATTAGTTGTTTAGATTACAATTCATATATAAGTGAGTGTTCAGGTCAATGAAGGCATCCACAAATTATTTGTATTGAACTTGCTCAAAGGAGGTTACCCGCTTGAAGTGGTCTGTGATCAATATAATCCATTCAGTGCTTCTACTAATTTTAAAATTATGTTACTTCGTGCATTTTTATTGATTTGTTGTAGGAGGATCCTCTCACATTTTTTTTTATATTTAATTTTTTTTTTGATATTATATATTATTAAAATACGAATAGTTAATATATGAAGACAATGTTTTATTTTTCAACTTAGTAATAGTTATGTTAAACTAAAAACATGTAGGAGTATAGATTTTGGTCACTTACTATAAATTGTAATGAGAAACGTGTGTGCGATTTTTTATCGATATAAAATTCAGAACTGTGGTTCTATTATGCAACCATTTTTTATAAAAATTAACTTGACATCTACGTAACATTTAAATAGGGTCACATCAATACTGAAAATTTACTTTAAAATTAATCTAATGTGGATATAATTTATATACCTAATTTTGTTTATTTAAATTTGAAAATAACTATTATTTAAATTGATTTTAAATATATTATAAAATAAATTGTCCTATACAAATATAATAGTGAGTACATTCTAATTAAATATTTAATATAATATGAAGTGATTGGATACTTTTACATTTAATTAGGTGCAAATTTTACAATAATAAATAAATTGTACAATTGCCTTACTTTTATATTTGTTGAGATGTTGGATATTCTTTTCTCATGTTGTTTGGTCCATGCCCAAATAACGGCTCCTCTCCCCTTTAAATTGAAGGATGACAAATGTGTTAGGTGACAATGACAGCAATCCGAGCATCCTTTCTAAAGCAAAAGAGAAAGCAAAAGAGTAAAGAATAAAGAATTAAAACAAAGACAGACATTGGCTCTTTCAGTCAAAAAGCCGAAAGAAAAGAATAAAACAAATGTTGAACACGAACTGAGAGGTCCTTTTCTTTAATTAGGGTAAAGTTGATACATGATTGAACAGAAAAGGTAAATATATAATAAGGTAAGGGTTTTATGGAGGGGATTCGTTTAATTATTTGTTGGACTTAAGTTAAATATTATTGACATATTTTTTATTTTCAATGTGTTTTTATTTATTTTTTTGTTTTCATTTTTTTTTTCTAATTTATTTTTTTATGTAGAATTTTTATATAACATATAAGTTTTATTGGAGAATATTATAATATGTTATTTTTTTTGACATCATTTTTCAGATATATTTTGATTATCCCGACAATGACTTAAGTTTATTATAATTTATTTTTAGAAATTCATTTCTTTGAAGAATGTTAGCGTAATATAAATGATAGTTTCAAATCCCATATACATATTTTTATAACATATAAAAACTTCTTTACACATGTAAAGTTTATTTAACTTCTAGATCACGAATAATTTTTTATGAACGATAAATTAATATAAAATCAAAGCTTACCCAATAAATTAAAACCTTGATAAGGTGTCTTATCCTAGATGACTTTAGTAATTCATATTTTATTAGGTGTATTCTTCTTAAGAGTTTTCTTACTCATATTTTTCATCATTTTCTATTTTTCATGTTGAAATGATATTAATAATTTTGTTTAGTTTTAAATATGAATCTTATTTGCATGTATTTGTATTTTAGGTGGATATTATTATTTGTATTTAAATTTGAAGTAGTTTACCATTATTATGTTTTGTATCTATAAGTCAAAAGTTTGTCTTATTTTAATTTATAGTGGATAGTAAACATAACTTCCACAAAAATTGTTTTATTTTTACAAACTTTCTTATTATTAAGTGAAAAGGATTTTTATGTACTCATGTAAATTTGTGCAAAATCAATGTACAGGAATTTGCTTTATAAAACATAAATTTCTAACAATTATTATATTATCCCTCAAACTAAATATTGAATCTAGATTATTTTTATTAATAATAGTTTTCATCCTTACTATCACCATGTTTGGAAAATTATTTAATCATTGTATTAGTTTATCAAAAAAATGAAGTCCCTTTTCCATTTTACCACATTTTTTCATTGATATTATAATAAAAAAATTTACGATTGTTTAAAAATGCCATTAAAATAATCCATCATTTTTTGAAAACTAAATTGTTAAATCACATTTTAAAGCAATAAAAGTTTTTATTAATATTGCATTAATGTATATCACATTTTTGTTAAAATTGCATTAAAGTATTTTATGATTTATATTAAATTAGACAAAGTATTTCAAATTTTTAATCTAATTAGATTAGGGTATATCATATTTTTATCAAGATCTCATTAAGATATATCATGCTTTGATAAAGCTTACATAGAATCATGTCAAAATTATAATATAATATCATGATTATATATATAATGGCATGTCACATTTTGATTGAGTAGACATTAGGGTATATTACCTCTTTTTTCTTTCTTTTTTATTTATTTATTTAAGATTTCACTAAAGTATGTTGCATTTAGGTTGATATTTATTTAAGATATGTTATATTTTGATTGTATAGAGTATGTTAATAATTGGTTTAAAATTTAATATAATAATTTTATTAGTTTCTCAAAGTTTTATTCAATTTGTTTTTACATATCATGTAATTATTGACATTATTGTTAAGGAACATTTTTCATAAATTTAAATTATTGTATTACTTTTTCAAATGTTTGATAGGATATTTTTTAAATATTTTGTACTCATTGAGCTACTTTGTCAAAGTTTTGGTTAGGCATATTTTGTATATCATTTACTAATTAAATTAATTTATTAAAGTTTTTATGAGAAACAATCATTGCATTGCTTTAACAAAGTTTTGATATGTTACATTTTAAAAATTATGTAATCATTACATTATTTGATCAAATATTTGTTCTTTTTTTTTTTGGTATATCTTGGGTTAGTAAGTTAAAGTTTCGTTAGAAAATATTTTGTGTAACTTATAATCATGTTATTAATTTTTTTTTTAATTTTTGATGGAGAACTTTGTACACATTCTATAATTAGTACATTAAATTTTGATTTTTTTTAATTGAATGCATTGCATATTTTGTAATGATTATATTATTGTAATCAAGCTTTTGTAAGAAACGTTTTTATTATTATACATTAATCATAAAATTTTTACTAAAAAATGTTTTGTATATCATGTAATAATTATATTATTTTGTCAAATATTTATTTTTTAAAATTTGTATATCAATTGGATTAATTTATCATAATTTTTGTAGGTAATGATATTTATGTATAAATTATTTGTGTAAGCTTTTATTCTATATTTTAGTTTGATAAAAATATTTTTAAACTCTTTTTTTATGCGATGAATACCAATTGACCATATTTTTATTTAAAATTATCGTTATATATTATCTCTATTTTTTTATTTATTGATATGATAAATTTTACGCACACGTTGTATATTATAATATGTAATTATTATTTTTTAATAATAAATATGAAAAAATTGAAAATAAATTATACAAATAAATTTAACCATAAATATATATAAACTATATTATTTGATACTATTTAAACATGCAAACTTTAGTGGAAACATGAGGTAAGCCATAAACATAACTTTATCTAAATTTAGTGGTAACATGGATAGACCGTATACAGCATCAAACACTTGCCAATAGTTGGTATTATCAGGTACACTTCATCGAAAGACTAGCTCAATAGTGTAACTGTGCTCTTCAAAGTCTTTGTGAGGAACTATGAGGCTTACAGAGATGACCAATGCATCTTCTCGACTATTGAATTCTCTGGGTATAGTAGAAATACTGAAAGCATCAAAGCTTTCAATGTAGTCTCACACTAGATTGCAGTAATGCCACAATCTTTCATTTTTAGTTTGATACAGTTCCTCACCTGACAAACTACCAGCTTAGCATCTCCTTTTGCATGAAGGATTTTAACGTCTTTATCTTAGGTGGCCCTTAATCTGAGTAGCAGTGATTCATACTCAACAGTATTGTAGGTGTTGTTGAACTGCAGCTTATATGCATATGGAAAAATATCTCCTTGAGGAGATATTAGAACAACTCCAGCTCCTGAACCAGTTTAAGAATTGATGTCATCGAATTCTAGAATCCAAACATCATTAAATTCTGATCTTCTTTCAGATTTTTCTTTATCAGGAAGGCAAGATCCCTTTTTATCTATACTTCACCCTATGATCCGGACAACAATTCAGATGACAATTCGGGTGATGGGTCCACCCCATTTGATGGCAAAACTTCTAGGAGCCATAACTTTTGCACCGTAGCTCCAATTGACTCACCGTTTGAACCGTTGGAAAGCTAATAATGAGGGGAACATTACGAGATGGCATGGAGCTTTGATTGATGAAGTTTGACCCACTAAAACAAAATGGAAAATTCCTAAATTTTAATTTTAGTAGTGCAGTCTAAAAATAGTAAGTTTCTAAAAATAGTAATTCCTCGAATTCTATATTGTTGTAAATCATGAAAGTCAAACCAATTCATCTCCATTGAGATTGGTTAACTTCCACATCCTTCCCACACCTTCAAAACATGTATAAATTAAGATGTAACTTGAAAGGAAAATTAGACATCTCTTCTCAGAGATAAGCATATGTTTGGGTCTGCAATTTTGATAAATAAAACATCTATTTTCAGAGATAGCATTATTTGATTTGTGTTGTTCTTATTTATGAGTTATCTTTCAACCAAAGCTTTTGAGTTTTGGATCAGTGGTATCAGAGCCATTTGTCTTGAGAGTGTATGATCCCAAGGATGAGGTTAGGCTACAAGAAGCTTGGGTGGGAAACAACAGAGCTTCCAAATTTTCCACTTGTTCACTCCAAATGACTTCAAATGACAGACGATAGTGAGACATCCGATCCTTTTGAGGAAATGGTGAATGAAACCTAATGGCAACAAGCATAGATGCTACAACAATTTACCCAAATTCTTTAAACACTTTCGAAGGGAAATATTGGCTCTGCGGCTCCACTTCCTGGCTCCTCATCTAGGAAATGTCCTTTCAGTGCCCCAACACCCTTCAAGGTCTAGTTAATTTTTGATATTCCTACATTTAAAGACAAAATCAATGATGATGTACTAGACAATTGGTTGGATCAACTATCTTCTTACTTCTCTGTAAATACATTCACCGATGGAGAAAAGATTACTTTTGCTCTTTTGAAATCAACATTGCTTGTGAAAAACTGGTGGGAAGTATACAAAAAGAGGTTCAATACAGATAACATTGGCCTTGAGGTGGAACCTACTTGGGATGATTTTGTGGAAGCGGTGAAGGAAGAATACGACCCCATTGGAGCATATGACGATATGTATATAGAGTGGTAACAACTTTGCCAAGGTAAGGAACAATATGTTCAAGATTGCACTGACAATTTTCATTCTCTATATGCGAGATTAGGCATTGAAGAAAGTGAGAAACACAAGGTTCTCAAATATCATGGCGGACTACAATGGTACATATGGGGAGAAATGGAACTCTTCAATTTGGAAACCATTGGTGAGGCATACAAGTTAGCAATGAAGATTGAGTAGAAGCATGGAAGAATGAATATAACGAATCAGTCTTGAAAAGGGAAAAGTGACAAAGAAGGTCAAACACGAGGCCAAAATTGGAAGCAAAAGGAAGGAAAGACTGTGAAGTGGTGTGATTATCACAAATATGGAACTCACTCCAAAGAAGAATGTTGATCTATCAAATCACTACTTTTGAGTCACAATCCTCTGTTGTACCTCATACAGACACTACAGTCAAAGAGGTTGTAGAAGAAATTATAGATGCTGATCCTAAAGCCATTGTTGCTTCATCACAGACACATGACAAGATGCTAGATGACAAGGAAATGTTGTTTCACTCTAAGTTATGTGTGAAATGTAAGCCTCTACATTTCATTCGTGATAGTGGAAGTCAAAAGAATTTAATCTTTACTGATGTTGTGAAAAGCCTAAATCTATCTATGAAGCCTCACCCAAAACCATACAGTATTGGATGGTTGAGTCCAGGGAGAAACCTCCATGTTACCCACTAGTGTCTTATCTCATATGCAATACAACCTTTCCAAGATGAGGTCTTATGTAATGTAGTCAATATAGATGTTTATGATGTACTCTTTGGTTAGCCATTCATGTATGATCGACATGGTATATATGAATCAAGAACTAGAAGGATCACTCTCACTCTTGGAACACAACACTATAGGGTACCAGAAGTACCACCTTCTATAGCTGTCTCTCTGATTAGTGCCAAGAAATTTGTTCTCATGGTGGTCAAGCCACAGGAATCCAAAAGGGCTGATGTTACAACCCTAACTACATAAACAACACAACAATAGAATAAAATAGATATTGAGCTGAAGAAGTTCACAACCTTCCATCCATAGACTGATGGTCAGACAAAAATGGTGAACAATCGGGTATGCAATAGGAATCAAATCAAAATAAAACTACCACACTTGATGAAAAATCTTGATGTAATGGGTACCATTTCTTCTCAAGGAGGGAGGAATGATCCAGACAATAATTCAGATGAAAATTCGGGTGATGGGTCCACCCCATTTGATGGCAGAACTTTCGGGAGCCATAACTTTTGCACCGTAGCTCCAATTGACTCACCGTTTGAACCATTGGAAAGATAATAATGAGGGGAACATAGTGATATGGCATGGAGATTTTATCAATGAAGTTTGACCCCATAAAACCCAATGGAAGTGTCCAAGATTTCAATTTTAGTAGTGCAGTCTAAAAATAGTAAGTTTCTAAAAATAGTAATTCCTCGAATTTTGTATTGTTGTAAATCGTGGAAGTCAAACCAATTCATATCCCTAGAGATTGGTGACCTTCCACCTCCTTCCCAAACCTTCAAAACATGTATAAATGAAGATGTAACCCGAAAGGGAAATCATACATCTCTTCTCAGAGATAAGCATATGTTTAGGTCTGTAATTTTGATTTGTGTTGTTATTATTTATGAATTATATTTCAACCAAAGATTTTGAGTTTTGGATCATAGGTATTAGAGTGGTTTGTCTTGAGAGTCTATGATCCCAAGGATGAGGTCAGGCTACAATAAGCTTGGGTGGGAAACAACAGAGCTTCCAAATTTTCCACCTATTTGCTCTAAACCACTTCAAATAGCAGACGACACTGAGACATCTGATCCTTTTAAGGAAATGGTGAATGAAGCCCTCTAATGGTAAAAAACATAGATACTACAACAATTTGCCCAAATTCTTCAAATGCTTCCAATGGGAAATCTTGGATCTGCGTCTCCACTTCAAGGCTCCTCATCCAGGGAACATCCTTTTAGTGCCCCAACACCCTTCAAGGTCCAGGTAAATTTTGATATTCCTACATTTGAAGGAAAAATCAATGCTGATGTAGTAGAAAATTGGTTGGATCAACTATCTTCCTACTTCTCTGTAAATAAATTGACTGATGGAGAAAAGATTACTTTTGCTCTTTTGAAATCAACATTGCCTGAGAAAAATTGGTGGGAAGTATACAAAAAGAGGTTCAGTACATATGACGTTAGCCTTGAGGTGGAAACTAGCTGAGATGATTTTGTGGAAGCGGTGAAGGAAGAATACTACCCCATTGGAGCATATGACGATATGTATATAGAGTGGCAACAACTTCACCAAGGTAAGGAATAATCTGTTCAAGATTACACTGACATTTTTCATTCTCTATCTGCGAGATTAGGCATTCAAGAAAGTGAGAAACACAAGGTTCTCAAATATCATGGCAGGCTACAATGGTACATACGGGGAGAAATGGAACTCTTCAATTTGGAAACCATTGGTGAGGCATTCAAGTTCACAGTGAAGATTGAGCAGAAGCATGGAAGAATGAATATAAAGAATCAGTCTTCAAAATGGAAAAGTGACAAAGAAGGTCAAACACGAGGCCAAAATTGGAAGTAAAAGGAAGGAAAGACTGGGAAGTGGTGTGATTATCATAAATATGGAACTCACACCAAAAAAGAATGTCTAGCTATCAAATCACTGCTTTCTGAGTCACAATCCTATGCTCTACCTCATACAGACCCTGCAGTCGAAGAGGTTGAAGAAGAAATTATGGATGCTGATCCAGAAGCCATTGTTGCTTCATCATAGACACATGACAAGATGCTAGATGACAAGGAAAGGTTATTTCACTCTATGTTATGGGTAAAAGGTAAGCCTCTACCTTTCATTATTGATAGTGGAAGTCAAAAGAATTTAATCTCTATTGATATTGTGAAAAGCCTAAATCTGTCTATGAAGCCTCACCCAAAACCATATAGTATTGGATGGTTGAGTCTATGGAGAAACCTCTATGTTACCCACCATTGTCTTCTCTCATATGCAATACAACCTTTCCAAGATGAGGTCTTATGTGATGTAGTCAATCTAGATTTTTGTGATGTACTCTTTGGTCAGCCATTCATGTATGATTGACATGGTATATATGAATTAAGAACTAGAAGGATCACTCTCACTCTTGGAACGTGGCACTACAGGGTACCAGAAGTACCACCTTCTATAGCTGTCTCTCTGATTAGTGCCAAGAAATTTGTTCTCATGGTGGTCAAGCCACAAGAATCCAAAAGGGATAATGTTATAGCCCTAAATACACAAACAACACAATAATAGGAGCAAATAGATATTGAGATGAAGAAGTTCACAACCTTCCATCCATAGACTGATGGTCAGACAAAAGTGGTGACCAATTGGGTATGCAACAGGAATCAAATCGAAGTAAAACTACCACACTTGATGAAAAATCTAGATGCAATGGGGACCATTGCTTCTCAAGGAGGGAGGAATGATCCGGACAACAATTCAGATTACAATTCTTGTTGGGGATCAACCAACAATGATTACACTTGTGAAAGCAATAAACGCAGAAATAAATCAGATAAATAAGTAACTAGAATGATAAATAGCACAAAACAAGAAATACAATAAACCACCCTGAAAACTTGTATTAAAACTCTTTACAAAAGGAATACAATTGAAGAAACTTCTTTCTTCCACACCTCTCTCAGATGCACAAGATCTCTCACTAGATCTCTATTCCTCAAGAGCTCTCTCTCTCAAGTACAATCAATTCCAACAACCTGGATTGATACAACTCTGTACTGTCCTTCAAACATTCACAATGTTTTACTCATACAATTCAACATACTAAGCTAAGAAGATCTTTCCTACATATAGAATTAGGAAACTTGAGCATGCACTTACAACAAACAGTTAAGCCACTTGAACAAGGGCTCTAAAAATAATATTGCTAATAATAGAGACGCGAGCTTGAGACTACAACTCAAACTCATCATGTAAACACTCGCTTCTATCCTCGGAAATCGCTTTCTAGACGCACAGGTAACCGACATCGGTTCTTGCTGCTTGCCTGTGACCGTCGTCAGCCGATCCTCTGCCGATGTCGGTGCCTCTGTAACTGAACCTGAGCGACGTCAGTCGCTCCTGACCGATGCCAGTGTCTGTGTAGACCCGAACCTGCTAAAGTGTGCTCCTTGGTGAAGCTTTTAGCTCCACACCCTAACAATATCCCACTTGGAGATAAATAGCTGCACCAGTACCTGTACAACAACATCTTCTAGCTCCTCCATCTTTAACTCAATCATGAAGACTAACAGAAGTGGAATGAAGATTCAACTTCTCCTTAGTAACTGGCTTGGTTAACATATTAGCAAGATTCCTATCTGTATGGATCTTCTCCAGCTTCAACTCACCATCTTCCAATACCTACCGTATGAAGTGGTACCTTAGATGTATGTGCTTGGTTCTTGAGTGAAAGGCTGAATTCTTAGCCAAATGGATTGCACTCTGACTGTCACTATACAATCTGCAACTCCCATGCTCCCTTCCAAGCTCTTCCATGAATCGTGTCATCCATATCATCTCCTTGCTAGCTTATGTGGCTATAATATACTCTGCTTCTGTAGTTGACAAGGCAACAACCTTCTGCAACTTTGATATCCAGCTAACCGCCATTCCACCTATAGTAAAAACATAACCTGTGGTGCTCCTCCTGCCATCCAAATCACCTGCCATATCTGAATCTACATAACCATGTAGAGAAGTATCTAAACCTCCATAGCACAAGTGTCTACTACTAGTTCCTCTCAGATATCTAAGGATCCATTGAACTGCTTTCCAATGTTCCTTTCCTGGATTGGCCATATACTTACTTACTACTCCCACTGCTTGGGCAATATCTGGTCTAGTACACACCATTGCATACATCAAACTCCCTACTGCGGAAGAATATGGAACCTTACTCATGTACTCTACCTCATCATGTGAATTAGGACATTGTTCTTTACTCAACTTAAAATGTCCAGCCAAAGGTGTGCTTACCGGTTTAGCATCCTGCATATTGAACCGTTTCAACACCTTGTCCACATAATCCTCTTGAGACAATATAAACCTGTGATTTTTCCTGTCTCTCTTAATGCTCATGCGAAGGATTTTCTTTGCTTCTCCCAAATCCTTCATAGCAAACGTTTGAGCTAGTTTCACCTTAAGCTCAGAGATATCCTGCATGTGTGATCCTGCAACCAGCATATCATCTACATACAACAATAGAATAATATATCTACCATTATCAAATCTCTTAAAATATACACAATGGTCAGATTGACATCTACTATAGCCATGCTCAGTCATAAACCTGTCAAATTTCAAGTACCATTGTCTAGGAGCTTGCTTGAGGCCATACAAGCTTTTCTTCAATCTGCACACCAACTTCTCCTTAGTCTTGACCTCAAATCCTTCCGGTTTTTCCATGTATATTTCTTCATCCAAATCTCCATGAAGAAACGCTGTCTTAACATCTAGTTGCTCAAGATGCAAATCCTCAAAAGCAACCAAAGACAGTACAACCCGTATAGAAGTCATTTTAACAACAGGAGAAAAAATCTCACCAAAATTAATACTTGAATTTTGTGTAAATCCTTTCACTACCAATCTGGCCTTATATCTCATCTGTCCATCCTCACCTTCTTTCAACCTGTAGGTCCATCTGTTCTTCAGTGTCCTCTTACCGGCTGGCAATTCAACCAAATCCCATGTTTGGTTCTCTCTTAAGGACTCCATCTCCTCAACCATGCCACGCTCCCACTTACTCTTGGACTCCACCTGTAATGCTTCTTCAAAACTCTCTGGTTCTCCACCATCAGTTAGCAATAAATAATATAAGGAAGGAGAATATCTAATTGGAGGCTTACTTACCCTTTTTGACCTCCTGATGGGCGTTTTAGACTCGTTCTCAACACGCTGTCCACCCAGATTCTTTGACAGTGACCGACCTCGGCCACCTGTAGACCTATTACTGGCCGATGCCAGTTCTTCCTGACCGACGCCGATGCCTGTCCTGTCGATGTCGGTCTCTGTATGACCGACATTGGTTTCTGTACTGCCGACGTCAGTTCCTAACCTGCCGACGTCGGTCTCTGTGTTTTCCTGTAAGTGATTATTTCTTTTTTCCGTGAGCTCATTTTGGACCATTACTTCGTCCAATTCCTCATTGCTCTGCCCAGATTGATTCAGCTTCCTCATCTGATCGATATACATCACTTTTTCATTGAAAACAACATCACGGCTCCTGATTACCTTGTTAGTTCCTAGATTCCAAAATTTGAAACCAAAATCATCTGAGCCATAGCCAATAAACGTGCACCTCATAGACTTAGCATCAAGCTTCTTTCTATTTTCCTTATCTACGTGCACAAAGGCTTCACAACCAAAAACTTTGAGATATGAGAGATCTACCTTTTTACCTGTCCATGACTCTTCTGGAGTTCCACCATCCAGAGCTGTAAAGGGTCCTCTGTTAATCAGATACACTGTGGTGTCAACAGCTTCTGCCCAAAACTCTAGGGGCAACCCAGCATGTAATCTCATACATCTTGCATGCTCCATGATTGTTCTGTTCATCCTTTCAGCAATACCATTCTGCTGAGGTGTCCTTGGAACCGTCCTTTGCTTACGGATTCCATGTGTGTAGCAATACCAGTTAAACTTGAGACTGCAAAACTCACCACCATTATCAGATCTCAAGCACTTCAATCTTCTGCCTATTTCATTCTCAACCATAGCTTTCCAAATCTTAAAAGTCTCAAAAACATTAGATTTTTTCTTAATACAGTAGATCCATACCTTTCTTGTAGCATCATCTATGAATGTAACATAGTACCATGATCCTCTAATAGAGGCTACCTGAGCCGGTCCCCACATGTCTGTGTGAACAAGCTGCAACTTATGCCTTTTCTTAGTAGACCCAGTCTTGAGAAAACTAACCCTTTTCTATTTTCCAAATACACAATGCTCACAAAATTCTAGATCCATACTTTTCAAATCTAAAAGCATACCTTTAGACTTAAGAATTGACATCTCCTTCTCACTCATGTGGCCAAGCCTTGAGTGCCACAATTTAGCATCCACATCTGAAGTAGATAATACAGAAGGAGATTTGTTAGTAACACAATTACACAAATAGAGAGTACCTTCTCTCTTACCTCTGGCCATAACAAGTGCACCCTTGGTCACCTTCCAAGATTCTGCTGTGAGAGTTACTATACAACCCTCATCACCTAACTTTCCTGCAGAAATCAAATTTTTCTTCAAGCTAGGAACATGCATCACATCTCTCAACACCCATGTGTTGCCATTCTGCATCTTTAGCTGCACTTTACCTTTGCCAATAATTTTACAAGCCTCATAATCCCCTAGATATACTATTCCAAAATCTCCATGGATATAGTCACTGAAATATTCTTTGTTAGGGGTAGCATGGAAAGATGCACCAGAATCTAATACCCAAGATTCTATATTATTATGCAAAGAGAAAATTAGAGCATCTTGTGCAATACCTGCAATCTTTGTCTCTTCCTTTCCTTCTTGCTGATTGTCCTCCTTAGGCTTTGACCAGCAATCTCTGCTTATGTGCCCCAACTTTCCACAGTTCTAGCACTGTGGCCTTCTGCCATTTATGGATTTGGATCTGCCTCTTCCCTTAGACTTAGATCTTGATCTCCTCTTGCTCCTTTCTTTTTGCCTTCCCCTACTCTCGATATTTAAAGCATTCCCAGATGTCTCTTCTGTGCTTTTCCTGTGAATTTCCTCATTCAAAATAACACTAACAACATCCTCTACTTTTAAAATATTCAAAGCAGATGCAGTATTAGAAACTGCCATTACCAAGCCATGCCAACTTTTAGGCAAAGAACATAATATTAAAAGAGCTTTTATTTCATCATCAAATACAATATTGACTAAACTTAATTGGTTAACAATACCATGGAAATCATTCAAGTGATTTGATACAGATCCACCTTCTTGCATATGCAAATTAAATAACTGCTTCATAAGATATACCTTATTAGAAGCTGAGGGTTTTTCATACAAATTTGCTAACGTGGACATTAACTCTACCGTTGTTTTTGCCTGTGATAAATTAGATATCACAGTGGATGCAAGACTCAGTCTTATAGACCCCAGAGCCTTTCTGTCAAAAACTTCCCATTCTTCATCCTCCATGTCCTTGGGCTTCTTTGCAATCCCACCTAATGGTAAGTAAAGATCTTTCTGATACAGATAGTCCTCTATCTACATTCTCCAATGTTGATAGTTCTTGCCATTAAACTTTTCCATTCTCAACTTACTTTTTTCTGCCATTGCTTCTCCCACTCAAATAGAAATCCCTGCAGAAACCCCTGTGAGCAACATGTAATCCAAACACACTACACAGATTTGAACCACCTGTTAGTGAACCTGAGCTCTGATACCACTTGTTGGGGATCAACCAACAATGATTACACTTGTGAAAGCAATAAACGCAGAAATAAATCAGATAGATAAGTAACTAGAATGATAAATAGCACAGAACAAGAGATACAAGAAACCACCCTGAAAACCTGTATTAAAACTCTTTACAAAAAGAATACAATTGAAGAAACTTCTTTCTTCCACACCTCTCTCAGATGCACAAGATCTCTCACTAGATATCTATTCCTCAAGAGCTCTCTCTCTCAAGTACAATCAATTCCAACAACCTAGATTGATACAACTTTGTACTGTCCTTCAAGCATTCACAATGTTCTACTCATACAATTCAACATACTAAGCTAAGAATATCTTTCCTACATATAGAATTAGGAAACTTGAGCATGCACTTACAACAAACAGTTAAGCCACTTGAACAAGGGCTCTAAAAATAATATTGCTAATAATAGAGACGCGAGCTTGAAACTACAACTCAAACTCATCATGCAAACACTCACTTCTGTCCTCGAAAATCACTTTCTAGACGCACAGGTAATCGACGTCGGTTCCTGCTGCTTGCCTGTGACCGTCGTCGGCCGATCCTCTGCCGACGTCGGTGCCTCTGCAACTGAACCTGACCGACGTCGGTCACTCCTGACCGATGCTGGTGTCTGTGTAGACACGAACCTGCTAAAGTGTGCTCCTTGGTGAAGCTTTTAGCTCCACACCCTAACAATTCGGGTGACGGGTCCACCCCATTTGATGGCGAAACTTCTGGGAGCCATAACTTTTGCACCATAGCTCAAATTGACTCACCGTTTGAACCGTTGGAAAGCTAATAATGAGGGAAACATCATGAGATGTCATTAAGCTTTTCTCAATGAATTTTGATCACCTGAAACCCAATGTAAGTGTCTTAAATTTCAATGTTATTAGTGCAGTCTAAAAATAGTAAGTTTCTAAAAATAGTAATTCCTCAAATTCTGTATTATTGTAAATCATGGAAGTCGAACCAATTCATCTCCCTCGAGATTGGTGACCTTCCATGTCCTTCCCACACCTTCAAAACATACATAAATTAAGATGTAACCTGAAAGGGAAATCAGACATCTCTTCTCAGAGATAAGCATTTGTTTGGGTCTGCAATTTTGATAAATAAAACATCTCTTTTCAGAGATATCATTATTTGATTTATATTGTTCTTATTTATAAATTATCTTTCAACCAAAGCTTTCAATTTTTGGATCAGTGGTATCTGAGCAGTATGTCTTGAGAGTGTATGATCCCAAGGATGAGGTCAGGCTACAAGAAGGTTGGGTGAAAAACAACAGAACTTCCAAATTTTCCACCTGTTCGCTCCAAACGACTTCAAATGGCAGATGACACCGAGACTTCTGATCCTTTTAAGGAAATGGTGAATGAAGCAATCCAATGGAAATAAGCATAAATGCTACAACAATTTTCCCAAATTCTTCAATCACTTCTAATGGTAAATCTTGGCTCCGTGGCTCCACTTCCTGGCTCCTCATCCAAGGAACATCCTTGCAGTGCCCCAACACCCTTCAAGGTCTAGGTAAATTTTGATATTCCTACATTTGAAGGCAAAATCAATGCTGATGCAGTAGAAAATTGGTTAGATCAATTGTCTTCCTACTTCTCTGTAAATAAATTCACCAACGGATAAAAGATTTCTTTTGCTCTTTTGAAATCAACATTGCATGTGAAAAATTGGTGGGAAGTATACAAAAAGAGGTTTAGTACAGATGACATTGGCCTTGAGGTGGAACCTACCTAGGATGATTTTTCGAAAGTAGTGAAGGAAGAATACTACCCCATTGGAGCATATGATAATATGTATATAGAGTGGCAACAACTTCGCCAAGGTAAGGAACAATTTGTTCAATATTACACTGACATTTTTCATTCTCTATCTATGAGATTAGGCATTCAAGAAAGTGAGAAACACAAGGTTCTCAAATATCGTGGTAGACTACAATGGTACATATGGGGAGAAATGGAACTCTTCAATTTAGAAACCATCGGTGAGGCATACAAGTTTGCAGTGAAGATTGAGCAGAAGCATGGAAGAATGAATATAAAGAATCAGTCTTCAAAATGGAAAAGTGACAAAGAAGATCAAACAATGGGCCAAAATTGGAAGCAAAAGGAAGGAAAGACTGGGAAGTGGTGTGATTATCACAAATCTGCAAATCACTCCAAAGAAGAATCTCAAGCTATCAAATCACTGCTTTCTGAGTCACAACCCTCTGCTCTACCTCATATAGACCCCACAGTCGAAGAGGTTGAAGAAGAAATTATAGATGTTGATCCTGAAGCCATTGTTGCTTCATCACAGACACATGACAAGATGCTAGATGACAAGGAAAGGTTGTTTCACTCTAAGTTATGGGTGAAAGGTAAGCATCTACATTTCATTCTTGATAGTGGATGTCAAAATAATTTAATCTCTGCTAATGTTGTGAAAAGGCTAAATGTGTCTATGAAGCCTCACCCAAAACCATATAGTATTGGATGGTTGAGTCCAGGGAGAAACCTCCATGTTACCCACTAGTGTTTTCTCTCATATGCAATACAACCTTTCCAAGATGAGGTCTTATGTGATGTAGTCAATCTAGATGTTTGTGATGTACTCTTTGGTCATCCATTCATGTATGATCGACATGGTATATATGAATCAAGAACTAGAAGGATCACTCTCACTCTTGGAAGATGACGCTATAGGGTACCAGAAGTACCACCTTCTACAGTTGTCTCTCTAATTAGTGCCAAGAAATTTGTTCTCATGGTGGTCAAGCCATAGGAATCCAAAAGGGCTGATGTTACAGCCCTAACTACACAAAAAACACAACAATAGAAGCAAATAGATATTGAGCTGAAGAAGTTCACAACCTTCCATCCACAGACTGATGGTCAGATAAAAATGGTGAACAATCGGGTATGCAATAGGAATCAAATCGAAGTAAAAATACCATACTTGATGAAAAATCTTGATGTAATGGGGACCATTGCTTCTCAAGGAGGGAGGAATGATCTGGACAACAATTTAGATGACAATTCGGGTGATGGGTCCACCCCATTTGATGGCAGAACTTCTGGGAGCCATAACTTTTGCACCGTAGCTCCAATTGACTTACTGTTTGAACTGTTGGAAAGATAATAATGAGGGGAACATCGTGAGATGGCATGGATCTTAATAAATTAATTTTGACCCCATAAAACCCAATGGAAGTGTCCTAAATTTCAATTTTAGTAGTGTAGTCTAAAAATAGTAAGTTTCTAAAAATAGTAATTCCTCAAATTCTGTATTGTTGTAAATCATGGAAGTCGAACCAATTCATCTCCCTCAAGATTGGTGACCTTACACATCCTTCCCACACCTTCAAAACATGTATAAATGGAGATGTAACCTAAAATGGAAATTAGACATTTCTTCTTAGAGATAAGCATATGTTTGGATCTGCAATTGTGATAAATAAAACATCTCTTTTCAAAGATAACATTATTTGATTTGTCTTGTTCTTATTTCTAAATTATCTTTCAACCAAAGCTTTTGAGTTTTGTATTAGTCACGCCAAATGCTCCAGAGTGATTTGGGTCCTCTTCTAGACCACTATATGGCCAGTCTGAGGACACCTGAGGGGATTCCCAGTCGAAACATGTGGCAAGCACTGACCACCTCTGGAGGCATATCCCTGAGAAGGGATGTGGATCATGCCCACCAGCTTTCATGGGTCTCAACCTCGAGACCTAGCTCTATTACCAATAGAAGATTGGCCATCACACCAAAAGCTCTAGAGTGATTTGGGTCCTCTTCCAGACCACTATATGGCTTATCTGAGGACACCCGAGGTGATTCCTAGTCAAAACACATGGCAAGTGCTGACTGCCTCTGGAGGCATATCCCTGAGGAGGGATGTGGATCACCCTACCAATTCTTCTGATGTTTTATCTATTTTTTTTGGATTTTCATTTTGTAAGCTTTTATCTGCTAAAACAAGGATGTCTTCAATAGTCAAGAATTAATTACCCATGCCTAAAGACTCAAATATAATTTGAGCTTCAGGGGCTGAAGTTCGAGTGATAATGTACTTTGATTCCTTTTTAAGAAGTACCTTTTGCATGATGCCCTTAATAGGGATCCTCACCTTAGACAGGTCCATGCTTTATTCACCACCAATGTCCTTGCAAAAGTTTTGCCCAAGAAGAATGCCATAGGAGGCTAGGACGCCGGCCACCAGGACTGTCATTTTAATTCTCTTATTTAGGAAGGCCGCAAATTCAAATTGAGCATCTTTAATTTTTCCCAATAGAGGCACCTATTTTTTTCTATTGAGAAACATCTCCTAAATGTCTTAGTCAGTGTGAGACCAAGAGATTCTACCACCTTGATAGGCATGACATTGTCAAATGTGCCAGAATCAATTATGCAATTATTCAACTGATGATCATTTATAAGCAGGAAGACATAAAACAGTTATGTCTTCCCAAGAGCTGCTGGAGGAGTAATCACAAGATTATTTTAGGCAAACATTTTATTTGGGGGATCACAAGTTGCTTTCAAAATTTATTTTCCTGTAGGGATAGTTTTATTTTTGACACATTGAACTAACCTACCTAGCTACTCAGGATTGGATTGTAAGAATTCAAACTCAGACATTTGAATTTTGGCTTTTTTAACATGGTCAATTATATCAAATGAATGAAATGAATTTGATATAGAGGAAGGCAGTCCATCGATTTGGGTTTTACTAGGCATAGGACTGGTCTGGAAATTTGAAGTAGGAGGTGAAGGAACATTTGAGGTACTTACTTTTTTATTCCTTACCGGGACCTTTAATTGGAAAGGCAGTGAAGTTCCTCATTTAGAAATTGAAATTTATGGGCATAGCTCTTCCCTTATTTTTTCTTTATCAGCTTACTAATTTGACTAGTTCTGAGACCTGGTAAATACTATGTACGATCCATCAAATGCTTCACCTTTGGTTCTGGGTTCATCCTAGTAATTTAGGAATCCAATGTTGGAGTCACCAGCTGATTCTTCTTGGTTTTCTATAAAGAGATCAGCATCATCTTCTTAGTTAAACTCTAGATTAAATGAAAAATTAGATTTGGTTTCAAGATAACCAACTACTGAGTTAGCTAGTGCTGCTTCAATGGCAAGCTTCCTCTATGGAGGAGGAAAGCAATTTGGTTGCCCTTGATTTTTGGTAGCATTGCCCTGATAATTCATTTGCTAGCTTTTACACCATAGGATCAGTGGTGCTTGTAGAAGATAATTCAAAAGAAGAAGAATAAGATTTACCTCTGTTAGGATCTCTTCTTATCTTTCCTGCCAAGATAAGGTCATCTTCAACCTTAGTCGCCAAAATTTGAGCTGAAGTAAGGTTTATGTGGCCAGCTCACCTCAATAGGAAACTTACTTCAGGAAGCTAAGAACTGATGAAGAAGCATTTGAGATTCTCAGGTGTCGAATGGGAAATTGTGGGAATCCTGTTCCTCAGCTTGTCTAATTTGGAAATGAAGTCTCTCATGGTTTCATGAGGCTCCTTCTTCATTTGTGTAAGCTATGCTAACAGGGCATGTGCATCTTCTAAAGGTTTGAAACTGGCCTCAAATTTGGCTTTGAGAGTGTTCTAGTCAGTCACTGTCTACACTTCTAGATGATAGAACCAGTCTGCAGCAGCACCTTGCAAAGTCTCTACAAACAATCTGATTGCAATGTCTTCATATTCAATGCCTATTACACCACAGGCTATGTAAAAGGCTACAATATGTTCATCAGGATGAACCTTCCCATCACCATAGAACTTGGGTAAATTGTTTCTTGAGCTACGGGGTAGCTCATGTAGAGGTGGGGTCAGATTCATGGGACCAAAAGTATTACCCCAGGGGCCTCAAGCTGCCATGATATGGCTATTGAAAGGAGGGATAATAAATATCTATGGGATATGTACGGACAAAGCTCTACTAGCAGAGGAAAAATAAGCTTTGCTTGGTATTGGGGACCTAATGTTTGTAGGAGGAAAACTCCTAGTTCGCTAAAGGTGAGTTTGTGGAGTGGAAAGATAAATATTATTTTGCTGTACAAGCTCAAAAATATGGTCAACAATACCTTGAGCTCTCTATCTTCGTGTGTATGCTGGGTCTGCCAGAGTGCTAAAATAGATATGGAAAGGAATTGAAACTTGATTCAATTTGAAGCTTGAGGTTTCAAACTGTGCATTCTATCCCCAGTGGAGTCACCAAAAACTATTGGCATGGAGCTACTGGAAAAAGATCACAATTTCATGTTCATCCCCAACTACTAGAAAATGATCAATATTATTCATTCATCCCCAGTGATATGAAATGCTTCAATTTAAATATACTATAAAAAGATTGTAAATGTTCTTCTATCCCCAATGGAGTCGCCAAAAATTGTTGGCGTGGAGCTGTTGGAAAAAGATCAAATTTCACGTTCAATCTCAGTTGCTGGAAAAAGATCAAAATTATTTGTTCATCCCCAGCAGAGTCACCAAAAATTGTTGGCAAATATTTTTTCACCAGATGACTGATGGAAAAATAGGTTCATCAACCACATCATAAGGAGATTTATACAGTAAAGTGTGTGGGTCTATGACATCACCAAGAGATAAGTCTCTCCTCTCAATAATGGGAGGTTCCCTGTTAAACTACTATATTATACTATATATAAACTAAAAATACACTCAGGGGTGAAATCGTACCATCCATCTCTCTTTTATCAGAGATGATGTTCAAAGAACAGAGGAGGATCCTAGTGTAATTAATGAAATGGCACTTCTCTTATTTCAGAAGTGATATTCAGCAAATAGCAAGGTCTTCACAGGGTAGAGACAGAAACCACAAGAAACCAACCAAAACACAAAGTTTTAGTTGTCTCTGATACTGATTGGGACAAAGGAACACAATAGGATTAAATGCAGCTCAAAGTATACACTTAAAACTACAACATGGTAAAGGATTATAAAGGATAAAGAGAACACAAAGTTTATCTAGTATCCTTTGCACAAAAACACAAATTAAAGGCAGTTATGGCAACACAAAGTCTCCCACAGTCGAATTCAAGACATCTTCCAACTTACTTCCACTCATTCTACTTATTTGATTAAATAGACAAGACTGTAATTAGGAAACAAACATAAGAACAATTTCCTAAAAGACACAAGCTTATTCCAGTACAAAGTCTGAAAGGTCACTTGCTTTCTCATTCATTTAACAAAATATGATTAACAGTCTGAGCTCAAAGTCTCAAGATTGTCTTTCAATTTGTGCAAAGCTTTGCTTTTGAAAACTGAGAGATCTCCCTTATACAAAATGGGAAATTATAATATATAGCATTCCCAAAAAGCCTTGGGCACTTATTTTCATAAAGACGGTCCATGCTGGATTGAATGCATTGATTATTTGTGAAAAGGCCATGCTAGAACAGCGTATCAGCCTTGAATTTGGCATTCTCAATTATCTCAAATATCCCTTCCTCATCATGGGTCATTTGGTATTATTTAATATATTTATGCGACTATCCATTCACCTTTAATCAAAAGTAGAAAAATAAGGCGTGCCTTTAAATATTTGTGTTCCTTGATGTCCACCTGGTGGACTGTTTCACCTACTAGAAATAACTCTCCTACAGATATTTCTAGTTTTTATGTAGTTTTTCTCCCTTTCCTTTCTTTGTTTTGTCTCTTCTTAGCAATCTAAGCTCTTGGGGCTATCTTCTTGGTTTTAGCTGGCTCTTTGGCTCCTTTCTGTGCTGGTCACTGAGCTTATTCTCAGATCTTTTGAAAATCAACGGTTATTCCATCACCTTAAAATTGACATCCATGGGGACATCACTGGTCCTTTTAAACCTCTTTAAACCTTGAACCTTGAACTCTTTTAGTTCAAAGGTTTAATGGTTCAAAGGCTCAATGGTTTTGTGAAGGGCCGCAATCGCTCTCCTTTCTTCTTCGATTCAACTATCCCTTTGAACTTCTTTTTGGAATCTTTTGCTTTCTTCATTCATTCGAAGCTTCTGCTTGAAATTTGAACTCTTTAAACCAATTGAACCTTTTAGTTCATTGAACCTTTTAGGTTCAAGGTTCAATGGTTCAACAATTCATTCCTTTCTTTTAAGGCCTTTTATTCTCTAAGTCTGTCAAACTTTATCGAACTCATTAAACCTTGAAATTTGAACTCTTTTGGTTCAAATTTCAATGTTTCAACGATTCAATATTAATTCTTTGATTTATTTTGAAGCGTCGAACTCTCTAGATTTTCTAAGTCTGTCTAAGTCATTGAACGTTGAAATCGTTGAACCTGTGAACTCTTTTTGGTTCAAGGTTCAATAGTTCAATCTTCATTCTTTGAAGCATTCCTTTCTTTATGTCTTTCAGACTTATTGAACCCATTGAACTTTTGAACTTTTAACCTTTTAGGTTCAAGGTTCAATGGTTCAAAGTTCAATCTTAACTCTTCGAAGCCTTCATTTCTTTAAGTCTGCTAAATTTGTTGAACCTTGAACTCGTTGAACCTTTGAACCTTGCGAAGGTGATGTTCAATGGTTGAATGGTTCAAAGTGGTTCATTCTTTTTCTTTGAAGCTTGCCATTATGTTTTTTGAAAAAAACTTTGTGTTGAACCATCCTCAAAACACTAAGGAAAAGCCTTAAGTGTTTTGAAGTTCCTGTTGAACCTGCAACTTTTTTAGCTGAAAAGGCTTGAATATCTGAAAAACTTAAATGCTCAGAACATTTTTGAGAAAGAAAAGAGAGAATTTTGGTGTGCAAGACCAAAATTATTATTATGTTGTCCATAAAAGTGAGTGATGAATTTTGGGAACAACAAAATAGAGGCAAAATCAATGGTCAGCATGCAATCGTACATCAATATCAACAAAACGAGAGCATGGATGAAGGCAACTTTTGACCCAAGTAAATACAAATGAACCAAGATCAAATGTAACCCAAGTAGAGACATGTCATTGGCTACCTCTGCTATGTTTCATCATCGATCTTGCATAAGGTGCTTGACCTTTAACCTGGGATCGAGTTTTGACTTTTCAATGTTGATCACACACCATCTAATCATCCCTGTATGAATCAATGCACTCTATCAAATCTTGATCCAAGGGATGCGCTGTGATTAGCTAGTCACTGGTCTCTCATTGAGAAGGTGACACTTATCATCTTATCACTCATCCTAGGTTCCTTTTAAGTCTTGACTCAGCTCGCACCATCTAATCAACCTTACGCAAGCAAGCATGTACCATTGATCTCAGGGACATGCTCGAGCTTTAACTCTTTAGTTAGGGCTTGACTTTTCAACATAAATTACACATTGTTAGATCTTATCATCTGAGCAAACTCACATCATCTGATCATGATCCATGGGGTTGAATGAAATTGGCTCTTGTGCTTAGTCTCTGATTTTTATCTTGGTTAATTAGATTAACTTTGCTCAAGTAAACATGGGTCATTGATCTTGCAGACAAGTACAATATTTAAGTCAACATCGAGAATAATATAAAACTTAAGTAAAGACTTGGACTAGTGTCTTTATTTGTATTAATAAATATGAATAAAATTTTAAGCTAAAGTCTTTAGTTAGGTTTAAGATATATTAAGGTGACCTCATGAATTAAAAGGGACTTGGAATAAAGATTTTGGACCAATGGTTGGAAACATAGTAAAAAGGACCCTATACGAATAATAAAAGATAAGTGATAAGGTTTTAAAGAGAACAAAGGTTCTTGAGACATAAAGGGATTCAACATAGAATTTTTAGACCAAGGTTTGGTTGTGTTGAAAAACACAACTAAGCCTTAGTATAAAAATTAAGTCAAGTCCATGGCATAAATAATTGTTCCTGCCAAATTTGTTCCCGCCAAATTTAAATTTGATTCAAAAGGGACCTAGGTTAATTGGAATTAAGGTTTTTACATGACTTAAGATAGATCAAAGGCTAATAAAAGATTAGTTTAACATTGAGGCACAAAACACTAAGCATGTTCATTCCCAAATGAGCTCCATTAACCCTACAACCTAAAAAATGGATATCCAATGTTAGCACTTTTAGATAAGATCAAACCAGAGCCCTGAACAAATAAGTCAACTAGACCATGGTGTGGATGATATTCAAATAAATATGATGTGAAAATATGCTATTGACACTCTGATCAAGTGAATTTTTAGTTTTAAGGTGCAAATTTGCATGATATTATCGATATTAATATTATTCTAGAATAAAAAAATTTGATCATATTATTATAAGATGTTATATTATATATTGTTACATTATATTATATATTATTATATGGTATTAATATATATTATTGTCCTAATATTCAAACAATATAAATGCATCCAGGTGGAGATAGTGACTATGTGAAAACCAATATAGGGGATTGGTTTTCAATCTATAGTACATCCATGTTCAGGATTTGCAATGAAGGGTACATCAAGGTATAAATATAATAGTCAAATCAACTAGGGACATACAACTGCTTGCAATAGATATAAACATGGCTCTATTAGTTCCATAACTTAGACTTAAGTTCTTGGATTAAGGTTTTTTGTGTTTATTTGTAAATTTAGTTGTCTTTTTTTATGGGATTTAATGAAATTGAATTCTAATAGGGAAAAAGTAATTACATTCTATGATTTATATGAAATTTTTTCAAGGTAATATATTTGTGAAGATCAAAAAGCAACAGGTCATTGTAATTGCAAATTTCTCTATAAGTTATTGCAACTATTAATATCATTTGCAAAATGCATTGTCTTTTGGCAAAACAACATTGTGTAAAGTGAAAGACTGTAATTTGATACTTGTATCTCACTCAAAACACATGATTGTTGTCACCATCTCTTTTTTTTGATAGATAACCTATTACAAAATAATAATGTTATATTTATTTTAAATATATAAATTCTAATAATATTTAGTATATTCATATTATTTTAGTATTGTAAGATATTGTATCATATTTTATATATTATTATATGATATTAATATCTTATTATATTATTGTCATGATATTATGTTATATGTTATGAATATGTTATTATTTTAATGTTATATTAGTAATTTTCAAAATTTAATTTTTTCCACATAGAAAAATAAAGAATTATCAGTTGTTTTAAAAATAGATATTCATAGGTGCCCTTTGCACATAGAAAACATGTAAAGCTTATTGGATGCAGAGCATGTTGTTTTAAATATTATTGCTATTAATATTATTCTAGAATAGAAAAAACTGAGCATATCATTATAATATGTTATATTATATATTGTTATATGGTATTAATATATCTTATTATCGTAATATTGTATTATATTTTTATTATAATCTATATTAATGTATAATGATATGCTTGAAACTTAATATCTATTAATATTATTATACTATAATGGCATAATATAGTATATTTTAATATATAATATACTATATTATAATATGTAAATATAAATATAAATATTAAATTAAATTGTTCTAATTGATAATATACTATTAATATTAATAATACTACAAAAATATGATCATATGTTATTATTATATAAATAAAAATGTGAAGTATAATAATAAGATAGATTGTCATAACAATATAATTAATAATATAATATATAATATTCTTAGATAATTCATTGAATGACAAAAGAACTAAAGTATTGAATAGTATTGATAACAAATTAAAACTAAACTATAAATTATTTAAAAAAAATGCCTTTGACTCAAAAAATAATTTTATTGACCAATTATTAAATATAGTTATTAAAATATCAAAAATATGTATCAAAAAACACTTTAAAAATGACTATTAACTATTTAAAATGGAAATATATCTATGGCTTGCATTCATTTATATCGAAGGAGGTCAATGGTGTGAGAAAGGTCAATAGGTCAATGGCATGAGAAAGGTCAATAGGTCAATGGAGCTCGAAATAAGCACACCACTGACTGAAGGCCAATAAACAAGATTGACCCCAAGACACTTCAAGGCTGATCCAAGTGAACAAGAATCCATATTTTAGGTTCAAACATCAACATTAGAGCTTCACAGAGGCAAAATAGGTGTTTTGGACCTAATACAGGTCAAAGGTTGGTATTGTTTTTGAAATGAGATGAGGCATCCATTTGAGCATCATTCATATTAAGACTATAGGAAAACCAATAAATATGATTAGTTCTCTTCTATAGTAGACCTAGGTTTATATTTCAAAGTAATAGTAGATATTTATAGTTACAATTGAAAGAAGGTCTTCATGGTGTCTAATCAATTCAAGGTCGTGGAGGGGTATGGTGTGGCTTGATGATGCATGGCTACTAGCTTGTGAAAGTAAGTAGCCTGTTGTAGTTTGATTTTTTTAGTATTACAATTTAGAGAGGTTCAAATATAAATTTATTCAAATGTGTAGATTTTCTATAATTAATTGGTTATATTTTAAAAATATTATGTTCTAAATAATTTCCATACCTTCTGCTTTAGTTGATATAGTGATATGCTTAATGACATTGTTCTTGCCCACTGTGAAACCACCTTGCATTGTCAATCTTGATAAAATCTCAACCATGCTTTCTTTGTCAGCAATGTATTTGACATGTGTCATTGTCTAATTGAAGGGAGAAATTGGTCAATGACATTGTCTTTGGGAATGCATTGAATTTTGCTATTGGTGGTAATGTTTATATTGTAGAGAAGCTAGTGGGAATAGAAATAGTCACATTCACTTGTGCAGTTATGGCATTATGCTATTATTGCATGGATAACCCTGAAGTGTTCTATTACAAGATTGAAACTTTTACATATAGACTCAAAGGGGTTAGAATATGGTTGGGCACTTGTCAAACTACCATGTATCTTTTTTTGAAACCAAAAAAGATAAAATGTTATGTTAGTTTTCTTTTGAAATGGAATAAGAAACTAGACAAATTCATATTTGGAATTTACCTCAATAGTTGTATCTACTAACATTTGCAAGTGTTGTAGGGCTCTTTTGGCATGTACACAGGTGATGAACATTGATTGGGTGCTATGCAAGTTCATATATTTTACATCAACTCATTTTACAAGGTTCTTGAAAAGATAAATTGTAGGTTCATTTCTTTGTATCTTGTTTTTGATTTCATTGTATTCAACTTCGAGTGTATGGAAGAGGTAGACCTAAAAACTGTCAATGGAAATAGAGAACTAGTCATTTGATGCCAACATGTAATAACTTTGCTTGGCATAACGTGATTGAAATAAATGTAATTAAATTTACTTTGGCTTTGTCACTTTGAATGTTTCCATTTATTATTTTCATAATAAACTGTTTGCTAACTTTTGTTATAGATGTATAAAGAGCCGCTATAGTGATAGTTGCATAGTAGTCCACAGTGGCCACAAGTTGTTGAATGATTGACTTGGGAATGAATATATGCTTTGGACAAATTAGTTCTATGAGTTCTATTGTAGTAGTCTTAGTTTCTATTAAAATAAAGTCACAATCACCAAAATTATAAATACTTTTTGGAGCTATATAAAATTTTGTAATACATATGACTTTATGTGATAAGATTTTTTCTTCATGGATACATATTAAAAAATTTGCTATATTGAGGGTTATTTTCATCTCTCCTTTATTGTCTATTAAATGAAATTGAAAAAATTCTCTTTTTTATTTATTTATCTAGTATTGTTCTATATGTCACAAGAACATCACTTTCAAAGATTTCTCTGCATTTGTGATTGTTGATATCTTCAATTATGACTTGCATATGGCTTGAGTTTCTTGGTCTACATTTTTTTAATAGTTACTGTCATTTTCTAAATAATTATAGAATCTAAGAAATAGAAAATTTGTAACTGCATACCTTTTGACTTGTCCTTATGATTATATTTGTATATGTTCTATTTTGATCTTTTGCTCTATTTGTGTTGATTTGACTGACCAATAAAAAAAATTAGTAATAAACTTAATTTTTTTCCTCCAATGTAGTTATATATTTCAATTTACAAAAAATATATAATAAAAATAAAAATAACAATTGATTTTGGAAAAAAATATTGCATACCGTTTATTTTGATATTTGCTTTCCAATTTGGTTGTATTCATTTTGCATTTGTTATATTTGAAATCTAATTTGTAAAATAGAACAATATAATTCTTTTCTTATTTTGTAATATAAAAGCAAGTAAAATTGCACTGTGGTCAGTCCAATATATATGGAAGAGATTAGAATTTATTTTTCTTCGATCAATATTTGTCCAACAATGGTCTATGAGTGTTCTTGCATTTGTAGTTGGCATATTTTCTATCAGAAAAAAGTTGTAGTTTTTCATACATTGACATAGTTGGTGATGGGAACTTTTATTTTGGATCATGTCAATATTGAAGTCACCAATTAAAATGACACTGATATTATCATTTATAGTTGAAGTAACATTTTCTATGAATGTTAATAGATCTGCAAGGGAAAATTTTGGTGCTAAGTAGATATTTGATATGCAGATGTAAATATTTGAATAACAAATGTCAATTGTAATTGTTTATATATTTGGTGTATTAAATGTTTCAATACTTTGCTTGGAAATTCTTTTTTTAAAACATGTCATGATACTGTGAATGTTCATTGTCCTGAAGCACTCAAATTTGTCTATTAACATTGTTTTATTTCACACTGTATTTGTTTGAGTTTCTTGTCAGCATAATACATGCATAGCCATGAGTTGATTATCATGTGTTATGTTTTCTATGTATAATTTCAAGCTACTTGTGTTCAAAGAACATATAGTAAAATATTCTAAGAGTTTGTATCTAAAGTCACATAAGAATTGCCATTGTGTAAATCACTGAAGTCTTTGCATTTATCCTTGTACTTCATTAGATATTGAAAAAAAATTCTTGTCTAATCTATTTATAAGGTATAAATGTTCCATGCTTTTGACTGAGATAGTGCAGTGTAGATGACACCATGTTAGTTCACTGGATGAGGGTCAAAAGCTAAAGATTCATTGTTAATCCTTGTGATCTATGAATTGTTCTTGCATATGTTAATTGAATAAGAAATTGTTCTCACATAAATATTTTTTTATTTATGCTTATTTATTTTACAATTATTGCTATAGGAGCCCATTGTTTGTTAATGTGTTTAGTGTACAAGTGTTTCATTTTTTTCTTTGAAATTTTCCAATATTTAAATCATAAAATTGTACCCATATAATATTACTAATATTATTTGTGTAATATTTAAAAATACCATCTGCACCATTGATTAAGCCATTAGCTATATTGTACTTTTTTAAAACTAATTCTACTAGATTTTTTTTTTAAAATATTATTTTATTTAGCAATATGGATTTTTTAATAGCTACAAATTCTTTGTTAATTTCATTGGGTTGGATATGGTCAATTACATCTAGCACATATGTTTCTCCTTGAAAAATAGTAAGCATTTTCTCATTGTGAAGTTGAACATCTTTTTTTTCTATGAAACAAATATGAAAATTTTGGATCAACTGGAGAAGGTCTATACAAATGGTTATTTAAGTATTAGATGTCATTTTATGTTTGCCTCCATGTTCTTATATGATTTAAGTTTGAAACAAATTTTCCATCTCACTGTCTCATAACTTATTCTAGATCAAAGTATTTGACATTATTGATCCAAAATGCATATGGTATCATTTCACCATGTACTTTTGGATTTTTAAATATCCAATTGTCTTGGATGGGTTGCATTTGGTAAAAGTCACCACAAAAAAATATGTTTATTTTTACAAAAGGAATTATAGGTGTATGTATAATTTCATGAAGCCTCTTGTCTATGTTATAAAACATATGGGTTCCTATTACAAATACCTCATCAATAAACATTATGCACAGTTTTTCATATCTTTTAGTCATTGTATTCAATGTATTTGAATCCAATAGGAGAATTGTAGACATTCTGTGAGGTAATTGTAAAATAGAGTGGGAAGTTGCACCATTTGCATTGTATGCAACTTTACCATTAAATACAATAATAATACTTTTTGGTTTAACATGATCACTATCAAGTTGTTTATTATAAAAGTGACATATTGCTTGGTATATTACTTTTGTTGTATACATTTTTTTTGTTCCTGATTTGCCTGTTAAGAACAAATACAATGGCTCATTTAGAGATAATAATTTCTTCATTATGATATCTTTTACAATATGTTGTTTCTGATGATTCAACTATTTTTGTGAGTTGAAATAGTCTTGTTTGCTTTTGAGGAAGGGTTTTTTGCTTATTTCAAGCATGTTTCTTCTTTTGGTATCTATTATTGTTTTATTTGTGATATGCTTTATGTCATTATTGATATCATTTTTTTAAATTATCGCAAAGAATTTTTCAAGTTCATTTTCATTGTCAATGTAAAATATTATACTTTTTTTTCCTTGGACATCTGCAATGACAATCTCAATGTTTCCCCACTTTAATTGTAATTGTGCATTGAAATTGCATTCAATATTTTCTATGTTTTATTTATACGTAGCATAAGCCAATGACCATGTTTGAAATTTTTATTTCAATGACTCTTTAGGTTCTTGATATGGTATAAATAACATTATTTTTTCTCTAAACTAGTTTTCAAGATCAATATGTTCATCATATTTGACATAGCATATTATTTGTGCTTTTTTTTCATCTTTTAAAATTTTTAGATGTTACCATATAGTATGTTATGTATTATTCTAGGCATATATGCTCCAAAGATTTGGGCCTTCCATTGTATTTGTTAGTGATAGAAGCACACATTGTGTTTTCAAAATCATCATGTTCTTGTGCTAATATTTTTGGGCTTTTTAAAATGGATGTTCTATTTGACAATGATGATTTGTTTATAAAGGTTATATTTTTTTAAGCATAATGGAGTGGCAAAGATAAGACAATGTGTATAGCTTGAAAATTAGACATTTATTGATGATTAAGGGAGTCTTACCAAGTTTTCATATGAATTCAACTTTGTTTTCATTTGTTTTCGATAGTTCATCATGTACATTGCAAAAAACACCCATCAGAGTTTGATATAGCTTAGTCATGTATGATGTGTAATATGTTGCTATATAATATACATCAAGAATAAATTATGTATCCGTGTTTGCATACCAAAGGTTGGGAACATGAATTGCAAAAGCATTTATCCACATGTCTACTGATTCTTTTTTTAACATTATAACAAGAAAGGAAATTACAGATTGTAATAATGTCAAATATCTCTCCTTAGTCAAATTTTTGTTTGTTAAAAATATTTCAAATGTTACACTTCTGTCATATTTTCTATTTTGAAGTTATTTCAAAAGAGCTTTGGCACAATTTTTAGTTTCATCATCAATGTTTTCTAAAGGTTGTAGTATAATTGTCCTATCCATTGAAGGCAATAAAAAATTGAATCTACATTATGATTTCTTGTATTTTTTACTAGTTTGTGTATGATGATGTGTTTGCATTTTTGTTAAATTGTTATCAATAAGTTGTGAATTTTAAGACAAATACTTCTCAATGAATTTTTCAATCTCTGTATTTTGACAATGGCCATATATAGGGGCATCATGTATCCAAAGCATAAAATGAACATGTTTATTTCCTCTATTTTAGAATTTTGTGGAAAAAAAAAGTAGTCTATAATTTGTCCAAATAATTGATTATTTTGCATCATCATTTTATTGAATATATTTACCCTATTATTGAAATAATGACTACAAATTACTGGGTCTATTCTTATTATTGCATCATCAATATCATTTTCAAATATGTTTTCATTATGGTGTGGTGGATTTTTTTTGGTTATATTTGGTAATGCTTTGCATTATGGCCTCCAAAATTATTCGCCACTTGTTAAAGTAACAAAAAAAGTAGGTGGTCCTAATTGTCTATCATTACAAAGAAATTTTTCTTTGTATTTTCTAAATAGTCAGGCGATATTTGAATGCTTTTTAGAGATTCAAAAGCTATTGAAAATTTTAACATTTTATCTATGTTTGATTTACTCTTAACATCTTTTGCATATTTTTTTCCCTTGTAATTCACCTTTCTATATGCATATCCATGCACACCTAAATTTTTTTTGTATGATGATTTTAATTAATTTCAAAAAAAATTGCAATATGAGTTGATATATCATTGTTTTCATGTAAAAGTTCCCATTTTGATATGTTTTGGTATAAAAATGTTTTTTTGATATTATCAGGTTGGTTTCAGCCATAGTATAAAATTAAGAAATTCAATTCTTTTGAAAATTTGTCTTGGAAAATACCTAATGGTTTTAAGCCTTCATATGATGCAATTTCGATAATTTTTGTTTCTAAATCTTTTATTGAATGTGCAGTTTTAAATCCATATATAACTAATTATGTGATTGGATCTATGTCATTTTCAATTGCATTATTGTCAATATCTTCTACATTGTCAATGTCCTTTGTTAATTGCCTAATTTTATTTTCAAGTGTGACATACCAATCTTTTTCAATTATAACTCTTTCTTGCATGCAAAATGGAGTTTTGCATAGCTCATCCAATGCATCTATCACACATGTTGACCTGATGTTCCCTCTTATATATGCATTTTCATATTCCAATTTACACTTTACTTTAATTACAATTGTTTGAATTTTGTTTATAAGCTTTTCAGGCAATGCCTTTTGAATATAGTAAAAATAAATAGGCACATTTATAATTACTCCAAAAAAATATTATTTATACTCTTTTATATACAAGTTATCTTATTTGTGCAAAAGTGATACACATAGAAACTAATCTTTCTTCTAGTGAGCATAGTTTCTGAACTACTTCTATTGGTTTGTTTCTTCTTATTTGAAAAGGACAAGCAAACATAGACATGTTTTCATTTTCAATTGATTTTTTGCATTGTTTACATAGTTTTTATCCTATCTTCTTGTGTTCAAATTCAAAATCAATAGTAATTGAAGACCTAATGTTAGTGATATCCTTGCTAATATTAACTATGTATTTTTTAAAGTGTAAATGTTCACAAATTGAACAAGCAATAGTAGACATATCTTTAATCTCTTGTGAGTATATTTTAATTGATTTTTCCATATTTTCATTTTTCATTTGCATTGCATGTTCATTATTTATTTTTTTGTATTTTGTTAAAAAATAATGCAATGATATATATTTCTTTGTATCACATTTTAATGGAAACTATTTTTCACTCACATATTTTCTTTTTCCTATTCTTATAACCATTAGAACTTTATCACTATCCATTTCAACAATTTTATCATTATTTTTTTATAGAATATTTCCCATTGTTGTTTGTTCACAAATTTGTGTTTTTAACAAACACAATGTTTTTCCTCTTTTTTTTTCCAGGGATTTGTTTGTCTCTTTTTTAATCATTACTTATTTTGTACATGGTGATAGGATTAGGATGTCATTTTTTTTTTAACTTATTTTAGGAGATATGTGATTGAATTTGTCTATTGTATTTAAATTTTGTAAGCACATTTTTTCATCTACTATGTCCATATGTGCATGAGATAAATTTATTTGAATTGATACCTGAAATCTTTTTTCTAAAGGTTCATAATGAATATGCATTGTGTCTATTTCAAATTAAATTATGTTGTATATTTTTTTTGGTTGTAAGCAATTTCTATATATGTTAACGATTCTTTTGCTTCTTGCTGACCAGTTTCAAATTTTAATTTGCAAAATATTTGAAATTTATAACAAGCATAAATGGCCACCCTCTATGTTTTCTTTTTCATATGGAATTCCGATCATATTGATATATTCTTTGTAATTTGAGATGTTTCTATTTTTATTTTTTAATAATTCTAGTTGGCATAACTGCAAGCAATGCATTGCATATTTATCCATTATGAAAAATGCATTGTAAAATGTTTGTGCCATATAGCATCTAAGATATTGGACATCAAATTCATTTTCTATTAATAAGCTTATTGCATTGAATACAGTTTTGCCACAACTACTATCAAATGGTGATGTTAGATAAAGGCCATAATTGTCCATTTCATATGAAATAACATCCCTTTCACATTGAATATTAGCACATGTATTTGACAATTTTAATTTTTCAATTTCACTAGTTTCAGCAGTTTCAACATTTGTTATTTTTCATAACAAAATCTCATAGTGGCCACATGAAGGATTGTTGTCATGGAATAATATTGAATATTTTGGTATTGATGATTCTCTGTTAAAGTGTAAATACTTTATTTTTTTATTAGTGACCATAATAAAATTGATATGTTCAACAATTTAGATATCCATTAGATATAAAATGTATCACCCCATAGGCCAATTTTTGTTACATTTATATTTTTCGTTACAAAAATCCTTATTCTATGTAAATAGGTTTCTTTATCACATATTCCATACAAATCTTAAAGCACATTAGATTTCATTTCATGTTTGTATGGCCATATTGCATCTACATTTCTATTATTTAAGCATACTATCAAATAATCAACCATTCCATTTCTTAATTCATTTAATGTGTAATGAAAATTAGTAAAACTTGAATTGCATCAAAAAGACAATCACCTACATTGTATTTAAATGAATTAATTTAGAATATGTGACTATATTTTAGCGCATCATCAATGTTCAAAAACAATTTTTTTGATTGTTGTTTATATGTTACAACATCTACTAACATTTTGTTTGATCTAGTTTCTAGTTTTCCTTTTTCAATTTTTATGGTTTCCATATTGCATAAAAGTGCAATTGTATTAGCAATGACAAAAAACAATATTTTCATTCACCAAATATCAATATTTTAATCCATTAATAGTTAAAGATGAATTCAATCTTTCTCTACAATTAATTGAATTCTATATAAAGCTTTTCATATAGTGATAAATAATTCACTCTAATTCAATGAATCTAGATACTATAAAGAAAATAAAAAAAACTCCAATACCTTAATAGATAGGTTAATTTAAGTATTATAAATACTATCAAATCAAAGAAAAAATGCAAGTTTATTTTTCATCTTAGTAAAAATTTTAGTGTGCTTCAATTTCTCCTTTTCTTGTTCACATATTGAAAATCTAGAGAGCTCTTTGAGTAGCTTAAAGTCTCAAAACCTGAAGGTGGGCATCGCTTATAAAATAGATAAGAGTTTAATTGCACGTGTGGTAATAGCTCCTCATCAATCACAATAATGCTCCCCCATATCCATGAGATATGCGAGTTTCTATCTTAAGACCTGCTAAAACCATTTAAAAAAATTGTTAGGGTTCCCATTTATTAACAAGGCCTAAAATTTATAGAGCCCAACTACAAATTTAGAATTAGGTGAAGTTTTTAATGTAATTATCACTTATTTAATGTTTTACATGCTTGAAAGCTAAGCTAGATTGTGTTTTGGGTGTAGCTCATAGAGCTCTAGTTTAGAGGCTTGACAAAAATTAGGGTTCTAATTTTTTTTTGGATTGGATGCGGTTTATCAAAAATTTGTTTTGACTATTTTGCATGCAACCTCCCCACTAGATAAAAATATACAAATAGTCCATGAAAAGGGCATGGAACCTTGAAAAAGTATTTTACTATTTCAAAGACTGTGATAGCATAAGAAAAAGACTCTGATAACATAACAAAGTTCTGTATATGTAGAAATGGTATTTTCATATAAGTAAAATATTTGATTAAAAATCAAGGTTGTTTTCAAATGTATTTAGATATGACAATAGTTATTATTTGAATTAATAATTTTTTCATTCTATTCTTCCGATTATAATATCTAATTTCTCAAAACTCTATCAATAATTTTATATACTTAATGAAAAATTAAAATTTATTAGTAGAAGATGTTAAAATAGCTATAATAACACTGTCTAGTGGCAGGTTATAGCAGTAGAACATTGAATAAATGGTGTCCATATGAAGAAGATGTTAAAAATAGAGGGTCCTTTAGTTGGTCCCTATTTTTTTGTAGATGATTGTAACAAAAATTTACAGGTAGCATAGTTATCACAACAGCTCTGTATCCCAACCATCGCCCCTACCACTATGAAAGCAAGTCATTATAGCTACAGGTGGGAGCAAAAATGCATCAAAAGTGGCATAAGAAGAACAACATGTGGTGTTACCCATAATGACTCATTTTGAGAATGAAACTATGGCTATATGCTACCAAAAGGTATTAACAAAACTATAGCTATATGCTACCAAAAAAGCTTATGAAATGTGCATATGTAATCTGTAGACTTAAAAAAATAGATTCATAAGAAATGGAGAAGATTTGGTTAGATGAAACCTATATAATCTATGCACCACATACTTTTAACAGAGAAAATAATAGAATATAATTGCCCTCCACAAAACATAAGCAAATTATATTTTTTGAATATATAGCCTATTTTAATTGACTAAAAAAAACCATTGACCAAAGTAAATGGCAGAGGAAAAAAATTATAATACCATGACTTTATGATAAGTACTAATAAGGATTTCACGTGCCAAGTCTTGACGGAAGGTTAGAATAGTTTTGAAATATAATTTTTATGAAATATACAGGAATTTTAATCACTAATAATGAATCTAGAATGATTATACATTGAAGTATTTGCATTTTTTAAAGTTAAACATTTAAGCTGGTATAACATGTCACCCAATTGATGGAAGAAACTTCAAAATTTCAATGTTTGAAGCAATGAAAACACAAGCAATCCACATTTGATTCCCATAGTTAAAGATGGCATAAGAACATTGTAAGTCTAACCAATTTCCATCACATATTTGTAATTGTAAGTTAAAAACTTCTATATATAATGAATAAATAGAAAATGTGTCATGGAAAGCATATACATATATGCATTTTCTTGATAGCTCTGACAAAATTTTTCAACATTTTGATATCTGTTGTCCTTAATAAACCTTAAATGAAAGAGAGAAGGTATTTACAAATTTATTTGGTTTCCAGTATCTAATAACTAGGGAACTAATTTTAAAAATTAAACATTGAATATTCATTGGAGGAATAAAAATGATATTTCTCATTGCTATTGATCTATTCCCTATCTAAATATGATTTGAAACATATAAATTCCTTTGAAATGTGTGTACCATCCACATTTCTCAAGGTGACAAATAAATTATAGATTTGTACTCTGTGGGGATTTCAACAGTTGCCCACTTTTCAAATCTTAGTCTGTGTGTGTTTTGCAAAATAAAATTTATTTTGGTGCTCCATTGTCAACTCGGTGCCAAAAGTATCTGGAACATCAACTAAATTTTGCATTAGAATTTATAAGATGATGCTTACATGCAACTATTTTGTAGAGACCCATTACTATAATATTTTCAACAACACCCTTAAATAGATATTAAAATCATTAACTCAAGATAAATAGATATCAAAATAATTTCAGTAGAAGACCTTGATAGATAAAATCAGGTAAAACTTCTATGTTCAAGATGCTTACTTCTATTGTAGGGTGAATTTAGAAGGTTACTTTTCATCTCAAAGACAATAATTAAAGTATACTTAATTTTCTAGGATTTTGGTTTGATAAGTTCTAAAATGGATTCTTATAATGCATATTTATATGGATGACTTGTCAATTTGATCATTAGTGAGACTGATTTAGAAGCCCATATTTTCTTCTCATAATTACAAACATACAAGGTACTATAAAAATCATTTTTTATATTTTTATTCATTTAATAATTGAGATCTTTTAAAATATATTTTTATAAAAAGAGGTCTAAATTTGAGAAATTTGGAAGATAGAGTTTAGGTTACCTCCATTAAGACATAAAGTTAGAAGTTTGGACTAGGAATCATCCCATCTCTCAACATTTAGAGACTAATTTTCATCATCAAATTTGAAGTCTTCATGACTCAAACCTACAAAGGAACCTCACCACATAAGCATCATCTAGAGAGAAATTGGGAAGCAAAGACCCATTACTACAATATTTTCAACAACACACTTAAATAGAAATTGAAATCATTAATTCAATTGACATAGATACCAAAATAATTGAAGTAAAAGACCTTGATAGATAAAATCAGGTAAAACTTCTATGTTCAGGATGCTTACTTTTGTTGTAGGGTGAATTTAGAAGGTTACTTTTCATCTTAAAGACATTAATTAAAGTATACTTAATTTGTTAGGATTTTGGTCATATAAATTCTAAAAAATATTTTAAATTAATTCAAAAATACTCTTATAATTCATACTTATATGGATGACTTCATAGTACAAACATTTTCTCATTAGTGAGATTGATGCCAAGATAGGGGTAGTAAGTTCGAGACCCCGTATGTGACATCTGCATGGATCATTGCAATTAGATGATTTATTGAGATCAGAATCCCAATAGATTTAAAGTGTTGATAGATGAATAAAGTAGGTAGTTCAAAATGGTGTTTGAGGATGTGGACATGGTTTGACAGCAGGTGTAGACCGTAATTGCTAATCATAGAATCAATACCATGGCTAAGAGGTTGGGGATTTTGGAGGAAAATTAATACAAGATAGGGATAGTGAGTTCATGGTACCACATGTAACATAAGCATGATTAATTGAAAACCTATGGTCTATTTAGATTAAAATTATAATTTATAAACAATAAAAGTGGCTCAATATTGTTTTTATAAATTTCAGTTCCATGGTCGGGAGGTTGGGGGGTCAAGCAAGACTGCACATAAGATAAGCATCACATGTATGAAAGTAGGGGTTTTAAAATGTATGTTTTATCCTCACTATTATTTTCAGATATATAATTTAATCAAAATGATTTTGGTTTGTATCTTCAATGTTATATCTAGCAACATACTTTATGCAAAGGCTTAATTTCAAGGTGGGAAGGTTGGGGCATTGACATAAATGATCATGAGATGAGGTTGGTGAGTATGACAGATATGTTTTGATGTAGAGAAATTTTTGGATCATAATTGTGTCAAAGGAGGGAATAAAATAAATTTTTATTACATTGGAGCCCCTGTATTGATTTTATGGGGTCTTTTTTCCAACTTTTCTCAACCCATGAATTTTTCAGTTACTTGAAGTTGGAAAGTCAAAACAAGATGAAAGGTGAGAGAAAAAAAATGGACACCAATATATATTCTAGGTAAAATATAGTATACTATTCAAATTTTGGATTCATAGACAATATAGACACAGCAAAATGATTAATTAATTTGCAATAATGTGAACAGATAGACAAAGGATTATTGACACTCATTGCCAATTAGGTAAGGAAAATACAAAATAATTTAGGAAGATTTAGACCTTTGAAATAAATATATGGATAGTTAAAAAGTTTGACCAGTGTATCAGAAGCTCATATGTCCCCACTGTCCATAGTTTGAATGAAGGAAACTACACTCACAACAAATATTACAAAATTGACTTTCCTTATTTTACTAAGCTTGTAATGCCCTTCACATGCCTTGAGCTTCATTGACATCCTCACGGAATCTTAATCAGATGACCTACTCATAAGAAATTAAGAATTAATATTGAATATACTAACAACAATGGCTCAAAAACATAGAGAAAATACACTACAAATGATAAAGCTAACTCTACAATAATTTTTCCATGACAGATGCCATTTACCATCCATTTCTTAAGGACTAGAAAATCCTCAGAACACTTTATACAAACCTCTACTATCAAAAACACAAAATATTTAAGAGGCACTGGGAACTATGTATGTCTATGTACACCAAGAGGCTTTAATGCAACACCTTCAATGGTTAGACCTTGAGATCTATGTATTATAAGTGGACAAGCTAGTTTTACTGGAAATTGGCTTCGTATTATTAATATCTATTTGTAATAAGGATTTATAATAGGTCTTGAAATATGGAAAATAGGGGTCGAGTTTGATTCTTTATGGCTTTTATACAACTGAATATGCATTATCCTTTGAGAATGTCTAACATGATTTTCATGAAATTTCACCCAGATAAAGTCATTTCTATTTTCTTTGGTGTACAATTTGAATACACCATCTGAACCATTGACAAGCCCATCTTGCATATCATAATTTTTGGAAAAATGTTCAACTAACATGTTTATTTTTAAGACAAATTTTTGTGATAAGCATACAACATTAGCATATCCTTGTCCTTCACTATATGTGTCATCTTCCTTGTCTATTGCATTAATAACAATTTATTTATGTGCAATAAGTGCCAACATTTTGTTATTGTGTGTATTAACATTATCATTTAAGTTAAAAAGATAAGAGAATAAAGGGTCATTTGGTGATGAATGTAAATAATAATGATTAAGATATGCTATGTCACTTTGTGTATGCGAGCATATACATATTCTATTTAGTATAGCCACAAAATTTTCATCTTTTGATGCATTATTTAGTGTAGTTGGTAACATTTTACATTTTCTTTCAAGAAAACATATGGGACTATTTCTTTGTTCATTTTTGAATGTTCAAATATGAGGCAATTGTTTATAGGTTGAGAATGGTAGAAGTCTCCACAAAAGATCATGTCAATATTACCAAAGTACATAGTTGGCAATTGCATTATGTCATGCAAATGCCTATCAATATAGTATAACATTCTTACTCTTACAAGTGATATTTCATAAATTAACACTATGTGCAATTGATTGTAATGCTTGGATAATGTATCAAGTCACTCACTAGTTAATGTAATGAGTTATAACTTGTTAAAAGGCAATAGAAATACATAATGTAATGTTATTCCACTTGGTTTATATGAATCTTTACTTGTGTATGCAAGAATTAGGCCTTTTGTCTTGGATGGATTGCTATCAATAGACTGTACATAAATGTGAACCAATGTTTCATATATAACTTTTGTAGTAAAAGTCTTTATAGTCCTTTCACCTCCTATTAATAATAGGTACAATGGCTTATTTTTGTTTGTATATTTTTTTAAATGATTGTCTTTAACAATTTCTTCTTATTCTTATTTAACATTCTTCTTTGTTTATAATATTCAACATTATCATTAATAAATGGGTGATGTCCAAATTAAAATAGTTTTAAACTTTGTTTTTTTGGTGCAAAGTTTACTAATGACAAATCCATCTCCAAATCATATTCTTCTTGCATAGGTCTGGCTATGCTGAAGTGAAATATTTTATTGTTCATATTTTTAGTATCACGTCCATGTTGGAAAATTGCATCATGCATGTCTTCCCACATAGGATTGGTGTCATAATTGAACTTTTCCTCATTTAATTTTATGATCTTGCTTTGCAAATTATATGCCTCTTTCCATGTTTCAAGACTTTATTTCAAAGTGTTTTCATTATTTTAAAATGGGACATATAATAATAGTCACTCATAGAAATAATTTTCAAGGTAAATATATTTATTATAATTAACAAAATGTAAAACATTTAGTTTTTTATTAATAATGGATTTTCATTTTTTTAACTTAAAAACAGATTTAGTTACACAAACATGATCAATAACAGTAGGACGTGTAATGTAATCATCTATAATAGATTGGGACATGACATCTCGTTCTTGTCTCAAGATAATGGGTGCTTTTAGAATAAATATTCATTCATCAAGGCAAGATGTATTTATGAAAGTAAATGATTTTGATCAATGATTCAATGGCAATGATAATACTAAGTGAATTTATTATTGTGTAGATATTTGTTGATCGTTTAACATTGCATTTTCAATTCTATGTAACATTTTAATGGCATCTATGTTTGTTATAGAATGTTATTTTCATTTTTAAAAAAAATCATGTTTGATTTTTGGGTTTCTTTTTATCATATATAAAGTACAATATGTTGTTGTAGTATATGCATTTAGTATAAATTGTGCATATGTATTGGCTTGCCATAAATATGGCATATTTTTTAATGAAAGTATTGTTCCATACTTGCGAAGGCTTGTGCACAAGAAAAATGGTGGGTTGTTCAAGTGTATTATTATTATTATTATTATTATTATTATTATTATTATTATTATTATTATTATTATTATTGTTGTTATTATTATTATTATTATGTATTGAGGCTCATCTATATTAAGAAAATATAAGAAAGTATCAAATTTATCTAAAGCATTAAATTATTTTGTGCTTAGTAGTATGTAAATTTGATTTGAATTTACATTACAAGTTTATTTTTTGTTTTACATGGTTCAAGTATTTTTGTTTGTTTCATTGGTAGTTGTGGGAAATCGTATCTACATTTTTTATCTTTTATTTTCTACAACTACTAATATGATGGTGTATATTTGATTTTGCTAAGTCATTTTATCGGAAGTAAGTATTAAAAATTATGTATGTGTCTACAAAATGTGTAATTTCTAAATTTTGGTTCTTTCTATATACTGGTGCATCTTTGGTCCATACTAGCCAATGATCATGATCATTTCCTCTACATTAGAATTCCGTCATGCAAAAGTGATCTATGATTTTACCTAAAAATAGTTTTCCCTCACATAGTATTTATTTTAATGAATTTATATAATGTCTATAATAACGTGTACAACTGACAAGATCTGCTCTTACAAGGAAAGAAATGTCATTTGATTTATTCAATTCATTTAGTTGTGAATTTGACTTTTTGTAATGTTTCTAATAAAAATATTTTAATGCATTTATTAGTGGTTGTCAAGAATGTTCAACACTTTTGAAAGTCAAGAAAAATGTTAGAGGTCCTAATTGACGTATCATGGCATATATATATATATATATATATATATATATATATATATATATATATATATATATATATATATATATATATATATATATATATATATGCCATGATACGTCAATTAGGACCTCTAACATTTTTCTTGACTTTCAAAAGTGTTGAACATTCTTGACAACCACTAATAAATGCATTAAAATATTTTTATTAGAAACATTACAAAAAGTCAAATTCACAACTAAATGAATTGAATAAATCAAATGACATTTCTTTCCTTGTAAGAGCAGATCTTGTCAGTTGTACACGTTATTATAGACATTATATAAATTCATTAAAATAAATACTATGTGAGGGAAAACTATTTTTAGGTAAAATCATAGATCACTTTTGCATGACAGAATTCTAATGTAGAGGAAATGATCATGATCATTGGCTAGTATGGACCAAAGATGCACCAGTATATAGAAAGAACCAAAATTTAGAAATTACACATTTTGTAGACACATACATAATTTTTAATACTTACTTCCGATAAAATGACTTAGCAAAATCAAATATACACCATCATATTAGTAGTTGTAGAAAATAAAAGATAAAAAATGTAGATACGATTTCCCACAACTACCAATGAAACAAACAAAAATACTTGAACCATGTAAAACAAAAAATAAACTTGTAATGTAAATTCAAATCAAATTTACATACTACTAAGCACAAAATAATTTAATGCTTTAGATAAATTTGATACTTTCTTATATTTTCTTAATATAGATGAGCCTCAATACATAATAATAATAATAATAACAACAATAATAATAATAATAATAATAATAATAATAATAATAATAATAATAATAATAATAATAATAATAATACACTTGAACAACCCACCATTTTTCTTGTGCACAAGCCTTCGCAAGTATGGAACAATACTTTCATTAAAAAATATGCCATATTTATGGCAAGCCAATACATATGCACAATTTATACTAAATGCATATACTACAACAACATATTGTACTTTATATATGATAAAAAGAAACCCAAATATATATATATATATATATATATATATATATATATATATATATATATATATATATATATATATTTGAGACCTTATATGTAATTAGGTGAAATATATATTTTTTTAAATCTACATATCCAATTTTTGACTTCAATAACTTTTCTAAGTTTCATTTATATTTGACATATTTTGCTAAAAGTTTTATTCCCTTTAGTTGGCCTTTTCTAATTAGAATCCACATAGTCTTTCTAACTTGATTTATAATTATTTTTATTTCTTTGAAAAATAAATTGGTAAGATGATATGCAAAATGATGATTAGTATGTAAGAGTTCCTATTGTGAGATTTTTTTATATGATTATCTTGACATAATGTCATCATCTCAAATATTGACAAATAAAAGTGTTATAAATTTCATTTATTCTAAGTGTTTATCTTTAAAAATACCAAGAGAATGGTTTTCTTTGACTGGTGTTATTGCAATTAACTTGTATTCCAATGCAATAATATATGTTGAGTTTACAAAACCATGTACCAATGTGTTATTAAAATTATTTGCATTTATATCAGAAGACAAATTATGTTCACTACCACTATCTATTTTAGATTCACTAAGTATATGATTGTTATTTACATCATCTATAACAGTAGTGGATATGAACAATTTTCAAACAGAGTTAATTTGCACATTATGAGTAATATACAATTTTTGTGTACATAGTTATTGTAATGCATCCATAATAAGTTTGGAATGAACTCTTCCTTCTTGATATGCATTTTTGTATTTCAATCATCTTTTGAAAGCTACTTCAATAGTTTTTCTTTCGTCTATAGATCGAGGTAATACCTTTTGAATTTTATCAACATTCTATGGGATATTGATAATTGGGCTGTTAAGCCAATTTATGGTTTATTGTATCCTAAGTTTCTTATTTGATCAAATGTAATTCTAAGTGTGAAAATTATTTCTTCAAAATTTGATAACATGCTTACAAATTTTAAGATCTTGTTTAGTCTAATATTTATAGGTGTTGCAAATGTAGGAATATTTCTACTTCTTAATGATTAATTGGAATTTACACATATTCTTTTTTTAAGAATAGCTTTGTTGTTTGGAATTAATTTTTTGCATGTGTCCTTCTCGGATTGATTAAAATTCTTCATCCTATGTTTGAACTGTAAGTGTTTATAAATACCACAAACATGTATGGGTGTATCTATATTTTTTTCGTTGAATCTTGTTATTGCTCTTGATATTGATAGTTTTATTTTAATTATGTTTTTACTACATGCCATGTTATTTAATCGATGCAAAGAGATGTTGGGAACATGTGGTAATGTTTTTGTATTAAAAGTACAAGGGTCAAATTTTAGATTTATATCTTTTTCTATTGTTAATGATTTATAGTCTACACATTTTGTTACTTTTTTTACGTGCAATGTTCTTTACATGGTGCAAAGAGAATTCATTTTTTTGGGTAATGTTTCTAAGTAATTACTAGCATCATCACCTTCTGCTTCAGTATGATCTTACATTTTTAATGGTTCATAATGTATATGGTCTATATTCATTTTGAAAAAATGATGTTAGATAAGGATTGTGTTTGAGTAAAATCATTGTAGGTTTTGATAATTTGTAAACTTGTTGATGACCATAGGTAGATGCTTACGTTTAATAAATTTGAAATCCATTGGATAGTGAACTCATTTCTTTCTATTCCACCTTCATCATAGGTATATCCCATTTTTACAATGTATGCTTGCCAATTTACAATAGTCGATATATTTTTTTTGACATTGTCTATCAAGTTATCTTTCAAATAAGTGTGTGCTTTTAGATCTTTAGATAAAAATGCATTATAAAAAGATTGTATTGAATAATGGTGTAAGGAATGTATGCCAAAAGCATTTTTGGTCAAATGAAAAATAGAACTAAATATGCTATCACCACAACAAGATGTAGTTTTTAATATTCTAAAAAGTCTACATGATAGCAATTTCCTAACATTTTTTCCTTGAAATAAAGGGGGGAAAAAATCTCTTGATAGAGGTGTTTGTGCTAAGGGTATTTGATAATTATTCAATTTTGTATATTATAATGGTTCGTAATGCCCACAAATAAGATTTTGATCATGAAATAGTATGCAATATGGAGGCGTATGAGCATCTTCACTAAAATGAATTTATTTTTGTTTATTTTTTAAATACCAAACCTAAATGGAAATGTTTAGCCATTTAGAAAGCCAATTTATATATAAATTGTCTCCCCATAGACCATGTTTACCATTTGGTGTTCATGAAGTTGAAGAAATTCGCATTCAATGAAAATATGTTCCAGTGTCTTGTACTTGGTATAATCTATATAGTTCTTCAGGATCTAACTCTAATTCAAAAGACATTAGTACATGGGGGTCAGTTTTCTTTAAACGGTTTTAAAAATGTTCTATAATTCCAACACAGTTATATTGATGTGTATCTAAAATGCAATAGCATATGAAAAGTGTTGAATAAGCAATCACCCACATTGTATTTTAGAAAATGACTTCTAGAAAGATTCTCCTTTTGCAAAGCAATGTCTATGTTACTGCATTGAGTTTTCAACAATGGCTTGTAATATTTGATAGAAATGACTTATAGATTGCTATGCATATCCATTATTATTTTTTTCTATTTGTCAATTTCATCCTATAATGCTAAGTAAATTGAATGCAATAAAAAGACCATATAACTAGAAATCTTGAAAATAATTATTGAAACTGTTATAGATTTGTTATTAAATAGATTTTTCTTTCTTTAATAAAACCGTATACATCACCAAATTATATTTACTCAAAGACCTAGACATGATTATGTATCTAAAGTGAGAACAAAATATCCTAATAACAAGTTTTTTTTTCTAAATATAATTACATTAGATATATATTCTTACTTCAAAACTACATATTCAAAATGTTCAAGATGCAGGAGGCCTTGAGATTGTTGTTAAAAAAAAATGCTTCTAATGCACATGCAAATTTATGAATTGTACATGCACAAATGTGGCTAAATATATTATACATTATTCACACCTAAAAATATAATTGGCACACTACTTTTTCACGATCATAAAATATAATTATGTTTAACTACCAAAATTAATAGTAACTACAAAATGATTATGTTGAGAGATTCTGACTTCTGGTTATTTTTATGACGTCAGTCATCAAGTTGAGTTTTTATTTCAAGCTGACCTCATTTTTGGTATGCTTGCATTTTTCGATTTGATTTGAGAATTTAAATTTAATTTCTAGGGAGACAATGGCTTCATGAATCATGTATTTTAAGATAAAATTACAAGATTTAAATTCTGTTAGCAATTGAGATTTAAAAAAAAATCTTGTAGGTAATGCGAGATGGTGAGATTGCCTAGGTTGGAAGAATTATGATATATTACAACCAAACACATATTTTGAGGAATTAGTTGGTGCACATTAGAAAGTAATGAAAGCCATTGATGCTATGGAGAACACTAACATCCTGTGATCATAATAGTTTGTTGAAAGATCATGTTTTGTAAATACAAATTTCATGTTTTTAAAGCTGGTCAATAATCATTATATTTTTAAGATGAATGTTTTTAACTAAGTTAACTTGTTAAATGATTTTGTAAATCACTCAATATTGGTTTGTCCTAAGTTACATCAACCACCATATAATTAATTAATTTATTTGATGATTACATTTTATATTTATTTAATTAATTTATATTTTATGAGGGAAACCTTTTTTTGGTTTGTCTTAAATTACATTAAGAATCATAAAGACATGGTTCTCTAGATTTTGCTTTTGTCCATCTATATTTATCTCTATGTGATTCAATTAAAAATATTTAATGATTGTTTTCTTAAAATTTATTTATGTAGTTTAAAATTAGTTTATATTTTATAAGTGAAAAACATTTCGTATTAGTATGAATTTAATCTATTGACTTTTTGAAAAAAAACATTTGAATCACCATGCATAATGTAATTTGGGGCAATCTTTTGCAAATAATATTTCCAACTTTTCTAAGCATTTCATGATTTTAAACTGGTTAATAAATCTTTATTTTTTTAAAATGAAATCTTTTAAAAAAGTTAACATGTTTTGATTTTATATTTCTTATAATTAAATCATGGTTAATAAATCTTTATTTTTTTAAAATGAAATCTTTTAAAAAAGTTAACATGTTTTGATTTTATATTTCTTATAATCAAATCATTGTATATCACTGAATGTTGGCCTGTCTTAAGTTACATAAACAACCATAAAAACATGATTTTTTTTTGGCTCTTACTTTTGTCTATCTATATATATGTGGGGTTCAATTAAATTTATTTAATAATTATTTTTATAAATTTATTTGTTTAGTTTAAAATTAATTTATATCGATTTATATTTTAGAAGTGAAACACATTTTTTATTAATGTAAATAGTGTATAATTCGACAATTCTTTTAGTTATATAAATTTTCATAAATATAAATAATTTATTCTATATTTATCTAAATAATTTTTATTAATATTTAATATATGTATTTATTTCTAAAAAAAATATTTATTTATTTATATATATATTTGAAAGAAAATGTCTTAATAATTGATTATTGTACAAATATATTTATTGTTCAATCTTTTTCCGTTCTCTCCATAATTTTTATATTAATTAACATTATATCACAATATAAAAGACTCTTATTAATATAATTAATTAAAATAATTATTTATATGCTTTTCAGCCCTCTCCTTTATTCTTATGTAACATCAACTCGAAAACAAAACCTGTATAAATTTCTAAACCAGTTATTCTACTCAAATAGAATACGCTTAATCCATACATCTTAAAATTGTTTTTACATCTCTAAAATCTAGGTATCATATGTTCCCATGTTCTGATTGAATTTGGTATTTTAATTCCAGGTATCCGGTGGATCCCTTTGATCGTATATGGTCAGGATCAGAACGTTTGCCTTCAGAAATGCCAGTTATTAGCATGCAGGCATATTTTGGAAACAGTGTGCCAAACCAACCGCCTAACAAAATATTACAAACTGCCATTACAACAAATGTGTTCGACATCGTAACAGTTCCAGTAGATTGGAGTCCTATTTATCATACTCTATGTATTGGTTCCTATTTTTTTGTACTGCATTTTTGTAAGATCACTTAGACAAACAATTCAGGGATTGACATATTCAAAGTCCTTATGAACAATGTTCCTAGGTCAGACTGGCTGCAATTTGATTCAAATCTACAATGCCAAGTTGTACAGGGGAACTTACAACTTTACACAACTGATAACTGAAACTTAAGTTTCCCCAATCGAATTGCAACGAATCTGAAACCATTCATAAATGGATTAGAAACATACCAGATATTGGACATGCCCAATATGACACATCCTCAAGATGGTATGTCTTTTTATATTTGTTAGAATTTTACTGGAATAATTTAGTGCGTGGTGTATTCCTAGCAGGATAGGATCGATCATAAATAAATGACATCCTAGCCTAACAATCTCTGGAGTTAAATGGACACAGTTAAAGCTATTGAAAAAATAGCAGAGGTAATGATCATTTCAGATGATTGGGTTGGAGGAGATCCTTGTTTGCCAGTGGGTTATTCATCCACTGGTATAAATTACAGCGAAGACGAACCTCTAGGGGTGATCATGCTATAAATTTATTTTCTAGATTTTTTTATGTTTGACATAGATAATTTAATTTTTTTATACTAGAACTGAGAATGTATTAGTCTTCTCAGTGGGAGTAATGTTTTATGTCATATCAAAATAAATTACAAACTCTACCCTGCTACCTTTGATTTGTATGTTAACAACCAACCATTTAAAGTCGAAAACAGAATGTGAGGGCTCTTTAAGTTGTAGAAATATAAACATCGTATATTATTTAAGCAATTTTATTAATTTTTTAATAAATGAAGCCATAAACATGTTTGCTTACATAATATATTTTCACTATTGGAAAAACTAATATATAAGATATTAAATCTTCTTGCTAGAAATCTAACCGAGATGGGTCTCATTAGCACCATATCTGCAGACATAGCTAACCTAACATCATTAACTCAATTGGTAAGAATAAACAACCCATTCTTATCCTCATTAGATCTTGATGTATAAAAGAAGAGTCATAGAGTTCATTTATTCCTTAAATGCTTCATAACATGCGATTAAGTTTACGCATCTCTGTTAGCTACTAGGAAACAGTAGGCTGTCAGGTTCTATTCCAGACCTCAGTTCACTGAAGAATCTTACTATACTGTAAGACATCTCTAACTTTATAAAATCTTCTCTATACGTATGAACTGTGACAAAGGTGGTATTATATCTTTTCTAATCTTAAGATGTTTTGGGGCATGTCGAAGACAATTGCAAAATAATCAACTTATAGGAAGTATTCCATCATCACTAGAGAAGCTTCCCATGTTAAAGCAGCTGTAAGTTCAGTAATTATTTAATCTTATGTTTTTTATATATTATTGAATGCTTAATTTCTAAACATTCACACAATAGTCGAAATTTGAACTAAATACTCTTTTACACATATTAAATATGGTTTCTCTTAGTAGATATCCATTACTAATCAACATATTTTGTGTTAAAAATGATTTTTTCAGAACAATACATTGAGTGGAGATGTGCCACCAGGTTTAATTAGGCCTGGCTTAAAACATCAATATATACAAAAAGAAATCCTTACTTCTTAATGTTTTAAGGCTTAACAGTTTAAAGTATAGATTAATTTGGGAAATTAATTTGGAAAGTTAAATATACCTTTCTTTTTTAACAAACTCAAACTGTGTACCAAAATAGTATACACCTGCAAGAAACCACGAATCATAATGAACTACTACTAGTGCAAGTCAGTCCTTTTCCTGCATGCCATCCCTTTAAATGTCAATACACAAAAAAAATATAAGTTCTTCTTTTCTAAACATAATAACATTAGATATATATTCTTATTTCAAAACTACATATTCAAAATGTTCAAGATTCGGGAGGCCTTGAAACTGCTATTAAAAACATTTTATTTGTAATGCACATGCAAATTTGTGAACTGTACATGCACAAATGTAACTATTAATTTCCACCAATTAAAATATAATTAAATATTTTTTATTAAATAAAATACAAATTAATTATTAAAAAAATTTAAATATTTCAATGTACAAAAAATTATTGGTAGAGAAGCCTGTGTATTATTGTTTTATTAATACAATTATATGAAGACTTTTAGATCACAAAACAATTATAATATGAAAATAGCATTATATAAAAAAAATACAGAGAAGTAACACGGTTTGCGCAAGCACACTCATGCATATGACTACCCAAGCTGATTGTTAATCTTTAAGAATGCAAATTGTATCGAATAACCCATCAAATGAAACTAAAACTTCATGTAAATAAATTCTAATCAAAACATCAATTATTAGACACATCCTGACATTAAACAACTCTGGTATTCACACTACATGTTAGAGTAGAAGACAACATACAGAAAATCAATAGTTCACATTGGTCTCGCACAGGTATTCAGGTTTAGGTAACTATATCTATCATTCCTTGCATGAATCTGGTCTGAAGAATATAATTATTTCTTTCCATTGGCTTTAATACCTTATGGATAAACCTTTTTCATCTTAGAAATGTTGTCCTCAAAAAAAATTCTAATATTCTGTTCATTGATGCAACAACCCCTTTGTTTTCACCTGAATCATATCATATTTTGAGAGTTTTATTCCTTGATTAATCATTTTTGGTGATTAGAATTATTACACCTCTAGTGTTTTGAACTTGGTAAGGTTTCATTCTATGCAATTTTTATCTTAAATTGTGTAGTCATACATGTTCGAAATTGTTACTTGCATGTTTCTTAGGGTTTATCAGCTTTGCCACTTCTGCACAAGCAATATTTGTTTGGGTGTTTTATGTTATACGTTTGCATTTGATTAGTGTATTAGGGTTTGAGGATATGCCTACTGAGCTGTAGGTGCTATGTTTTTTTTTACTTTGGTTAATGCTTGGTTAAGCCATTAAGATTTTTAGAAAAGGTACGGTAGTCCTAAATTCCTTTTCTATGTTTTCTTTATATTTTTCCTATTTGTTATTAGGTATGGTTTCTATATCTAAGAGAAAACCATGTATTTTGCCTTCAAAGTTTCTTATGAAAGGGACAAGAAAATTATGAATGCTGCAACAACTATCATTCAGAGAGAATACCATACGATTGGCAACATTCTTTGTATGTAAGCAATTGTAGAAACATTCTTCGTATGTACGTAATTTTCCATTATGTCTGATTCTGCCATGAGACTCCCAAGAATTTTCCATTATGTCTAATTATGCCATGGACTCCCAAGTAAGTCTTTATCAAATACAAGGAAGCTTTGCCTAAGGGTAAGCTAAGATCAAATTTTTTTAGGTGGTTTAATTACTCTTTTTCTGCTGCTTCAAAAAATGGAAATGTCTAATTATAACACATAAATTAAAAAATCTGTGTCACTCAATGAAACTTTGATGCATCTGCTTAACCGCAGACATGAATTTTTTCACCACAGTGGAGTTTTGAAACTTTTAGATGTGTATCTACAAGTTGGTCTCAGTATGTCTCAGTATATACATAATGGCTTACACTCATACATGGACTGGACACTGAACGATGCCACTCTGGATTATACTGTTGGCCTAATGATTACTAGAGACAAAATTACATTACATAGATCTACCAACTCAAAAACCAAAGTACATAAAAAAACAGGCAGGGGCATTGTTAGTTTATGACAAAGTATGCTTTCAACTTGCTTTCATCCCTCATTTGATCTGGGAGTCAAACTTATTTCTTTATAAATGTCTTTTACCTTTTCCAAAGTGCTATCTGGTAAGGTGCTCAACAATCCTTACTTCCAAGGTCCTGCAAAAATATTTAATATTTAATATACTTCCCATTTTATTGAGATAATTGGCAAGGTAAATTCAGATAGCACTCATCCTAATGTCAACCGATCATGGGGGACTACACCAAGAATTTTAGGAGCCACATTTAAAAGGTTTCTATTCTGCCAAGATTTGCCTGGGACTTGTTCCTGACAGAAAAACAGAGTATATAAAAATAGAGCACACTCAGATTGCTATAGCAATCATGGAAAAAACAAGATTTTATTGATTTTCTTGAATCTTGCAGATCATCTTGATCTTTTTCCAATTACAAAGCTATGCCCATGGGTCTCTTAAATAGATTTGAAAACAAACAATAATTATAAAAAGAAACTGAAGACTAATTTTAGTCTTTGCATGCAAACTAAAACTAAAACAAATTCTCTAACTGTTGTTTAACTAATTGAATGTTAACTACTGCTGCATGCATGAGAATGAGGTGGAACTGGTAGTTTGGAGAAATTAACTCCAGTTGAATTTAGTTTCTAAGACTCCCCCTTAATTTCTACCACTAACTACTTTAGCATTTACAATGCCTAAATGATTTACCATTCTTGCCATAGCTACATTGCTAGTGGTTGCCATTCATGGCATAGATCTCTTCACTCATTCTGTCTACCATGCAGAATACACTGCCTTGTGAAATACATCGCCTTATATGTGGAATACACCCCTTGATATAGCCTAGATTGAGGCTACAAACAAATACAATTGCTCAATGAGCGTTCACTCAGCGTTTAAGACTGAGGAGTAGCCTGTCGAAAAGCTATCAACAGACATGCTTATGTCCAACACTGCAAGCTTCCTTTTTGCTTACCTTTCTTTCACCTGATGCTTAACTTGTAAGGTTTCCTCCAAGGACTCTACTGGGTTCTTTCCATGTTGGTCTAGATTTGCCAACGATCGACCTAATCTTTAGGCTCGCTGTTTAACATGCACTTTCATAGCTTCACTTGCTATGCAACTCACACACTTTCATAGCTTCATTCATTGTGAAACTCGAACTTTACGGAGTTCTTACCAAATTTGGAGCTCTTACCATCTCCATGGTCAACACACTTCCTTTCAACATAACAGTTCGTGACTATTGTCACAACTAGATACCCTTAATGCATCGCTTAAGGAGTTAATGGAGCCCGAACCAAATTCATTATCTGGGTAAATGACCGTGTGTCTTCTCCAACCTCAAATCTGATCACTTCTATGAACAAGTCTATCTCCTTGTTGGCTACAATACTACCATGGCCTGCCTCGGCAATTCCAAAGCCTATTTCTTATAGGTGCTGCTTCATCTATTACAGCATCTTCCAAGGCCCGATTTGCAATATCATCCTCTTCTTGTTTTGTTCATTTTCTCATTGTTGGTACTTTCTCCACGTTGATGCTTCTCTTGCTGATGCTCCACATCACTGTAGATCTGCGGTTTTTGCTAGCTCACTGATTTGATGCTGTGCCTCTAATTTGAAGCACTTCCTTCACCACTTTCTCCTTAGCAGGCATCTCCCAGGCATGTCCCTGTGCTCTCACACCTAATCTTCCTTCACCAAATTCTCCAAGCAGGCATCTCCTAGGCAATTGGCTGGCTCTGATACCAATTTGACAGAAAAATAGAGCATATAAAAATAGAGCACACTTAGATTGCTACAACAATCATGGAAAAAACAAGATTTTATTGGTTTTCTTGAATCTTTCAGATCTTCTTGACCTTTTTCCAATTACAAAGCTATGCCCATGGGTCTCTTAAATAGATTTGAAAACAAACAATAATTAGAAAAGCAAACTAGAGACTAGTTTTAGTCTTTGCATGCAAACTGAAACTAAAAAAAATTCTCTAACTATTGTTTAACTAATTAAATGTTAACTACTGCTGCATGCATGAGAAGGATTTGGAACTGGTAGTTTGGAGAAATTAACTCTAGTTGACTTCAGTTTCTAATAGTTTCCAACATTGTTGGGGTAAAACTATATTGATGTGACTATTTTAATAGGAATAGCCTACTCTATAGTGTGGCTTGAACATAGGTCATTGTCAGCCATTAAGAGTGGATTGACGAATTTTTTTGGTTCCACCACTAATCTTTCCATAATCCATTCTATGAATCACTGTTTTGTGTAGTTGGACTCAAACTCGTAAATTGCCTTTGTAGTCTTCTAGTTTGTTTTGTTCCCTTGAGGAATGGTTGGGTCTGCTATTTTGAACAAGCTATGTATGTGTGTGGTCTCTTCCATTTAAGTCTTATATTTCAATTCCCAGATAACAATTGTTCAACATCTTTTCCATCATCCTAGATGATTGCATTAAAACAACCGTGGACCTAGTTGCTAGAATCTAATCATATAATGGTTGAGAGTCTCGTGATGCTAGACCTTTATTATTGGTAGCTTTTTCTGGTCTTCTATGTCATAAAGAACTTGAGTTGTCTTGAATTAGAATTCCTCTCCCACCTCTAAGTTTACTTTGAACTTTTTTCACGGAAATACCATCTTATTGGAGAACATAGCCTTTCTTGTCAAGAAGGATGAAGTAGCTTTAGAATCAATAGAAGAGAGCATGTATTTGCATAATTATTTGAGGTTTTTATTCACATATAGTTGTCTAATAAAACGCAATGGAAGAGCATAAAAGGAGGAATCTAAGATTCTACTAAATGAGTTTGTGTCACTTAGTGAAATCTTGATGCATATGCATTCAAATGTTGTTAAGTGGATTTGAAGGACATTAGAAGAGTGAAATTGCTTTCGAAACCAATTTTTAATGTTATCAACTATGACACAGTTTGATTTGTTTTAAAATAACTTTAGAAAGGGCAAAAGTGAATCCAAAAGATCAAACATAATTTCAATAATGTAAGAGACTGTGAGTGACAAATTAGATGTTTTGACAATCTAGTAGTACCGAAGTTTACTTAGACTAGCTTCAGACATATCTGTAGACACATTAACAGGAACTGTGGGAAAGTAGGTAGAGGAAAACTCATATAGTATTTTAAGCCTTCAAGATTTATTTTTCAGGTAATGTAATTTGAGAAAAAACCAGTTTAGATTATGGGTCAAAATGTCAAACCAGATTATAATTATAATACAAAGAACTGGCTAAGTAGGGGATAGCAACTAAGATAGAAATTATTGGAAGAGACAGGGTGACAAGGAATTGTAGGTTGGTGAAATCTAAAAACAATTTTTAATTAGGTATTTAGGAGTGTATTGGAAGGTATTTTTCTGAGAGTATATGTGTCAATATTTTGCTTAGAGTTGTGCTATACCTACCTACATTTTTTAGCGAGCATTAGGTACATTGTTTTCCCATTTATATTGCTAACAAACTACATTGGAGGAGATATTTAAGTATGCAATCTAAAATTATTTCATCTTTATATCTACGTGGGAAGAGACCGTTTGTGAGACTTGGGTTTAAAGTTATTTTAACATCGTGTGCTTTGGGTGCAGGCAATTGCACAAAGATCCCAATGTTCTTTTTGCTGGCTACAAGTTGCCACATCCTCTGAAAATAATTTAAAAATATTGGTAGAGAAGCATGCGTATTATTGTTTTTGAATATAATTATATGAAGACTTTTAAATCACAAAAACAATTATAATAGTAAAATCTTTAAAAAAGCAAATTTTATTGAATAACCCATCATATGAAACTAATACATCATGTAAATAAATTCTAATAAAAAAATCCATGATTAGTCACAACCTGACATTAAACAACTCTGATAATCACAGTACATGTTAGAGTAGAAGACAACAAATAGGCAGTCAATAATTCACATTGGTATAAATAATTTATTCTATATTTGTCTAAATAATATTTATTAATATTTAATATATTTATTTGTTTCTAAAAAAAATATTTAATTATAAAGTTGTTAATATAAAATAAAATATATATATTATTTTGAGAGAAAATGTCCAAATTACATTTTATTTAGAAATGATTTTGTATAAAAGGTCAATGTGTTCACATTAAATAGTGTTGAGCAAATAGAATTTAACAATAAATAATAGGAATAAATGTTAAACATATTCTATCATGTAATCCCTTATAAGTCACCGTTTATTTATTGGGTATTCTAACCCAATTAAACACTTACAAGCAGTTTATAGAAACAAGGGATTTTACTTAATTTCAATTTTTAATTTAAGATCAAAATAAAATAAGAAGATTACATGCAACCACCATTTCAATAACTACATAACATATATTTTATTATTTTTAATTAATATTATAAATTTTAAGATGTTTTAATATTTATTGATGCTTTTATTTGTTCATAAATTTTATATATTAATAATAGTGATATTAGAGAGAATAGTGCAATGAATTTATTAGCGAAGATTTTTGCAATTGCTCCAAATACAAAACATTAGAGACCGATGTCTATGATGAACTATAAAGTTTTAACATTATATGTTCCAAGGAAACTATGACCTGAAAAGATGTAGACTATTACTCCACAAAAAATGAAAATAATCATTTTAATATAATAATTAATTGATTAATCAATTTAATATAATTTTTAATTGATTGTGGTAAAAACATATTTATTTATTATTTAATCTTTTTCCCATTCTTTGCATAATGTTTATATTAATTAAGATTATATCACAATACATTGAGTAGAGATGTGCACCTAGGTTTAAGAACTTCAATATACAAAAATAAATCCTTAATTCTTAATGTTTTAAGGCTTAACAATTTAAAGCATATATTAATATGGGAAGTTAAACATACATTTTTTTTGACAAACTCAAACCGTGTACCAAAATAATATACACCTGCAAGAAACCATGAATCACTTTGAATTGTTACTAGTGCAAGCCAATCCTTTTCCTGCATGCCATCCCTTTAAAAGTCAATACATAGAAAAAATATAAGTTCTTCTTTTATAAACATAATAACATTAAATATATATTCTTATTTTAAAACTGAGTATTCAAAATGTTCAAGATGTAGGAGGCTTTGAGATTGCTGTTAAAAAAAATTTGCTTCTAATGCACATGCAAATTTTTGAACTATACATGCATAGATGCAACTATTAATTTACACCAATAAAAATCTGATTAAATGTTCTTTTTTATATCTTTTGTTAAAGATAATACAAATTAATTATTATATAATTTTAAATATTTCAATTTACCAAAAAAAAAAATTAATGGTGGAGAAGCATCCGTATTATTATTTTTTAAGACAATTATATCAAGATTTTTAGATCACAAAACAATTATAATATGAAAACAATGAAAACCAGGGTCACTTCTCTTCTAGTCCTACCCTTGTTCAATATTCAGAGAGTGTATTCAATCAGCATATTCATGTATTCATGAAATCATACACATTACCCTAATGAGAAGTGATATGTAATTGATAAATAAATTCATTGGTACAAGATTACAAATGTTTAAACAAAAATATTAATTAGCAATTAGGTAAGTCCAAGAAATCAAAAAAACAAAAATCCAGAGGAAGATCATGTTAGCTTTATTAATCAGGTTAAATTAAATATATTATTTTTTATAATGATTCATGAATGCTTTTAATTATTTTTTCATGTTAGTGTAACTGAATTTATTAATACCATGTTTTGAATCTACATGAGTAGTGGGCTCGTCAAATGCTTAGACAATTTATAGATAAAGCAGAAAACAAAAAAGACCAAACATATAAAATTCTGACATTGTGTTACTAAATAAAGATATAATCCACCATATTTTTGAGGTTCAAAAGTTATCGTGCTGAACAAACAAATAACATTTTTTATAAATCTAAAAAGAACTCTTGCAATAGTCTCTTATATTCAATCAGCTTGAGTGCACCACAGTGCATAATTGTTGCATTGTAATCCAATTTTAAGGTTTCGACAAAATTATTATGGGAAAAATATATATATTGATTTGACTTGAGACATGTACATTGACCGCCTTTAGGTCTAATATAATCTTGCATTTAAAACTAAATGAAATCAAAAATTATTTAAAAATTTTCACTTACATTTTCCATTATCAACAATTTCCCTACTTCTGAATTCAAAAGCGATAAAAGGAAAAATTAAGCTGACTTATTTTTATTGCATTGACCACCCTTGCTCTTGTATGATGCATCTATAAAAATTGATCATAGATAACTATAATTTTGAAAAAAAAAATTATGCAATGGCCACAAAATAATTTGAGATTAAAGAAAATAAATAGTCCAAACTCATACAATAAGAACTGAAAACATGCATTATAAAAAAAAATTAAAATTAAAATTATGATGAAAATCCATGCTCAACTGCTGAAGCAAGGTAGAATTCACATCAAACAGAGATATAAAATAAAAATAATTAGAGTTGAAATTTGGCATATAAATAAACACAAATTCTGCTCAAACTAAAGACAATGTCGATAGTATAAAGACAAAGCAATTAAAATAAAAAACCATGCATAAACTTTAACTTGTTACACTACTTTCTGAAAATATAGAGCATATTTTTTGTTAAACAAAATGAAAATTAATTATTATAAAAGTTAAATATTTCAATGCACAAAAAATTTAAAAAAAAAAATTATTGGTGGAGAAAGAAGCATGCGTATTATTATTTTTGAATACAATTATATGAAAACTTTTATATCACAAAATAATTATAATATGAAAACAATGTTATATAAAGAAAATACAAAGAATCAATATAGTTTTCACAGGCACACTCATGCATATTACTACCCAAGCTGATTGTAAATCTTTAAGAATACAAATTCTATCGAATAACCCATCAGATGAAACTAAAACTTCACATAAATAAATTCTAATAAAAAAATCCATGTTTAGACACAACCTGGCATTAAACAACTCTGGTAATCACACTACATGTTAGAGTAGAAGACAACAAATAGACTGTCAATAGTTCACATTGTTCTCGCAAAGGTATTTAGGTTGAGGTAACTATATCTATCATTCCTTGCATGAATCTACTCTGAAGAATATAATTATTTCATTCCATTGCCTTTATTACCTTATGGATAAATCATTTTCATTTTAGAAATGCTATCCTTAAACAACATTCTAATATTATTATCATTGATGCAACAATGCCTTTGTTTTCACCTTGAATCCAAAAATAGAAGAGCCTAAATGACAACTATAGGAACATAAAACTATTAAAGTTTTCCTTAAAGCACTCATTTTTAATAATTTACCATATATTTATTCTCTACACGAACACAAAACTATTAGATATTATGTTTATCAAATTTATTGATATGCTAAATCACAAAAAAATTGTCATATTCAATTGCCTTTTAATAAAGCACAACAAGATTCCTGTTGCCAAATGGCGACCAACTAGTCAATAGAACAAAAAAAAAAATTACACCACAACACCAAAGATACATGGTAGCACCGTCGTAGCCTTTGTCTACATGCAAATTTGTGATACCTTAAAATATAACTCTCACCATTGTTTACTTTGTAAAACCAATTTAAAAAAATAGTAACAATCTACCTTCGGGAAAACCTATCATTGTAATAACAACTGTAGCATGTAATTTATAATTATATTAAACTCTTAATTAATAAAAACTATAGCATGCAATTTGTAATAATATTGAACTCTTAAATAATAATAAGTATAACAATATTCTAGTGAGATATTCTCGTACCGATCATGGGTAATAACTACCAATGTTACTCTTCATGACATCATCAATATGCACGCTAATAACATCCCAATGATTTTCACCTATCAAAACATTGTTAAATGATTTTTTAAAATTTTTTGTTAATAAATATGTAATTTAACTATTAGAAGTTTAAACTTTTGTACTATATAAAAGATAAATGAATTTTGATTTTTAAATAATGCAGATTTTAATCAAAAGTTAAAGTGAATTGAAGACTATAGTTATCCCTTTGAGACTAATGCAGTTAGTGTGAATGATCAAACCCCATCCCTTTTTATTTGATTGAAATATATTTTAAATATTGATCATAGAACAAATATTTTTATCAAGCAAAATTTCATGGAGAGGGTACTGCTACCAGTTGCTATGGATAAACGAAAACCAAAAGTAATGTAGTTGATTGAATGCTCTATTGAATGAATCAATTGAAGTGCTTCTTTCAATTCAATAACAACTTAGCTCATGGTGGGCCCCTCATTCGACTAATTCTCTATACAAATCATCACTAACTCTATTACCTTCCTCATGGCACCCTTGTCAAAATTTTCTCCTACCTTTGCATTCACTAGGCCCACAATGTTTTCTTGAGATATCAACGATCTTGACTACAATAATGCAAAATAATGTCACGAGGCTGTCAAATATAACATTTTTCTTATGGTGGTTGAATATTTCTCAGTTAAATATTCGTGCCATGCTTATCCAGGATACAATGTAACAATGCTCCCCTGAAATATTGTATAAATGGGTGTTTTTCCAGATATGATCTCTAAAATTACAACACCAAATCTATTACTGAGAATTGGAGGAGCCAAACACAGAATTAATTCATGCACAGAAAAATCAAAGATACACACAAATTATCTCAATACAAATAATATACTGCTCTTTGATTTCTAATTAATTAATCAATACAGACATATTACAAATATATAGTGCACTAATCCTTATTATTGGATATTCTAATATCCACCAACATCTCCCCTATAAAACCTCTAAAAATATTTACGTGAGTTTGGTTTAACAATCAAATCTCACATAAATAATACAATAACAAAATATATTATTTTTACATAACAATAATATATTATTTATTAACTTACATAATTGTAAGTATTATTTACTTTATGGTAAATACTCAACCAGTTACTATTTACCTCTCCATAAATACTTATTTTAACACAATATAAAAACTAATCCCAACATTCTCCCTCATATTTTTTCCATGGTGCAAAAACATTCACACTCTTATCTACAATATGCTCACCTTTAATAGCATGCTCTATTTAGCTCATGACCTTGATACAAAGAGAGTCTCACTCTTCTCATGGTTTTATAGAGTTACCACAAACTTTGACATGAACTTGAACCCATCAACTGTTCATCTCCTGGTGGTTTTATTGATCTCTACCACAGACCCTTTCAAGATCCATGAATTGACTTATATTGTTGGTTTTGTTCTTTTACAATGTTTTCACCTCAGGTAATCATGTTTAGAATTTGCATACAAATTACATATCATGAACAAGCATATTCTTTTGTTTTTATTTTGAAAAACACACAGTAGAAATGAAAAAACACACCACACTAAGTGTCACCAAATCATTGGTGTGGTCATTGGCAACTGATAAGAGGTCGTTGAAAGACCTCCATCCTCTGTGTATCCTCTTTCCTCTAGTAAATGAAGCTCCTTACTTAGCAAATGTGTCGGTGAAGTTCAACTAATTTGTATTTGAGACGTTTCGATAGTTCCGACAGGGTCTTTATTGGTTGTTTTCATAGAAATTGAAACCTCCTCATTTTTTCAATGTCGCGTACAAGTGAAAATGCATCCGTAAAGCAAAATATTTTTATTGTATTTTTACAATTTTTGACTTTTACAAATTTTAAGAAACTCTATATACTTTCTAAGCCTAAATGACTTAAACAATATACATATATGATCTCAATGACACTTTTATAGACATTTATAAAAAACAACTTAAAAAAAATAATGACTATATAATAGCTGTAAAATTGGATTTTTGATTTTGACTCTAGACTCTTTAAATAATTACTAATATCGATCATAATAATGATCGATCAAAAATTAAATGAAACAAAACTAAAAAAAGAGTCTACTTAAAAACTTAACTAATTAAATAAAACTATAAACAACACTAATTTCTAATTTAGCGAAAAAGCTATTATTAGAAATATAACCGATAGAGCAAAACTTAAGACTTAAAAAAAAACACTTTATAAAAAATCTAAAAACTAAAAACTTAATAACTCAGAAATAATAAAAACATATGATAAACAGACTCACTATAATCAAACTATTGGCTATAATCAAACCATAACGAAATGAATACTATTATGACACACTATCAAAAAACTAAAACTAAAACTTACAAAACTAAAGCTTAATCGTTTCAAGAATAGTGGCATGGCGATGCATGGTTTAGAAGCATGCAACTCAACATATAAGAGAACAATTGGCTGGAGATCATCTAAACAGTATGTTGTTTGGAGTCCTTGTATTCTCCCGCTTGTAGTGTAGTTGTTTCAGTAATCATTCACTCGTCTTCTGCGTTTGAATTCAGCTTATTGTATGTATTTTATTGAAACCAATGTTCACGTTGATTCTCCTTTCAGCTTACTATCACTCGCTGATAGAGTGCAGGATATGAGTCCATAAGACAAATTCTGCTAGCAGATCTAAGCAATTTCCGAGGTGGGAAACCAAACAACGAAGCGCACACGGGCAAATGGTTGGATGTTACACATGATCAGATCTGATGAAGAAGGTGACAGTTATGCACGATGCAACGGAAGATCACACAAAAATATATATCTTGATTTCCTCACACCACTTACCAATGATCTATTAAGAGAAACCAAAGCCATGTCAGTTTCGCTAGAATGGCAAGCTTGCCTTCGCATTAAGGAAAGAACTGTGTCTATCTTCCTCATAATATGGTGAATCTGGGCACTCCAAGGATCTATTATTGATCTGATCAAATCCAATATAACCTATTATTTCTCAACATACGCTGCTATGGCGGAACATGGTTGCGTGATAGAGAACCCGAGGAAAGAAACAATGTTTCTTCCAATGCAGATCTGAATGTTATGTGGATCAGGAAACTCCTCATTTTCTTATGCTATTAATTACAAAAAGTACTACAGAGTTGTAATAATAACTATTTATTTCTATATAAAACTATAAACTCATTTTTACTAAACCATTGATTCATCCATAGGGGCAATCAGGGGAAATTGAGAGTTTTCCCCTCACAAATCTTTAGAGGTCCATCCCTGCTCTGATATCATTGTTGATAATTGGAGGAGCCAAACATAGAATTAATTCATGCATGAGCAGCTGAAGATATACAGAGAAATTATTTCAATACAAATTATATATTGTTCTTTGATTTCTAATTAATTAATCAATATGGACAGATAACAAATATATAGGGCACTAATCCCTATTATTGGGTGTTAGAAACTGGTGTTAATTTCTCCACTCCCTGTTCAGCGTTCCCATGCACGCAGTCTACATGTTTAACTGTTTTAGTCTTAGGTTAGTTTGCATGATCATCTGCTTAAGTTATCTCAGCTTGCATGCACAACTTTAGTTAAAGATTAGTCTAGTTACAATGCTTTGTTTGTTTTTCAATTCTATTAATGTAGACCTGTTCACACATTTTTGTATGGAGAAATAATCAGATTAATTTTTTTTTAATTACTGTAGCAAGCTGGAGTCTGCGTTTAGTTTCATTTTTCTGTTATTTTTTTTCTTGATATCTCTCCTTTCAAATTGGTATCAGAGCCTTTGGAGGAGAAAATCTTTGTTATTTGCTACATCCTTTGGAGAGCCTTTGCAAGACACAACAACATCCTCACACGGAGAAGCACAGAGAGGGTTGTACTAAGCGTTTAGGAGACACAGCCTATCTCACAAAATTGTGGATCTATGCAATGTGCAGGGTGAGGGTTTGCCATTATCAAATGCACTAGCATCAACACTTGCAACACACATATCCAGGCACATGCATCCCCTCCAATCAATATTCGGATGACAAATCTTGGTGGTGAAGTCAATTTGAAAAGGGTGGAAGTGGTAGTCTAGTGTGAAGCAAATTAGAGCATGGAAGAGATAGCCTTTGTATCGATTCCCTGGCATTAATAATTCTCCACAACATCCTACAGAGGTTTTGATTCAGATTTTGTAGCTTCTTGGTTTCCCTATAGATCCTCTCACCATCCATCTAAGGCTGGCCACAAAGGACCATTGACCTCCCCTGTGTGGACACTTCACCCAATTGAATCAGGGTTTTACAAAGGATGCCATTGGATGCTTCTGGCCTATTGGTCTTCCACGCTCCTTTTTATTGTTGCTTGCCTTCAACCCTCCTTGTATAGACACCGTCACCCTTGGTCCCAGCCACATCCAGATTTTGTAAGCCATCAAAACACATTGGAGGATGGAGAATATAGACAAATTGTAGTTATTGTTCATTGTGGTCTTTTAGCTTGAGACATGGCAACAAACAACAACATTTCTCAGCTCCAGATTCCCATTTTAATGGTAAGAATTATGATTTTTGGGCAGTTAAAATGAGAACATTGTTTTGCTCACAAGATGTTTGAGATTTGGTAGAAAATGACTTTATAGAACCATAGGATGAGGCTGCCCATCAGGCATTAACTCGAGCACAAAAGGAAGAGCTTAAAAAAAACAAGAAAAAAGATGCAAAAGCTCTATTCTTAATCCAAAAAGCAATGGATGAATCTATTTTTTCTAGAGTTGCAGTAGCAACGAGATCCAAGTCGACATGGAAAATCTTAGAGAGTACTTATAAAGGTAATACAAAGGTGAAAGTAGCTAAATTGCAATCTCTTAGGAAAAATTTTAAAAATTTGTAAATGAATGATTCAGAGTCTATAGACCAGTTTATGGGTCAAGTATTGAATATTGTGAACCAAATTAGATCTAATGGAGAAATAATAACAGATCAGAAGATCATAGAAAAAATTCTTAGGAGTTTACCCAACAAATTTGATGAAATAGTTGTAGCTATTGAGGAAACCAATGATTTGGAATAGTTATCAGTACATGAATTGATGGTATCTTTGTTAACACATGAATCTAAAATGAATAGGAATAACAATACATCTTTTGAGAATGCTTTCAAGTCTCAGGTATCATTTGATAGAGGAAGAGGAAGAGGAAGGTCAAACTTCAGAGGAAGAGGTAGAGGCAGAAATGGAAGAAACAATCCAGATCAAGGTAAAAAGAATAATCAAAACTATAACAATAGAGGACGTGGCAACAATCACTTCCAGTAAAATTCATAGAGGTTTGATAAATCTAACATTCAATGTTATTACTGAAAAAAATATAGACATTATGCAAGTGAATTAAGAAAGAAACAAGGAGATGTGGACAAGCAGAATGCTAATTACACAAATGAGTCTAATTCTAAGTCTGGGTACTTATTCTTCACTTTTCATGTTGCTCAAGAAAATGCTAGAGATATTTGGTTTTTAGATAGTGGATGTAGTAACCATATGACAGGGAATAAAAAATTGTTTGCTAGTCTTGATGATTCTATAAAATCTAAAGTGAAATTACAAAATGATAATAAAGTGGATGTAATGGGTAAAGGAGTAATAAATGTTTTTAAAAAAAATGGTGAAAGAAGATTTATTCTTGATATTTATTTTGTATCTGAACTAAAGCATAATCTTATGAATGTTGGATAGTTAGTATAAAAAGGTTACAGAGTATCTTTTATGGATAATGTTTGCACAATACTAGACAAATTTCTAAATGACAGGTTGATAGGAAAAGTGGAGATGACCAAGAATTGAATGTTCCCTCTTCGAATACAGTGCATCCAAGGAGAAGAGGAAGCCCACTTCAAAACCATGCATCTAGACCAATCATGGCTATGGCAATTAAGGTATGGACATTTACATTTTGGAGGTTTGAATTTGTTATAAAATAAAAATATGGTGAAGGGATTACCACCAATAGAATAGCCAAGAAGTTCATGTGAAAGTTGCATTCTGGCAAAATAGCATAGAGAGAGCTTTCCAGTAGGAGCCTCATATAGAGCAAGGGTAATATTGGAGCTAGTCCATAGTGATTTATGTAGACCAATGAAAATTCCGTAATTTGGAGGTAGTTCTTATTTTCTAACCTTCATTGATGATTTTAGCAGAAAGACTTGGAAATATTTTCTCAAAGAAAAGTCTGAAGCCTTTGGAAAATTTAAAGAATTCAAGGCTATGGTTGAAAAGCAGAGTGGCCTTTACATCAAGGTACTTAGATCAGATTAGAGGAGTGAATATATGTCTAATGAATTTCAATTTTTTTGTAGATATCATGGCATTAAAAGGAAACTGACTACAAAGTACACATCACAACAGAATGGTGTAGCAAAAAGGAAGAATAGAACAATCATGGAGATGGCTAGAAGCACGTTGAAGGCCAAACATTTGTCAAATAAATATTCGGTAGAAGCAGTAGCATGTGCAATATATATTCTAAATAGAAGCCCTACAAAGAGTGTTAAGGATCGAATTCCATAAGAAGCTTGGAGTGGTAAGAAGCATATTGTACATCATTTTAGAATTTTTGGTTGTATTGCATATTCTCTTATACCATCTAAATTGAGAAAAAAACTTGATGATAGAGGTGAAAAATGCATTTTTATTGGCTATAGTGAAAAATCAAAGGCTTATAAGTTGTATAACCCCATTCAAAGAATGTGATTATTAGCAAAGATGTGGAATTTAAGGAAGAAGAAGCATGGGATGGAAGCATTGATAAACCATCACAATTGGAGCATCAATTCCCCAAAATGAAGAAGAATCTGAAGAATAAAATTTTCAAGGTGATCAATCCTCTCCACAAGCAAGAACAAGCACTCCAATAAGAACACCTAGTAGCTTAGCACAAGGTGAATCATCTGGTCATGCATGTCATTCTACTCTCAATTCACAAGTAAGTGATGAATCAGATCCAACTCTTGCCACTTTAATATCAAAATTTAAAGGTAAGAAAATGAGAAACTTGAATAAGATTTATAAACAAGAAGAAGAGAAGTTAGATTTGTGTTCAATTTTTGTCTTTTTTTCTCATGATCCTATGTATTATGAAGAAGAAGCTAATGAGGAACATTGGATAAAAGCAATGGATGAAGAGATAAGTGCCATTGAGACAAATCAAACATGGGATCTAATTAATCTACTTAAAGGTAAGGATTGCATAGGAGTCAAATGGGTTTATAAGACCAAATTTGTTGTAGAAGAAAAGGTTGGAAAGCACAAGGCAAGGTTAGTAGCAAATGGTTTTGCACAAGAACATGGAATTGATTATAATGAAATATTTGCTCTAGTTGCTTCACTTGATACTATTAGAATGGTTTTAACAATAGCTGCACAAAATAATTGGAAAGTATATCAAATGGATGTCAAATCAGCTTTCTTGAATGGTTTTCTAGATGAAGAAGTGTATGTGAAATAACCACCAGGTTATGAAGTGCATGGACATGAAGAAAAGGTCTACAAATTGAAGAAGGCCCTATATGGTCTCAAGCAAGCACCAAGAGCATGGTATAACAGGATTGATTCATACATAATAAATAATGGATTTAGTAGAAGTAATAGTGAGCCTACATTGTACACAAAAATCAACAAAGAATGTCAGATTTTGATTGTGTGTTTGTATATTGATGGTTTAATTTTCACTAGAAATTTGTCTATAGACACATTTAAATTAGTAATGAAGAAAGAATTTGAAATGACAGATTTGGGATTAATGAAGTATTTTTTAGGCATTGAAGTTGTACAATCAAAGAAGAGAATATTTATTTGTCAAACTAAATATGCAAAGGATGTGTTAAGGAGGTTTAAGATGTTGAATTGTAAATCAACACCTACACTAGTTGCTACAGGGACCAAAATTAGCAAAGAAGACAAAAGGTCTAATGTTGATTCTACAACATTCAAAAGACTAATTGGTAGTTTGATGTATCTTATAGCTACAAGACCAGATATCATGTATGGGGTCAGCTTAATCTCTAGATTCATGGAGTCACCAAAAGACTCACATTGGCAAGTTGGAAAGAGGATATTGAGATATGTGGCAGGAACAACAAAATATATAATTTTATATTCCACAACTAATAATTTTGGTTTGATTGGTTATATTGATAGTGATTTTGCATGTAGCATTGATGACAACGAGAGTACTTCTGGACATGCCTTTATTTTTGGAACAAGTGTGGTCACATGGGCATCTAAAAAGCAACCTATAGTGACACTTCCATCAGCTGAACCAGAGTATGTAGCAGCCATATCAGCAACATGTCAAACAACTTGGATGAGGAGAGTATTGACAAATTTATTACAAGCACAGAAGGAGTCAATACCAATCTTTTGTGACAACAAATCATAAATTGCATTGTCAAAAAAATTATGTTTTTCACAAGAGGAGCAAGCACATTGATACAATATTTTATTTTATCAAACAGTTAGTAAATAATGGAGAAATCCATTTAGAGTCCTGCAGATCTGAAGACCAACTAGCAGATATATTCACAAAGGCATTAACAAAAGAGAGTTTTGATTATCTAAGACAAAATTTAGGCATTGTAAATGTTGAAGTAGTTAGTGGTAGAAATTAAGGGGGAGTGTTAGAAACTGGAGTTAATTTTCCACTCCCTATTTAGCGTTCTCATGCACGTAGTCTGCATGTTTAACTATTTTAGTCTTAGGTTAGTTTGCATGATCATCTACTTAAGTTATCTCAACTTGCATGCACAACTTTAGTTAAAGATTAGTCTAGTTATGGTTATTTGTTTGTTTTTCAATTCTATTAATGTAGACATGTTCGCAGATTTTTGTATGGAGAAATAATCAGATTAAATTTTGTTTTATTGTTGTAGCAATTTGGAGTCTGCGTTTAATTTCTTTTTTCTATTATTATTTTTTTCTTGCTATCTCTCGATTCATTGGGGATTCTTATATCCACCAATATCTCCCCTATAAAACCTTCAAACCTATTTATGTGAGTTTAGTTTAACGACCAAATCTCACACAAACAATACAATAAACTGTAAATACTATTTACTTTATCATAAATACTTAACCAGTTACTATTTACCTATTTGTAAATACCAAATCTGAAAACTAATTCTAACAGCTATATACATCACTTTTCTTTGTTAAATTATTCGTTGTCATATATGTGTTTAAAAAAACCAGTATCAATGTTTCTACTGAAATTTATTCAATGGTAACAAGATAATTTATGAAAAATTAGAATTAAAATTAATTTATTGAGGATCAAGGTAGCCAAATGTGTCCTTCACAATAGTCGACACATGGGTGTCTTCATTGCATAGTCCCACTCTTGATAGCCCAAAATCTACTATTTTGGCTTCCATCCTTTCACTTGATAATATATTGCACGATTTGATATCTCTGTGAATTATTTATGGATTGCAGCCTATGTTGCCAGAAATGCCATCAATCAAAGCCGTTGCTTGTTCTAAACCCTGAAACCTGATTTGCAACGTGAACCTTGGTTTATTCAGTCTCCGTCGCATTTCCTTTATGTGGACAACATTTTTAATTATATTTGTAATGTTTCCATCAGTTTCGCAATGGTTTCCCGTCAGATTGGCAGATGGTTTCCTAGATCATGCGATTTAAAGTGTTCACATTTAAAAAAACTTTCCATCCTCTCCTACGGAAAGAAATATTTCAATTTTTTAGAACGTTCAGAAGATTTCTATTTTGAAAAAAATTAGAATCTTTTTATTACAACCCAATACTTGTAATTTCATCGCCTCAGACCTGTAATGTGTTGTTTCAGACCTAGGAGACTATGCATGGCAGCTGGCTTGCTCGGATTTGACACTTTTGGATCTATTTAATATTTTTAAGTTCAGTGACCCACCATGCTCACATCTTTAGACTGGTATTGGTATGCTCACATTTATTTGAAGAATACCTTCTCGTAAGTTTGTCTCTTTCCCGTTCTGCATTGAAGAGTCTAAATTTGAATATAATTATATACAAATTTTATAATTTGATTTTCTTTTAAAGAATGATTTATATTTTTTTGAATCGGGAAATATTCAAGTTATTTTGAGATGATTATTATTATTTATTATTTATTATTTATTATTGACAGGGTATAATCCTACATGCAAGTTCATTGTTGCCAGGATGTCTAGGTAATTTTTCTTTTTTGCTTTTCGTTTTTTGAGTATTTTAGATTTTTTTCCTTAAAGTGAATATAATTTTTATTTTTAAATTTGTTTTGAAATTATCTTAAGATTGTTCTTTCTATATTGTAAAAAATATATATTTAATAAATTTAATATAATATGTTATAATTATATTTGATTTGATTTTATATATTAATATTATGTTTAAATTTAATAAATAAATATTTCTAAACTTTAAATATAAATATCATTAAATTTTAATATTTACAATATGTATCTTATTTTTCTTTTCAAAACTAACACATCACTTATCTTAATTTTAAAAACCTCCCCAACATGATGCCAATATTTTGTCTACTCAATTATTCTACACAACAATTGTAAATAGAAAAGTTAAACAATATTAATATGCAATTGTTCTGTCAAAACAATGTCACAAGTTAAAATAGTAAAAACTACAAGCATAAACTTACTTGAAACATTGAAGGAAATTTCAAGATTCATAACTTTAATAGTAAATGGAATGTAAGAAAAACAAATTCAAATTTTAAAATTATAATGTGTATTATTTATATTAAAAATATTATTATAAATATAAAATATATTGTTATATATATTAAATCAATATTAATTTTTAGATTAGTATTTTAGACAGTGTTAAAATATATCAAATTAAATTATTAAATTTTGGGATTCAATGTTATCTTGAAACAATCTTTATGAAATCAATAATATTCATATCATAAAAGTCATTTTAATATAACCTTTTTGAGATGACTTTCATGAGTGGTATTCATTATCATAAGATAATAAGCTTAGCAACAGTCATTTAACACAATATTTATATCAAAATACATATGTTTTGTGGTAATAATTATTATTTAAAAAGGTCATTAGACATGTTTAAAATGGTATGATTTGTAATGGGCTTCTGTCTAGATTGGTTTCGATGAAGCTTCTATACTAAATTCATCGTATTTAGTAGATGATCATTTGGGTTTCTATCATTGATGAAATTGTGTATCTTTAAAATTAGTTAGTTTGAATTTTTATTCTGTAAAAGGGGTTTGATTTTTTTTCACTATATTCAATGTATATTGTAACTATCTAAGAGTTAACATTTTATCAATTAAAATGAAGACTTTAATCATTTGGATATAAAATTATGTTGAAAATTTAAGAAAATAAGAGTTTAAGAATTTATTTCTAATACTAATTTTAATGGGATTTTAGATGTTTAACATAGTTTAATCTTTTTGTTTAAATGGGTTTTACATATACTAAATTTTAGTATCTTTGAATTGAAGTATATGAATAGTTTATACATGCAATTGTTTATTTTTATTTGATGAATGGATTGTATGTAAATGTTTTTGACTTGAAATGATAAGCAAACATGTAAGTGGTTATTTTTATTTGACTTAAATTTTGATATAGTTTGAATTTTATGTTTTATGATAACATTTTTTAAATAGATTTGTTGAGTGGGGTTTCAATTTCAATGTCTTTGTTTATGTTTGATATGAATAGGGTTTCGATCATGAATCAACTTATGAATGCTTTATAGGGAAAACTTGAGCCATCATTAAAAAAAAGGTTATGCCATGAAAAATATTGATTTATATAATAGGAACATTGCAAATTGTGATAAAAGGGATTTTTTATGACATTTATGTTAGCAGTTTTTTATAAAAAAATATGTTACTTTTTAATATGAATTTATTTTATCCTGCAATGTAAAAAATAAAAAATGGATACTTACCCAGACTCTTCAAACCCTACCACCCAACAGTCAAACAAAAGACACTCTATAAAACCCTCTGAATATAACAAAACAAAAGAAAAATTGAGCAGAGGATGTGGAAATTTGTTATTATAATAGGGAGTTAATCATCAAAAAATTATAGTAGTTCTAGTAGTATACAATGGACTTGCTCATTTTATAAAAAAAACAAATCTAGTTCAATTGCATGGGTTTGATACCACTTACTAGAAATTGGTAAAAAAAAACTGATATATTTTTGTAAAAAAAATTCCAAAGGTTCAAAGAGAATCTTTAATTAAAGAATTTTTTCTGGTGGAGTCTATAAAACCCATGGATTCACAACAATTATAAATATCTTTGTTTCAAGTTGTAGGTGCTTTTGATAATCCATCTTGCTTTTGAGTTACCTCTCCAACATCCATCCATGCATCTCCTATTGAAAAAATATTTGATACTAGTGATAGGAAACAAGTAGATGTTGTTATTGTTGTTTTTTGGTTGTGGCATGCCATTCAACATTGCTAGGTCCCCTATTTGGAAAGAAGCTATAAAGATGGTCAATAATGCTTTTAAGGGTTATTTGTCTCTAGAATACGAAAAACTTAGAACTTCTATTTTGGATGCGGAGAAGGACTACATTAATGAAAAATTGTAAGATAATAGAGATAATTGGTCATATATAGGTGTATCTATTATCTTAGATGGTTGGACTAACTTGCTCATAGACCTCTAATAAATATTATTGTTTCATCATCTAAGAGCCAAATGTTTATCAAATTGCATGACACTTAACAGCATGTTAAAGATGCAGTATATTTGACAAGTCTTTTTTGAGAAGCAATTGAGTAAGTGGGAAGAAATAATGTTATATAAATTATTATAGATAGTGCTTCAAACAATGTCTTAGTAGGTGGAAGGATTGAGGATAAATATCCTAGCATATTTTGGACATCATGTCCACTTCATTGCATGAACTTGTTTTTTAAAAATTTGCACAATGGCCTTTCTTGGATCAGTGAGGTGATTACAAATATAAAAAAGATTTAAAATTTTATTGTTAATCATTCTATGTCACATGTCATATATAGAAAGTATGTTTCTTTATATTTGTTTAGATGTGTAAATACATGTTTTAGTTCTAACTTTATCATGGTTGATCACCTTGTGAAAGTGAAACAATCGCTAAAGTAAATGATGGTTTTAATTGAGTGAGAAAGATAGAGAGATCAACAAAGTACCAACATCTTTGGATGTGATGAGATTTATATTCTTATTATTGGCACTATATCAATTTCATTTTGCCAGCAAGCAAATGACCTTTTGAGACTCTCTTGTCTTATTGTTTAGGTCTTTTATCTTTTTGATGAAAATAAACTATGTATGGAAGATGCATTTGAAAAGCTAGATCAAATGAAAGAGAGACTACAAGACAGTTGGAGCACCTTCATTTGATCAAAAAACATAAGATTTAGTTTCTAAATGTAATTTAAAAAGGTGGAATATGCTCCATAGTGCTTTTCATGTTGTTAGCTTCCTACTTAATCTAAGATGGTTCCATAAAAAGCCATGGTTGGATGATGACGTTTCCCAAAAATGGAAGACCTACATGGATATAGTTTATCCTACAAGAGAGGATTGTAGTCAAATCAAAGGGGAGATGTCAAAATATATCAATGGACTAGATAATTTTTTCATGAAGATGTCCTATATGATCAAGTTAGAGTTGAACCAAAAACATTTTTAAAGAATTATGGGTTGAAGACACCATTTTTAAGAGACACGACTATTTGGGTCCTTTCTTAGGTAAAATATATATTGATGCAATCATTTAGTTTGAAAAAAATAGAAAATAAATTTATAGTAGATTTGTTTCAAAATCAAATAATATATAATAATTATAAATGTATTTTATTTTACAGGTTTCTAGTGCTTCTGTATCAGAATGGAATTAGAGTGATTATGAATTTATTCATTCCATGAAGTGCAATAAGCTAGGCAAAAGACCTTATATATGTACATTCAAATCTTCATCTATTATCTCGAACTACCAATGAATATGAATTAGGGCCTCATAAGATGTGGGATTATGGAGGCTCTATGGATGACGAAAATCAAGATGCTTGAAAAAGATGCAGAGGCATGCTTGATTGGGGCTAGAGTAAAGGAAAGGCAAGGAAACATAAACAATCTTTTAAGTTCAAATATAACAAATTGTACTAAGGCACAACTAGGATTTGATAATTATATGTAATAGTTTAGTATTTTATTTTTATTTTTATATTAATGTTGGAAATTGAAAGTATACACAATTGACATATATGATTTTTATTTCATCTCAAATTTCAAGATAATAAAAATGAAAAACTTTAAATATTTTTTAGTTTTTTTTTTTTACTTCCACTCAATTTAATTTTTGTACACACACACACACACTTTTCTTACTTACAACATTTTAATGGTCATTTCTTGTCATGTTTTGATTGCGATTGCAATTTCTCATTTCTCATTTTTTAAAACATAGATTGTAATGAGTATGTGACTTTTGCAGCTTCTCTGATCCTAGTTATTATAATATCAAATATTATTACACATATTTCAAATTAATAGATGCCTTCTCCGTTGTATATATCAAGGCTGGCAATTGACTTGCACTGCATTTAAAGCAATCTTAAGCCTTGTTTCCTAGTCAAAGCCTTACATACTAGATGTAAAAACCATCTATTAGATGTAAAAACCATATAAATCCTTACATACCAAAAAACTTTGTTAATGGAGAAAGAGGCTGGAATGTGGATTAGGAACTAAAATAGCTCTTATGTTGAAAAGTGAGGTTGAAGTGCAATTCACTCAGTTTTATTTTTAGACTATTAGTGTAAATTTAGTTTGCATGAATAGTTTTTGTGGAGCTAAATTTAAACAGTTAATTTTTAGTTAATATATTTTTTAGAAAAAAATAAAGCATTAGAAAGGCTAGAGTTAGTTTTAGTTGATATTACATGCAAATTATTATTTAGATAAATTTAAAAAAAAATTATTCAATATTTAGAAAAGTATGTTCACATGCAATTCTATTAATACATTGTAATTGATCTTTATTTTCAAGAAGAAGAAGAAGGAGAATGATTCCAAGCTTTTTGAAGAAGTATTTTTTATTTTGCAATTCTTATTTCCTCTGTATTATGAATATTGCATATATTTGGATATGATTTAATTTTATTTAAAATTATACATGTGGTATCAGAGCAGGTATTTTTATTTTGGGTTAAAGATTTAGTTGTTAGAATTCTACCAAAAATTTATCATGTCAAATTCTAACTCCTTGCCCATTCTAGAATTTAATGGAAATGAGTATGATTATTAGTGTATCAAAATGATGAATTTTTTGATAGAAAAATATTTGTGAGAGATTATTGAATTAGGTTATGTAGAGCCAGCTGGTTGGAATGCCCTCATAGTAAATGATAAAATAACTAAGAAGGAGGCTAAGAAGAAGAATGCTCAAAATTTATTTCTTATTCAAATAGCTCTAAATAAGAGCCTATTTACATGAATTTTAGGAGCAAAGATAGCAAAGGATCCTTGGAAGACTCTAAAAGAAGCTTACCAAGGTATTGATTAACTCAAAGTTGTCAAGTTACAGACATTGAAGAGAGAATTCAAGAATTTGAAGATGCAAGAAGCTAAAAGTGTGAGTACCTATTGTGTCAGAGTAAAAGATGTGGTCAATAAGATGGCTAAACTTGGTGAAATTGTGAACAATGAGGTTGTGATCAAAAAGGTCTTGAGGACTCTCATACCAAGGTGGAACTATGTTTCCATAATCATAGAAGAAAGCAAGAATTTGTCTACCCTTCAATTTGATCATGTAGTTGGATCTTTGATGTATCATGAAGAAAGATTGAGAGATTGATGTTTCCTTCTTCTTCTTCTTCTTGAAAATAAAGATCAATTAAAATGTATTAATAGAATTGCATGTGAACATGCTTTTCTAATTGTTAAATAAAATATTTTAAATTTATCTAAATAATAATTTTCATGTAATATCAACTAAAACTAACTCTAAGCTTTCTAAGGATTTATTTTTTCTAATAATATATTAACTAAAAATTAACTAATAGTCTAAATTTAGCTCCATAAAAACTATTCATGCAAACTAAATTTACACTAATAGTCTAAAAATATAACTGAGTGAACTGCACTTCAACATCAATTTTCAACATACTCCCCCTTGATGCTGAGTGGGCTCACAATTTGATCTCTGAGTGTCAAAAATTGATCTGTTGCAATTTCTTTCATGAAGATATCTGCCAATTGTTCTTTAGTGTTGATGTATTTCAATTCTACTACCTTCATCTACACTAAATCTTGGATAAAATGATGCTTTAAATCAAAATGTTTTGTCCTACTATGATGGTCTGGATTCTTGGCCAATTTAATAACACTAATGTTATCACAAAAAATAACTATGGACTGAACTTGAATCTCTCCAATTTCTTCAAGAAGTTTTTAAATCCATAATGCTTGTCTACCTACTGAAGTGACTGCAACATACTCTGCTTCTATAGAAGAAAGGGCAACTATACTTTGCTTCTTTGAGCTTCAAGTAATCAAACCAGAACGAAAAGAAAAACAATTCCTAAATGTTGAATTTCGGTCATCCAAACTACCTCCCCAATTATAATCACTAAAACTAACAAGATTGAACCTTTTAGAAGTGTAGTAATGAATACCAAAATCTAGAGTGCCTTTCACATACCTCAAAATTCTCTTGGCTGCCTTCATATGTATTTTTGATGGCTCTGCCATGTACCTTGAAATAAGTGAAATTGAATAAGCAATATCAGGTCTTGTATGAGTTAGAAACAATAAGCTTCAAAAAATAATTCTATAGGTTGTCTCATCAACTCTTTCAGCACCATTGTCTCTACACAACACAACTCCATGAGCAACTAGAGTGGAGACTGGTTTACAATCAACCATATCAAATTTATTCAACATATCTTTAGCATACTTTGTTTGACAAATAAAATTTTTATTCTTCCTTTGATAAACCTCCTTTCCTAAAAAATATTTCATGAGGCCTAAATCTTTCATCTCAAATTCATTCATCATAGAAACTTTTAATTCATCCTTCATCATAGAACTACTACCCATATACAACAAGTCATCAACATACAAACTTACAATTAGAATATCATTACATTATTGTTTGTAGTAAAGGGTAGGTTCACTCTTACTTTTTTGAAAGCCATTCTCTTGAAAATATTTATTAATCCTATCATACCATGCTCTTAGTGCTTTTTTGAGGCCATACAAATCCTTCTTTAACTTATAGACATGATTTTCTTTTCCTTGCACTTTAAAACCTTGTGGCTGTTCCACATATACTTCTTCTTCTAAGTACCCATTCAAGAAGGCACTTTTCACATCCATATGATGGATTCTCCAATTATTTTGAGCTTATAATGAAATTAACATTCTAATGGTCTTTTGTCTTGCTACTGGTGCAAATGCCTCTTCATAAGCAATGCCATACTTCTGTATGAAGCCTTTATCAACTAATCTCTCCTTATACCTTTCATCACTTCCATCACTATTACACTTAGTCTTGTAGACCCATTTGGTGCCAATCTACTTCTTGTCATGTGGAATCTTTGTAAGCTCCCAAGTGTCATTCCTATGAATATAATCCATCTCTTCTTGCATTGCTTGCATCCAAACTTCATTAGTAAATGCATCTTCAAAATATGATGGTTTAAAATCAGCTTTGGTAAGTAAAGCAAAATTTAGTGTCTCACCTCTTGGATTTTTTTCATGTTCTTGATTTGAACTCCTTTGATAAATGTCACTCAATCTTCTTACCTTCCTTGTAGAACTAGGACTTGAATGTGGACTTACACTTGGAATTGAATAACTAGATGAGGGGTTACTTGGTGGATTTGTAGCACTTGGAACATAAATATTAGTGGGCTTCCCATTATCAATATAATCCCTAATAACTTCATTTAAAACATATTTTGACTTCTCCATATGACATTTTTGATGACCATAAACTCCCCCTTCATCAAAGATCACATCTCTTGACACAATAAGCCTATTAGTGAGAGGATTATATAACTTGTAAGTCTTACTTTCTTCACTATATCCAACAAACATACATGATTCACTTTTGAGATCTAACTTTTGCCTCTTTTTATCATGAACATGAACATAGGCTAAGCAACCAAAAACTTTGAAATAATTAATATTTGGCTTTTTCTCATACCAGGATTCATACGGAGTCATCCTCTCAAGTGCACTAGTGGGACTCTAATTGAGAATATATATTGTTGTAGCAACTGCATCTCCCCAAAAAGAACTACTTAATCCCTTTGTTTGTAGCATGCTTTGTACCATCTCCACCACTGTACGATTCTTCCTTTTAGCTACACCATTTTGTTGAGGTGTGTATGCAGTGGTGAGTTTTCTTCTAATGCCATGCATATCACAATAACCCTGAAATGCTTTTGAACAAAATTCTCCTCCATGATCAGTCCTTAAGCATTTGATTTTTAACCCTTTATCATTTTCTACAAAGGATCTAAACCTCTTGAATGTCTCAAGAGCTTCACCTTTGGTCTTCAAAAAATAAACCCAACACTATCATGAGTAATCATCAATAAAAGTAATGAAATATGATGACTTACCCAAACTCTTTGTCTGCATAGGACCAAAAATATCTAAATGAACTAACTGGAGTGGATAATGATCCCTCCATGCATAGCCTTTTAGAAATTTTTCTCTTGCATGTTTTTCTTTAGCACATCCTTCACAAACTTCCTTGTGTTCTTCAACCTTAGGCAAACTAGAAACTAATGATTTTGATGTTAGAATCTTCAAAATATGAAAATTTAAATGCTCATACTTGAGATGCCACAACCAACTTGTATCCTCATATGCCATATTGACAAGCCTCTTGTTATGTTCGCCAAACATCAATGAGAACATCCTATTCTTTTTCATAGGCACAAATGTTACCATCATATTTATTTGATTCTTATCATAAATTATACATTGTTGATTTTCAAATACAACTTTATAATTGTTCTCACATAATTGTCCAACACTCAACAAATTATGCTTTAACTTTGGAGTGTAATAAATGTCTTTAACGCTCTTCATACCTTCTTTTGTATGGACTTCCATAGCTCCTTTGTAACAACCTCCAATGATTTGTCATCACCAAGATTGATCTTGGATTTAAAAATTTCATCCATTATAGAAAAAAGTTTTTCATTCCCTGACATGTGGTTAGAACATCCTGAATCTAAATACCAAACATCTTTAGAAACATTTTCAGCTTTGTCATACGATAAAAATAAATTATCCGGAGGATTCTCATCACCTTCTTGAGTATAATGAACGATTTTATCATTATTACCTTCTTTTAATCTACACTCATAATTAAAACGACCATACCTATTACAATGATAAAACTAAATATTTATTTTATCAAATCAGCCTCTACCTCTTCCTTTGAAACCACCTCTTCCCCGAAAATCATCTCTTCCTCTATGTCCTCTTGAGTAATTCTGATTCTGGCCTCTACCTTGGCCTTTATTACTTTTGATGCTACTATTGGCATCTTCATTCTTTGCGATTTGTAATCTGAAGGAAAAAGCTTTCTCATCACTTTCCCCAAATGAATCTCTCAATCTTTCTTCATGAGACATCAAAGATCCAACTAGATGATCAAATTGAAGGGTAGACAAATTCTTGCTTTCTTCTATGATTATGGCAACATGGTTCCACCTTAGTGTGAGAGTCCTCAAAACCTTTTTGATCACAACTTCATTGTTCGCAATTTCACCAAGTGTAGCCATCTTATTGACCACATCTTTTACTCTAACACAATAAGTACTCACACTTTCAGCTTCTTGCATATTCAAATTCTCGAATTCTCTCTTTAATGTCTGTAACTTGACAACTTTGACTTGATCACTACCTTGGTTAGTTTCTTTTAGAGCCTTCCAAGCATCCTCTGTTTTCTTTGCTTCTGTAATTCGTGGAAATAGGCTCTTATCTAGAGCTATTTGAATATGAAACAAGGCTTGAGCATTATTCTTCTTAGCCTCCTTCTTAGTTGTTTTATCATTTGTTGTGAGGGCATTCCAATCAGCTGGCTCTACATAACCTAATTCAATAATCTCCAATAAATATTTTCCTATAAAAAAGTCATCATTTTGATACACCAATAATCATACTCATTTCCATCAAATTCTGGAATGGGCAAGGAGTTAGAATTTGACATAATAAATTTTTGGCAAATTTTCAACTACTAAATCTTTAACCCAAAAGAAAAATATTTGCTCTGATACCAGATGTAGAATTTTATATAAAATTAAAACACAACAAAATATATGCAATATTCATAATACAAAAATAAATAAGAATTACAAAAATAAAAAATACTTCTTTTTCAAAAATAAAAACCATATAAAACCATATATCAGATGTAAAAACCATATAAAACCTTACATACCAAAAAACTTTGTTAATGGAGAAAGAGGCTGGAATGTGGATTAGGAACTAAAATGGCTCTTACTGATCCCATAAGTCGGCCATGAAAAATTTAGATTGTGTTAGTCTGTTCATAGCGCATTAATGTAGAAGAATTTTATTTAAAATCAACTGAGTAAATAAATTCTTCTACACTTGAAAAAACACCCAATCCAATATAGTAAGAATGGAACAGAAAATTGCCATGGAGAAGTTGACGCAAATTTCCGTTTGACATATAATCGTAAATCAATCTTCGGTAATCTCCTTCACGGCAATAGCCGAGTAATGAAAATTCAAATTTTTGATTATAATGTTGAATGAAAATTCAAATTTCTAATTATACAATTAAATCCATCTTCAGGGGAATAAGGGTTCAATAATATGCATATAGTGCTTTCAAGTTTGTCATACTAGCCAGCGATTCAGGTATTGGTCCCTTAAATTGTTATCAGATAGATCACTGCAAAAACATGAGTTTGAGAATGACCATTCTTATTTGGGAGAATAAGCCCAAAACAAACCCAAAAAAAAGAGAACCAACAATAAAACATGTTGAATGAGTAATTTTTTTTTATTCATCTGTTTCATAATGTTTTTGTTACCCCGTTTCGGATCACACTATTGGATTTATCTTTTAGAACTACAAAGAGTGAAACAATACCATTAACCATAAAAAAATGGAATATATCATACTGATGTATAGGACTGCTACTTGCGACATTATTTTTTTAAAATCTTATTGGAAGATAGAACTTACATAATGTCAAGGGGCGCTGTGAGTCTGCCAATGCTAGAAGGAATACTATCTGCTAATCCTTTCTTGTACAGATTCCTGAACACAGAATAAATGCAAATACCAAACTAAGCTAACGAGTTGCAGCTAAAAGAAGCAAACGAAGAATCAAGTTATCACTTACAAGTTTACGATTCTGGGTGTTGTAGCATAACTGTCGCCGCCTGAAACGGAAGTGTCGTTTATCTGCTGCTCAATGATGGGTACGCTTCCACTGCATTTTCGAATTGAAAAACAATTGAATTCAGAGAAGCCCAAGGTAATTAAGAGGGATTGATCAGGGGGAAAAACCTATAGTGGCGCAGCTATAAATATTTACAAAGAACCATGAATGGTTCAAATCGATTGAATCGTGCTCTGCAACGTTGTAGCCCACAATAAAATTGATCATAAACCAGTGGCATCAACAACTATGTTTCTCCTCTTCCCATAATTCTCTCCCCTCTGGCCACCACAAATTTAGGCAGGCGTTCATGGAGGAGGCTGGGACTCTATTTTTAATGAGGATCTTCATATGTGTTTTTGTTTTGTAGGAATATATTCTAAGAGTTATAAATATATGAATAGACAAAATTTATGTAAACTTTAATTATAAATAAAAATATAATAATTTTAAATATTCTCTTATAAAATAATAATATACACTTAAAAATTTTATTCTATAAGACCACTTTTACTATATATATATACTTCTAAATTTCTTCTTCACTAAAAAAATAAAAAATCAATATGAAGCCCTCCACAGAATAAAGAAACGAACCAATATAAAGCCCTGCACAAAATAAATGATAAGATTTGGTAAAAACGACGATAGAGAGCATAGCGATGAATACCATCCATGCCCATCTCTGCAAAGGAAGCTCAGCATATTCCCCTGTCCTTGCTAGCTGGCGAGATTCTCTAGGTTTTCATATGGAATGAAGATGGCTTTGGGATTCTCAATTTTAACTGTCGTAAGCCATATATTCTTCACACGATTGTGCACTTTCATGAATTTTTGGAGACAAGTTTAGTGCTGATGGTTTTGAGGCATATTTATAGGTAAGATTAATGGGTCAAAAGAATACTCTCGACCTTATAATGTTATTAGTTAATAAGGGTATATTAATGAATCAATTTATTTTAACTTTTAATTAAATTCATTTTTCTCCAACAATCGTAAATTATTATTTTTTTGTATTGAAAAATTTGGAAGTTCCTAATAGTTAATTTGTACATTTCTTAACAAAAAATGTGAAAAAAAATATTTATTCATATTTACATTGGTTAAAATTGTTTACATGTTTTTAAGGAAGAAAATGCTGATGTCATACCCAATACATTGAAATAAATGCAATCATATTATTGATGCATAATACTGAATAGGAATGAGAATAAATGCATGTGAATATAAACAGATAGGTCAAAACTTAATCGGGGAAAATTTAAGTTATTTCGTTCTGCAGTTGAACAAAAGATTCACTGGGTATGCCTACATTTTTTTTAGATGAAACTGAAGAGCAGCACAAGCGTCGTTGCTGAAGTGCCGGTAATATCAATTAGAACATGGGACATAAATAAAATCATTGAGCCTTTGATTGTAAACTAAACGTTTACATATTTTTGCAGTCCAAATTGTATCTTGATGCTCTGTGTGCTTGAACCGGCAAGGTTGTGGAGATTTAGAAACAATCCCTCATTTCAATAAAATTTCATATTTGCATTACATTTTCCCTGCATTTACATTGTATATCATTTGCATTTAATTTAGGCTGCATTTGGGTTACATAATCTCATTTTGCGTTAATTTCACATGCATTTGGCGATCCCCCTACTGAAAAGCTTAACAAAACAAAGCAAGCGAATAAAGAAACTTTCAGCTGGAGCGTCCATGGCTTCCTCGTGACACGTGCAACATTTTATTAACTCATATTCATAGACTAACGATCTTTTCGGCCTTTCGATTTGCAATTTAATTTTTCTCGCACATTTTTTTCTCCGCCTTTCGATTCCCAAATAACACCCCATAAGTTCAATATGATTAAGATCGATGGTAAAAAATGACGAGCCCCTGCAAGCATGGCACGGAGTGATAGCTATATGATTAATAAAGACAAGAACGACCACCTAGTTGCGTGTTGCATGGCATGCATGTATTAATAAGGAAAGGACACGGGCACAAATATTAAGACCATGCCATTAGCGGTTGCCTAATTCATTAATTACTGCTCATGTTAACCAGGGGTTTTCTTTGTGCTTTTCATATATTCTAAAATGGATACATGCACACAAGATATTAAGTTTGGAGAGTAAATCAGGGCATCCCATGGCCATGGCGGCAGTATCAAATTGTAGGCAATAGGGTCTATTTGTAACACTAATGTATTTTCCTGTTACAACTTTCAGGGTATTAACATCTTGTCAATGATGAATCATGCTGTACCAGACGCATGGGATAGTGGAATATGCAGAATTAGATGATAAATTTTTAGGGGAATATGCAAAAGCAGCTAACAAGCTTGAGGTTAGCTATTTATCAATTTTTGTTCTGTTTAAGGGAACATTCAGTTTTTAAGGTTTGTTGTGATTTTTCATCTTTTTGGAATTTGTTTGTCATTATTTTTGTTTTGTATTCTCATGGATTTTTTTTAAGGGTTTGTTTCTAATTACATAAATTAAGAATCAGAATGGTCATGCACACGGGATACTGTTGTTTCATCTTTAGAAGTTGAAAAAGAGGTAAAAGTGTTGGAAACTTATTATTTGTAGTTCATTTTACTCCAGCATTTTATTTTAAGTGACAGTGGAACCTTGGTAATGGTGTGTAGGTAGGAAAAATTGAAGTTCATGCCCAATTATTCCTAGAAGACAGCTGAGATTTATTGGAGAGCTAAAGCAAAAGGGCACGACTGTCATGGTGGGCGATTTATTTAATGGATATATGGCATTGGTGGCGGTAGATGTGGGGATAGAAATGGAAGTAGAGGGCTTTACGACAGTCATGGAATCTGAAGACATAAGGTAAATTACATGTGCAGTAAACACATGGCGTAGGAATATATATAAACAAATGTTGCATTCTCCGTGGTAATATATACATAAATGTTCCTTTCTTCCTGGTAATATATACATAAATGTTCCATTCTCTCTGGGGACAAAGGTTACCATGGTGGTGCTTAATTTCTTTGGTTATATCTACCCATGAATTTGATGTACTCTATTGATTCCATTTCTTGATTATAGCATTTCATAGTATAACTAACACAAAATCGTTGAACAGTGACAATAATAAATGGGTATGGCTCAAAATTTGGCTTAGGGGTAGAGGCAAGTTTGTACCATGTATCCCTTTAAATCCACACAAATTTTTCATTTCTTATTATTGCATCTTATCACTAATATTTAGAATGAATCTCTTTATTTTCGACAATCATCATAGTTCACTACAGTGATTTTAAACCTTTTCACCACAGCTATGACTGCCGTGAACCCAACCTTTTTTCGAGCCTGCATATTATTTCAATGGTTGTGTTCGCTGCAATAGCACCATTCATCAAGCGGTCATTGAGTACTCATGACTATGTATACAAAGCATTGGTTCTACGAGTATCTGCCTGCCATGTGCCCTCGTCATGTCCACGCTTATAGCTACTGCTTGTGGCTCGGCCATTGCTGCAAGGTTTGGACTTCTCATCAAAGGCTGGGGTTTTCTACAGGCCTTGGGAAACTTAATTTGGTATTGGAAATAATTAAATCTCTTTTGTCTTCTAGGTGTGTACATATTCTCTTTATATTTTTATTGGTGTTTTGATTTTTTTCAAAATGATATAGTGTAAAACTCATAAAATTCTTCGACATGTATTTGTAATCTTTGAAAAAATATGAATATTTTTGTTGGATCAATCTACAAGAAAAACAAGGAAATAATTAAATTAATTATGTCTTCTAGGTGTGTACATATTCTCCTTATATATTCTCCTTATATTTTTATTGGTGTTTCAAATTTTCTCAAAATTATACAATTTAAAATCCAAAAAATTCATTGAAAAATATGAAGGCTTTGGTTGGATCAATCTACAAGCAAAATTGGGATATTCTTCTTATATTTCTGTTCGTGCTTTGAAAATCTTCAAAATTATACAATATAAAACCCAAAAAATTCTTTTGACATGTATTTAAAATCTTTGAAAAATATAAAATTTTTGGATAGATCAATCTACAAGCAAAATTGAGTGCAGGGTAGGTTCTGTTAAAAAAGGTTTTAAGTTATGTAAGACTGATATGGTAATTAGTCATTTTAATGTTTAAGGTTTTATCATAGGGACATGGCATGACTGCATGTTAATGGTAGAGAGGAATTATAACAGTAAAGAAACATTTGGGATAAATATCATTTTTCAACAATCATAGCACTTTAGGGATGCAGACATTTTGGTTTTCAATAGATAGCACTAGTGGACACACTAGTATCCGTATGAAGGCTATGTAAGCTTTAAAATAGTCAATGCCTCCTCCATATTCCAAACCATATAGATGGTTAATAGTGGTTAGGTTGAGTCTTAGTTTTATTTATGACAATTCAAAATGATATCAAAATTTTATAGAAGAGGTTAGGTTGAGTCTTAGTTTTATTTATAAAAAGATTAAAAATGATATCAAATCTCTGTGGAACTCTAAGCAATGTGACTTGAGGCAATTCTTCGATCAATCCACATTCCGAACCATATATATTGAACTAGTTACATAATTGTACCTATTGTAAATTTGGAAACTATTTTAGGTTACAAATTCTACTTGGTCCTTGAAAAATTCAATAATTATTCATGTTCATGTTATATGATGGTTGTTGGGCTTTTTTGTAGGGTGAATTATTTTAAGAATGGAGGGTAAGTTGTCTAATATATGTAAGAGCTTGTTGTTTTTGACAGAGCACTCATAACATGGGTCAAATGGATACACACCAAAATTAATCCTCACAAAACTAAAGTTTATTTTCCAGGCTACTCTTTACTGCACTTCTGGTAACTCTTATTGTACCCTTTGCATATGAAACGTTTTTTATGTTTATGTTTTAATTTTCAATTTATATTTTAACTTATTTATTTTACTTATTGATGATATAGATGAAAGGTGTGAGTGAAGGTTGGGGGAGGATAATTCAGAATTATAACCAATAGATTTATTTCTATTAAGTTTTTTATTCAATGTGACTTGAGGCAATTCTTTGATCAATCCACATTCTGAACCATATGTATTGAACTAGTTACATAACTGTACCTATTGTAAATTTGGAAATATTTTAGGTTATAAATTCTAGTTGGTCCTTGAAAAATTCAACAATTATTCATGTTCATGTTATATGATGGTTGTTGGGCTTTTTTGTAGGGTGAATTATTTCAATAAAGGAGGGTAAGTTGTCTAATATATGTAAGAGCTTGTTTTTTTTGACAGAGCACTTAAAACATGGGTCAAATGGATACACACCAAACTTAATCCTCACAAAGCCAAAGTTTATTTTCCAAGCTACTCCTTAGTGCACTTCCGGTAACTCTTATTAAACCCTTTGCATATGAAACGTCTTTTATGTTTTTGTTTTAATTTTCAATTTATATTTTAAATTATTTATTTTATTTATTGATGATATAGAGGAAAAGTGTGAGTGAAATTTGGGGGAGGATACATCAATGAATTATAACCAATTGATTTATTTCTATTAAGTTGTTTATTCAATGTGACTTGAGGCAATTCTTCGATCAATCCACATTCCGAACCATATACATTGAATAGTTAAATAACTATACCTATTGTAAATTTGGAAATATTTTAGATTACAAATTCTTGTTGGTCCTTGAAAAATTCAACAATTATTCATGTTCATGTTATATGATCGTTGTTGGGATTTTTTGTAGGGTGAAGTATTTTGAGAAGAGAGGGTAAGTTGTCTAATATATGTAAGAGCTTGTTGTTTTTGACAGAGCACTCAGAACATGGGTCAAATGGATACACACCAAAATTAATCCTCACAAAACCAAAGTTTATTTCCAGGCTACTCCTTAGTGCACTTCCAATAACTCTTATTGTACCATTTGCATATGAAACGTCTTTTATGTTTTTGTTTTAATTTTCAATTTATATTTTAACTCATTTATTTTATTTATTAATGATATAGAGGAAAGGTGTGAGTGAAGGTTGGGGGAGGATACTTCAATAAATTATAACCAATTGATTTATTTCTCTTAAGTTGTTTATTTTTATGATTTTACGTGTTGCGAACATAAGTCTCCAAAATATGTTAAACTAAATTTATTATTCTAACATATAATTGTTCTTATTTTTAGGTTAAGGTTTTAAATTTTATAATTATCTAATTTTTTTTTTAATTTTGTGATATTCCTTTCACTATCAAATGAGGAGAACTTCTTTCTCCATGAGACTCGACATCCTTTCTTTTTATGTGACTTAAAAATATCAAAAAAATTTATTATTTTAAGTTGGATACCCTTAAAATTGATATGGTCTTAGTTGTAATTGAATCCATAACTTGTAACTTACCATTAAATGACTTTAGACTTATAAATACAGTCCCATGACATAAATACAATCTTTTGACATTTATTTAGTCTTATTATATATATGTCGGTGTATTATTTTATGTATGACTAAATTTGGTCCAAATTGGTTGTTATTCAAATGCTATGTCAATTAATGTGTTTTGAAGCCTTGTTTCCTTTATCCTTGTATTATTTTCATCAGCTATTTTTTAATTCTTTAAAACATATTTAATTCTATTTTGAACCCCGTAGGGACTTGGCACATGGTGCCCTTTTTTATTTAGTATAATGTGATAACTTGTGTATTTATGTTAAAATATGTTAAAGAGTTGTTTTATTCTCATTTTCTATGTAATAATTGAAAGATTTTTTTGGAGATTTGCATTTGAGAGTGTATTTAGTTTTATGTATTGTGTTTGACATTAGTACTCTCCTTCTTAATAATATTTCAACAATCTAATCAATGAAAATATAAATAAATGAGTTTCTTCTTATTTTTTGTTAACAAATGTACAAGTTGACTATTGCATAATTGCAAATATTTAAATGTATAGAAAATCATGAATTTTCATTAGTCTAAAAGGAATAATTTATTTAGGAGTTAAAACAAACTGATTTTTTTAGTTACCCTTCAAGACTAATAACTACTACTTATTTTAAGGTATAGATATTTTTTAAACAATGTTAAAAAACTGATGGTGCGTAAGACCTCTACAAACTAAATTATCTATGGTCCCCATAAATTTTTATAGGTTTTTAAATTAATGTCTACATTTGTATTGCGTGCCTCCATGTGCATTTCCTTCAGGATCTACCTTCACATTTATGTTTATTTGATGGCATTCCCCTCTCAATCAAATGGAAATTTATTAAATTTTATTGCTAAAATGGCATTTCCTTCAGATTCTACCTCCAACATTATATTTATCTATCGATGGCACTCCCTTCTTGACATTTCCTCTTTGTTCATTCACAATTTCATCAAGATTAACGTCTAACTACATTCTAGGTTATTATCTCGACTCAACAAACTATGTCATGGTAAGGCTAAGGGAACTTATTTGTTCATGTATGGGGTCAAAAAAAATAATGTATAACTAGATTATATGTTATTGATTTCTTGTATGTCATAGAGGTGGTTTATATCAATATGCCAAATCTTTGTTTTCAATGTTGGGTTACAAACCAAAAAAAATGTGAGTGCCCATTAAATGCCACCTCCAGACCAACCTCGCTACTCAAAACCCTTCTTGATGTGAGTAAGAATGCATAAATGTCTTTGGATGGAAGGAATACTATTACCAAGAAGGGCAATTTTTTATCTCACATTATGGGCAAGGCCCAACCTATTATGTACAAACACATAGGTGGTACTATGGTGGCCACAAAATAACCATCTCATGCCACCCAACAAACCATAATGGCTCCTATTGTTTGTACCTCATAGGTGGCAAAATTTTTTTTTGGCTCTTAGAGCCAAATAATGGTATCTCAACCATCATAACTTTCTCATGAGGTGAAACAACCAAATGTGATAAATCAACTTGTCGTGTTTGGTCAGAAGTTAATATGCTACATAGAGTGCAGTTTGTATCCACCACCTAAATATGGTAATTACATGCAAGAAAATAAGTGGGCATTTCACTTGAGTGATTTCATGAAAGGTAACCACAAATTCTATCTAGAAAACTTTTTTTTTTTTTTTTTGTTGAGGAGGACAAGGAAACCATTATGCAAACAAAGATTAATTAATGTTAGTATACTCATGGAATGTGCTAATAATTTTTTTCCATGACCAAAAAATTCATTTCAAGGGATATTTGTCAATTTTTTGTTAACATCAAAATTATTTTCTTGTAATAAGTTAAGATTTATGGTTTTTCTCTCTCCTCTACCATCAAAATGATTTGTCCAAGAGCTATTTGTCAAATGTTTACTGATAATAAACATGGGGGTGTGGTTTCATTAATTTTTCCATCCCTTTCACCTTATATTGTGTCTCAGGGATCAAACCCCACTCATTAGATGGTGTGGATCTTCTTCAACTTTAATGGATTCTCTCTTTGTATTGCCAATAGTTATGCCTCTAATGATGTAGTTGAAAGGATGTATTTTTGCATTGGCTCACTGACTCACTACCAGATGTCAACTATATCCTTTGTAGTAAATTTAACATGATTGAATTACCAGAGGATAACGAGAAGGTTATCCCCATGTGTTGGTTTTATGGAAAAAGAGAGGCATGGTTTTATATGCACAATAAGCTGGGTGTCTTTGATGTCAACCAACACTATTGCCTTTTTGCCACCTCATCCTAGTTCACCTAGTCTAACTTCCACCAAGGCTTTGATAGAGTGGTGAAATGTTTAGACCATGTTCTTATTACTGAACAAACATTTTATCTCTTTTAAATTAATTTGACTACTAATGGTAGTCATTCCTGATGCTTTACTCTCAAACCACTTTCCCATCAAATTTGAGATCGAATGGGTTGTTCCTCAAGTCAAGATTGGCAAATCTCAAATGTATCTCAATATTGCCCTCCTTCTTCACTATGGGACCTAAAAACTCATTATCCAAGTTTGAAATCTTTCTCTAAGACCTTCAATAGGAATACAACCTTTTTTTGTCTTTATGGCTTGGATAATGCTACTTTTCAGTGCAAAGCCCACACAACCTCAAAATGTGAATTCTAATGGCTCTCACAGGAGTTGGAGCTATCTCCTTTCAATGAATATTTGAAAATTAATATAATAACACTATCTAGATCGTGGATCTCAAGTTCGTTCTCACATGCATAGTTAAAAATTAAGGATATAATTTTGAAATAAAATTTTGCTCTCCTTTATCTAGGAAAATAGGTGATCATGTTAAATCCATTCAAGAAGTTTGTTATTAGATTACACATCTTACCAGACTTTATAGATCATTAGCATGGTGTGTTTTTGTCCCAAATATCCACACTTAAATGAGAATATGATCTTAATAAATGCCTCTGAGTTCCCCCTCTAAATTGTTTAAATTGTAAAGGGTGGCATACAATAGGATTATATCTATTAAATATTTTAATGAGGTAGTCATGTAGATGGTTACCGATAAATCCCCATGTATTGATGGGTTTCCCTATGGATTCCATCATATTCTTTGGGATACTATGGGTCTATATTTTCATAAAGTGTATCTTGAAGCCATTCAAACTCATTCCCTTAGCAAGCTCTTCATCCAAAGTAATATTAAATTCATTCCTAAGCCATGGGATTTGGAACTCATAACTAGTTGGCATCCTATTACTATTCTTAATATTTCCTATAATGTTATTGATAAAGTTATTGATCTTAGGACAACTTTCTCCCCTCATTGTTCACCCTAACAAGATAGGGTTCATCCATAATAAATACATCTTGGACAACATCATTTCCATATGGAAAAGAATGGAATGGGTCTAGAGGTCTTACCAAAATTTTATGTTTGTTAAGATTGACTTTGATAAAGCCTATGATATAATTGAATAGACTTTCATTTTGGCTATGCTTCAAGCCTTATATTTTGTTCCTAGGGTTGTTAGCCTAGTAAAAACATTTTTTCAAGATGCAGGTGCCCATTGTTTTACTCTAATTTTGGTTTTGGAACCCTAATAGGATATAAACATGAAATGAATTTAGATATTAATATATGGCATTCAAACATACATTTGAATGTAAAATAATGAATGATTTTAAAAGTGGTATATGCTAAAATAGTAATTACAATAAAGGGATGAATAATTATGTTAAATATAGTAATTATGATAAAGAGATGCGTATTAACTTTTATGGTTGACTATCTAAATGTGAATATATTTTGGAAATGGATATCATATAAATGTAGGTTTTTGATTTTTTCAATTCAAGAACTGTGTCTTTTTGTGTTTAGGGTTGGTTTTTCCAGTCTAGGTCAGTATCATCAGTCGATACTAACCTATGTAGAGATGAGGTGCTATGATTGTATGGTCAGCTTACCCTATCTAAGTATGCTCTGCTTATGCTATCCCAAACCCTAATTATGCACATGATTCTATAAATCAGTCTCCTTCACCTTAAAACCCTAGGTGTGCTTGTGAGGGATAGAAACTAACGAAAATAGAGAAAGTGTAATGGATTGTGATGACTCTAATGACCCTCATTTGAAGATTAACCAATGCCTATGTATTTGACACTCCAAAGATGAAAATAAAGCCATGCATAGTTCTCCCACCTAGTTTGATTGTGCAATTATGTTCCTTTGCTATATTTATGTAGTTAATTATTTGGATTTAATGCTTGACAATGCTTTTTTTGACTTCGATTTAGTGTGCTTTAAATTTATCTTGGGACTAATCCTAGTGATAGGTTTGTAATTTAGGACTAATAAAGAATATTTTATCAATGTACGATAGTGTATAAATGTGTTCTAAATAATCCCCCCAAGTCCATTTTAAATGATACATTGATTTGTTTATATATTAGTCCAATTGGGTAATTTATTACACCATAGACATGCTAGGTAGATGCATTGATCCTAAGGAAAGGTTTGATTTTTAAAAGTAACCATTGTTAGGATAGCTTAGTTTCGACTAGTTCAGGTTATTATCAACTAGTAATACGGACTGAAACTGGTATAATCAACCTGTGTATAGATGGACTAAATTGAGGGTATAAATACATATATGCAAGACATTTATTAGTTTGAAATAAATAGTGAGGTTCATGTATGTCTATAAAAATAAAATAGAAGGTTCAAGCCATAAGATAACAGGAAAGTGTGAGGGAATGGTGGATTAGGACCTTATTTGTGTGCTCAATTCATGTGTGCTAATTATTTGTCAAGCTTGTCATTGCCAAGTAATTAATACTAGATTTTATATCTAACAATGACCTATTTTATTATAGTAATTGAATTACCAAAGTAAAATGATAAAAAGTTTTTGAGTGTGTAAAACACACTTTATCTTTAGTATGGATCTTCAGTTGTGCATGTCACTTAATAGCCAAAACATAAAATCATGTATAGTCATTGTCCATAGATTGAAAATTATAATTAGAAACCAATTTTTTTTAATTTTAAAGAGTAAAGGTAAGATTACACCTATATGTTGGTGAAAACAATGTTGTCCTCATAACTTCTTATTGTGTTTAGGGTTGGTTTTTCCAGTCTAGGTCAGTATCATCAGTCGATACTAACCTGTGTAGAGATGAGGTGCTATGATTGTATGGTCAGCTTACCCTATCTAAGTATGCTCTGCTTATGCTATCCCAAACCATAATTATGCACATGATTCTATAAATCAGTCTCCTTCACCTTAAAACTCTAGGTGTGCTTGTGAGGGATAGAAACTAACAAAAATAGAGAAAGTGTAATGGATTGTGATGGCTCTAATGACCCTCATTTGATGATTAACCAATGCCTATGTATTTGACACTCCAAAGATGAAAATCAAGCCATGCATAGTTCTCCCACCTAGTGTGATTGTGCAATAATGTTCCTTTGTTATATTTATGTAGTTAATTATTTGGATTTAATGCTTGACAATGCTTTTTTTGACTTCGATTTAGTGTGCTTTAAATTTATCTTGGGACTAATCCTAGTGATAGGTTTGTAATTTATGACTAATAAAGAATATTTTATCAATGTACGATAGTGTATAGATGTGTTCTAAATAATCCCCCCAAGTCCATTTTAAATGATACATTGATTTGTTTATATATTAGTCCAATTGGGTAATTTATTACACCATAGACATGCTAGGTAGATGCATTGATACTAAAGAAAGGTTTGATTTTTAAAAATAACCATTGTTAGGATAGCTTAGTTTCGACTAGTTTAGGTTATTATCAACTAGTAATACTGACTGAAACTGATAGAATCAACATGTGTATAGATGGACTAAATTGAGGGTATAAAGACATATATGCAAGACATTTATTAGTTTGAAATAAATAGTGAGGTTCATTTATGTCTATAAAAATAAAATAGAAGGTTCAAGCCATAGGATAACATGAAAGTGTGAGAGAATGGTGGATTAAGACCTTATTTGTGTGCTCAATTCATGTGTGCTAATTATTTATCAAGATTGTCATTGCCAGGTAATTAATACTAGATTTTATATCTAACAATGACCCCTTTTATTATAGTAATTGAATTACCAAAGTAAAATGATAAAAAGTTTTTGAGTGTGTAAAACACACTTTATCTTTAGTATGGATCTTCAGTTGTGCATGTCACTTAATAGCCAAAACTTAAAATCATGTATAGTCATTGTCCATAGATTGAAAATTATAATTAGAAACTATTTTTTTTAAAATTTTAAAGAGTAAAGGTAAGATTACACCTATATGTTGGTGAAAACAATGTTGTCCTCATAACTTCTTAGAGATGATGCTTCCTTGTTGAAGCATTGGAGAAACTTGTGCTTCCTGGCTAAAGCACGTGGAGAGTTGGGGTGTTGTACCCAAATTTTTTTGTGACTATATAGGCCCTTGGTTTGGAAATAAAAAATGTACTAGCCCTCATGATTTCTATGGAAATTACATAATGTGTTATCCCAAATAATTAAATAGGTAAAAGAGAGAACCAATAGGCTAGGTTTTTTCAAATAAACTGAATCAACTACTATAGATCTATTATATATTCATTTGTATAGTTTTGCTCAAGATTGGTCCATGTAAACAAAAAGTATTATCTAAAGGGAATGAACACTATTAATGCCCCCATCATGGACCTAATTTTGATTGTATAGTTTCACTCAAGGTCTTTCAATTTTGAATAGAATGCATGATCGAAAGATAATGAACAATTTTCATGCCCCTATCATGACTGCAGATATAATACATGTGAAGTGGAATGAAAACTATTTTCCATTCAACTATAAACTGTGTTATTATATATGTGTGCATGAACCAATATCATGCCTCATAAATCTGAAAGTCTGTATATGTGCTTAAACCAATATCGTCCACCCTGAATATGTACCAACTGATATAGAATGATATGCATCTATATGTTACATTTTGATAACTTATATCTCAAATGTATGTGTATGTGGAAAATTTTAATATATATAATAATTTGCATCTATATGCTAAATTTTGGAAATATATATTTCAAATGTATGTGTATGTGTAAACCTGTAATTCATATTTCTCTAAATTATGTTCATATTCCCAATTCATATGCACCAAAGTGTCTATGAATATAAGCTCAAATCTATATAAAATGTGTGCATATACATGGCATATGTTCATGTAAATTATTTCAATGTGACAATATATATCATGTAACCGAATTATTTGATATTTGAACCAAGATGAATCTTTGAAATCCGTACTCTAATATGATTTTATTCTCATGAAGGTTTATGCCATTATGATAAGATAACTACAATTCCATATTTTAGAATGGGGGATGTATCTTATAAGTCACTCATCTCAAAAGAAGAGTTAATTGCATCAAGTCATAGATAAAAACAACATCATGTAATATCATGTGTATATGGAAAATATATGTAATCATAGTAATGTATATGTCAATAAAGGCATGTATGTAATATATGTAATGTAGGTTATACAAATATCATGTCTAGATAGATGTATCAATGAAGCACATAGTGGTAAGATCATTATTTAAGACTTTGTATTTAAATTATATGATATAAATCATGGAACCACTAAATTTTAGCATGATCAGTAAGTGCAAGTGTTAGTGTCATGCATAAGGACAAGGGCCACATATAAGAGACATGAAGATGTCAAAGCAGACAAGGTCAAGGGCCACATGCAAGGGACATAAAGATGTCACAAATAAGGGACATCATTGATGTCACCTCAAATAAGGACAAGGGATACATATAAGGGACATAAAGTTGTTGTAAACAAAGCCAAATAACCACACATAGTAAATAATTACATAATAGTCTATTATGTAAGATACTAATAACATCAATGGAGCATATTAGAAGAACTAGTCTACATAATTTATATGTATCAATGCCACATTATAGTAAAATAGCATATCCATGTTGTATTGTGTAAGATATGATTAACTAACAAGACATGTGTAAGAGATATAGGTAGCTCAACATGGTAAAAGGTCATAGAAAGATATAACCTATAATAATAAAATTTATGGAATAAGATGCCCTCAATATTGACATGACCACTGGGTAGAGAAAAGTCCAACATCTGTATGTCTATCTATAACCTATATGTATTTTATGTTGGGTAATTTTATATAATGTTTTCCTTAAGGTGCTAAAGTGTCTAGTCCCAAAAATATTATGTATTAGATTTTCAAGAAAAACTAAGCTCTTGTGCACGCACCTGAAGTAAGCAGTAAAAACCCAATTTCCATGGGTCATGTTGCATAGTAACACACTTGTCATATACTAGAGTTTTATCATATATATAATTAATTAATAGATATAAAAAGAAATACATGACTTTGGACCTTGTCTCATCGATGCAAACAAATAAGAACATGAAGATAATTGCCATGAGGTTTAAAGTGTTGATTACACAAGCTCATACAATGCATATTATATATACCAAAACATTACACAAAGATTAATTGTAACTTATGTAACTCTGCTATTAACATAAAAATTTGTTACATAATACCAATGTTCAGTCACCTTACACATCTTTACATACGGGTATTTATACTTGTTTTTCCTTGACCAAGTAGTTACATTATTAATGACAATTAGGTGACTGGATAACAATCTCTAAGAGAATAAGAGTCATAGTAGTCATTTAATTATTTTCTTCTAGGGACTTAGGCCTTCACTCCCCCTATATTATTTTTTTATGTTATATCCTTGATTCTAAATGTCCTCCTTTGTTCAAGCTGATGTGAAACTCATGTGATGATTAAAGTCTAGTTTATCTTTGAGAATCACTCCTCAATCATTTCCCATTTCCCTTGTGCTCCCCAAGTATTTCATCATTGTACTATTCTCTTGGGTTATTCATAGTTATATTTCACTTTGACTGGGTCTTTTCATCCTATTATATTCTATGCCATTTTTCATTTACATCATGTTAGTTCTACTCCATGGTCTTCTTGCACCATGATAGTTCTATGCCATGGTCTTCCTACACCATACTCCTCTCATGCCATGCTAGTTTCACACAAAAATCCAAAATACTTTGTAAAAATTTGGGGTCCAACATCACCGCACACTATGCTCTTAGTCCATCCCAGACTAAGTATCAGTCTCAGCCTCAACCAAAAATTCAGGCCCAATTTATTTAATCTATATTTAGAAATTATCCTAATGTGACAAGGTGTCAAGTAGCTTGGATGTTATTTCATTGATCAGTGCCTTCAAATTTATCATCTCCTTGGGTTGATTAGAACACTAGTTTTCCTTATTAATATATTGGTTGATGGATATAGTAGAATCTTTTTGGACCTCTTCAAGTGAAGTGACTTCATGTACAATCTATCCTCAAAGCACTATAAAATTAGAATTTATTATCTCTTAATACACGATTATTATTTCCTCCATATTTTTGGCATCATTAAATACCTTAACACACTCGGTGTAGTCTTCTATTAAAAGGGCGACATCTACCAATTACTTTTTTTGAGATTCTTCTGCCTTGAGCCGATCCTCCAAAATTTTATTGGGCCATGCTAGTTTCTCAAAAATCTTGTCTAAGATGGGGATTACTTTCCCAACTCTTTTAAGGGTGTGTATTCATACTTTGAATGCTTGTGTAAATTGATCAACCACCCATACTGCTTCATAAATAGGCACAGGTTGTTCCTTACACTACTTTAATAGAAGATTTATAAGGGTTCCTAGCTTATCAATGACTTCTCCCTCCAAAGGGACCCCATCTGAAAATTCCGGTTCTTGCTCCAAAATATTTTTTATATAAATTTAAATTTTTTACCTTGGATGTTATTGATTCTTCTATTTGTTTCTTCAATGTGGCCACTTCCTCTTCAAGTGCCTTTTAAGTGGAAACTTCCTTATTGTACATTGCCACCACCTAGCCATGTTTCTTCTTTGCTTCATGTACATCAAAATCTAAAAGTATATTTTACCACATGAATTCCAAGGCCATTTAAAAAATGTGGTGCTACCTTGTAGGGGAGAGATATACTGGGGATCAACCCAAAATAGAGTGGGTAGCATTGTTGCTTGAGAATCTAAAATTAGGATATCTAAAAGAATTTTAAAATGGCATTTTTTATTGTACATGTGCAAGAAAAAGGACACCTAATGCTTGGTATAAATATTTCTATCTTGACAATGGAAATTGGATCACAAATTTAGCATCCTATCTAGAATGATTGTTTGGTATTGAGTTCACAAATTGGTGGTTGGATATACCAAAGGTGGTTGAACTTCAAATTCAAATAGATACTTCCCTTTGAGGGGGTCTTATTCAAGGATATAGACATCCATGTCAGGGGCCAAAAAAGTGTTTCCAATGTCCATGCAACTCATATTTTTGTTTCAAAACCATCCCTCTCTTCGCCAAGTGGATCTTCAATGTTCAATTTTGCTTTATTAAGGGTGGTCTCCTACTCTTGTACTAGGGAGGGTATCTTTTCTAAGTTGAACTCCTCTAGTTCTTCCCTATGACCTACATGCTCTTCCTTTAATGGATTGGTTGGGGGTAATGGAAATGGACCCTCAGGTTGTCTTTCTAGTGAATATTGTTTAAGAGAATCCCTTGGTGGGGAGACCCTTGGTGGAGAAGCTCTTGGTGGTGAAACTCTCAGTAATGGTGCATGGGTAGTCCTTTACCATTTTGGTGGTTCTGGATATGAAATTTTACTGGAATCATTCCTTAATTATTATTTTAAAGTGGTGGTATAGGTGGAATATTTTCTCTTACATGCTCCCTACTTCCTAAAAATTTCTTTTTAGGTTGCAACATATAAAATAAATTATGAATAGTTTCTCTGACCATGGTCTGCTTAAGCTTGATGTTAGTTCTATCAATATAATGTTTTTACCTATATGAATTCTTGTAAAGGTGATGAAAATTCATGGGGATAAGTCTTAAAAAACACTCATATACTCATTCTCTATCCAACTGCTCACATACATTTGATGGTTTGCCATTTGTAATTCCATGTCTAGCTCAATCTTTCACTGTGTCCTTAGGCTTAAGAATATTTCAGTCCTTGTTAATTTTAGTCTTAAAAAATATATTGTACTAATTTATCCTCATTAATGAAATCCACATTCATTTTTAATCCTACTCTATTCATTCCTCTTGGAAACCTATCCTTATGCTTTCACTAGACAATCATCTCTTGGGTCTCAAAGACCAAATCTTGATTTAGACTTACATGAATAAATATTATTTTATAAATGATCCCAAATGTTATTATTAGACCTTTTTTAACCTTCATAAACCCTTGAATTAATCCTTTCCTTTGTATTCCACACATAAACCTTACATTGTCTTTACAAGGCTTGTAGCCTTTTTTTTACATTTCTCGTTATTGGGAGTAACTGATAGCCTCTATAAAGAAAATAAATATCTTTTATATGACCCTTTTGGACCATAAAACTCATACATATCTCTTTTGATACAACTCTCAAAGTACAACACACTTGCTTCTTTAAGCCACCCCTCAATTAACCCTCCAAATTGACAAATCTCCTTAGTCTAGGCAATGTATGGACAATCAATCTAAAATAATGATCTTTTTGGATACCCTTTTTCCTCATTTAGAATATCTAATAATATTTTCAACCTTAATCTTAATTATTTTCACTTTTCCTTCTTTGGCCTATCACCCATTAGGTTTCTAGGCCCTTAAGCACAACACAATACTCCAAATTCCATACTATGGAGGCCATACAGGTCTAAAAGTGATTGAATCACTTAGAAAACATAAAATCCAAGTTAATTACAAAATTTCATTTAATTTGGATGATGGGAACTATTTTTATAAACCAAACCCTAATTTTAGGGCTTCACCAACCTGCCTAGGGTTAGGGGCCTATTAAATGATTTATCTTGAGTTATACATGGATTCAAAGAACCACATTACTTTCCTTATGTCTATCTTTTATTCCTTTACCACGTTTTCCTTGATAATTAAGACTATGATAGCAAGGTTGAATGTTAATACATTTCATAACTCCTTTGCAAGGGTTTTCTAGGCCTTCCACACCTTTTTACACCTGTTACCAACCTACAAAACAATTATAACAAAAAAATACACATTTGATGCAAAAATGTCTTTCCTTTGTATTATTACTATGTATGATAGGGTATCTTATAGAAATGAATAGTAACATAGGTAGTTTTATCAATTTTGAGTTTATCACACTTCTTTAAGAGTTTAAATATCTCTTTTATATTTGGGGCTACTCTCTAATACCAAAGGAATCCATGATAAATTTAACTAGATGAAGGGAAGGTCTTAAATTAAAAAATATAGTTACAATGCACTCAAATAGGGCACTACCTATTACAACATAAACTTTGCTCCTTTGTAGCCTGCATACTTGATTTCATTGCTCCTTGGATGAAAATCAATACTTCACAACCCATGCTCTCACTTTCTAATCTCTATCTCCACAAATAGGATGACTAAGCATTAAGGACTAAATGTTTGTTTCCATTTCTTGACCAATGTACAACAAGGTATTTTCATGATTCTTGACTATGTGAGCAAAGTACATTCAAGACTATGCTATTCCTATTTTCTACACCCCCTAAATTTTACAAAAATTAATACTTGTTGCATAGAGATGACTCTATCATAAAACTTAAAACTATGTCAAGGACCCTATTGATTGATAGTATTTTTAGATGCATTTTTTATCATAAAATGATAATGACTAGTTGATGAATTCTTACTTATATTTTAAGTGGTTTTGAAAAGCATGATGAATTAATGAATAAAATATGCATATATAGTTCCATATGATCATTTATTATAATTTTCAGTTTAGTTTGAAGCAGTATTAGTGGAAAATACACTTTCAATTTAAATGGTTTTCTACTATTTTTGGATTTTATAAGCGATATGATTTGATTAATGAATCAAAGTAGATATAGATGATTATTTTGTATAATAAGAATTTCAAATATCAATACATTTGTTTTTGAAGACTATTTCTAGGATCCAAAAGGTTCAGAATTCATCCTATTTATGATGGATATTTGAAGTATTAATATTATTAAAGATTAAGTAATATTGTCATTCTCTTTTTATATAACTTGTAGTCTCATTCTATAATTATGCAACTTGATTGCCAAACACATGGTTTAAGATTATGGTTACTTAGTCGACATCCGAAGTTTTAGTCATTTTAAAGTTTGAATGAATGTTCAAATTCAATGAGAATAATCATCAAGGCATGTTTACCATTCTTTATATCTCATTGGGAATAGACTTAGACAAAGGTTGGTTATTAACCTTAGACTAAGGTTTGGATCAAAACATTAATGACATAAGGTTTTTTTGAAACTAAAGTAATCTAGATTCATGTATACTTTCTTTAAGACACTTAAATAACTAAAAGGGATTATCATAATGTACATGGCATAGTTTAAAACAGTGATACCAAAAGAGTTGGTAATTTCAATATTCATCATGAAGTTGGTTCACTAAGTCTTAAGGTTTCTTGGATTGATGACAAAGGAAGCATGAAACACTAGTAGCTTTGTTGAGCTAGAGGCTAGTTGGCAATACAAACATTGTGACATGATGAGTTGGCGTAAATTGTTAAAGTTGAAAGGTGTGGTTTCTATGTTTCGAGATCATTCAAAGATTTGGTGGTATGAAGAGTTAATGTGAAATGACCTCACCTTGAATGGTAGAAGTTAGTGAATAATTTGATAATAAGGGATAGTTATCACTAAGTTTCACCTTGCTGATAAATGTTTTGCTGGGATCACTAAGAATGTGTTGAGTAAATGCATGCCAATAGAAATTGAACACATCACTTAGTTAGTTATGGACTCAAGTTGGTGGATATAACTTCTCAAATACATGGTTTAAGATTGTGGTTACTTAGTTGACATCCTAAGTCTTAGTCATTTTAAAGTTTGAATGAATATTCAAATTCAATGAGAAGAATCATCAAGGCATGTTTACCATTCTTTATATCTTACTGGGAATAGACTTAGAAAAATGTTGGTTATTAACCTTAGACTAAGGTTTGGATCAAAATATTAATGGCATAAGGTTTGTTTGAAATTAAAGTACTCTAGACTCATGTCTACTTATTTTAAGACACTTGTTTTAAACTTGTTGTGATGAGCATATAGATTCATTCATTAAAGGCAATTATTTTGATCATGATGTATAAGAAGAGGTCAATGACTCATTTTTAATATAGAATAAGAATATGTTTTAATGACTTAGACAATTTCTGAAGTCAATCATTCATCTCTCTTCTTTCTATGCAACTTCTCTGAGATCATACAACTTTTGCAGATACCTAATGGTACTTTATCTGATGATTGAGTAATTACTTATGCAACACAGATATATCTAGCTTTATTTATCATTTAATACTGATTATTTGAAGATTGCTAAACCTAACATCTTTTAATGATTGTTATTTTCAGTTCTATATCAAATTCCAAGTATTCAACCTAAATAATGATTAATATTTTGTTATTTTGTGACACTTGATTGATCTATTTTGATTGTAAAGTTGTCATTCAAGTTTTTATAAAGGAAGAATGTTGGTTTTCTCAATAATTTTATCCCTTTTTTCTAAGTTGGCTCTCTTTTAAGACTTGCACGTTTCATTGTAATCTATTTTACTCCAACTTTAATATATTTTGATCTTTGGTTTGTCTTTTAAATCTAATTTTTATCTCTGTTCATAGTTTTTTTAATCTTTAGTTTAGTTTAATTCATTTCTATTTTAGATTCTGATTAATTTATTAGTTTAAAATATTTTCTTTTTTTTTGTTTAGATAATAGTAAGTCCTTCTTAGATCATTATTTTCTTCAGATCTGTTTATAGTTTAATTTATTTCAAATATTTAGATTTAATATTATTCAGTTTATGTTTCCATTTAATAATATTTTCTGCTTTCTTAATTTAATCACTTGGTAGTTAATTTATAGCCTAGGTCCTTTTAGATTACTTTATTTCAGACTTAGTTTAAATATGTTTTAGATCTACTTAATTATTTAGATTATTAGCTTTTGTTTGGTTGAATTTTAGTTTTGACTTTGTTAATCTTTTAGTCTCTTGTATTCTTATTTAGTTTGCTTTAATTAGAGTATTTATCTTAATTAGTTTTATAACTTAGTTGTTTCCTTTTTCTTAGTTTGTTAGTTTTTTTTGTTTGTTGTCTCACTCTCTTGTCTACATGATTGAATATTTTTCTCTTATGATTAATTAATTTATTTATACTTATGGTTTATTTGAAATAAAATTGGAGAAATTACAACAAGAAGCAATATATTATTTGATATATGAATATATATTGAATCAAATTTCTATTCTTCAAGAGACTATCTAACTCATAAGTTTTCTTTATTAGATAGAATAGATTACAGATTCACATCTTAACTGATTCATGATTTGATAAATGAATTTATGATAAAATAAAATAATTTATATCTAATACCTTGTTAATTATTTTCAAAAACTTATAAAAAACCCCTCACATCTTTAGGATCATAAGCAAACCTTTAAAACCCAATGACTAGACTGGTATGATTGTAACTTGACATTCACAATAGGTGAAAGGGTTGATTCATTAACGGTAAAAATTCCATCATCAATAGACTATGTATCTAGTTTTTAGCTTAATATTTCAATCAAATAATGAATACAACCACCATTGTTACCTATTTTTAACCACCATTCCAAAATGCTGATGGTCTATATCTTTAGACCAAAACTTCAATATTTTGTCCCTTGACTATAACACAGTCTGTAGGGTTTTGAATATTCAATGATCTTTTCTTGAGATTCTCCCATTACAACACTATCTCACCCATATAAAGGTCTACACAACAATAATACATACAAAGACTAAGGCCATGATTGGTTTCAATTCTCCAACTTAAGGAAGCACCAAAATACTCTCACTTTTGGATTGTAACTTACATTCCTTGGTCCAAACCTGAAAACCATTACAACACAACAATAATTTCATGACCTCAAATGCCCTCAAGGAAACATAAATTTGATTCACTCACACTAATTGAATGGAAAACACACACATAAAATAAATTGCTTTATTCATATTGTCATTCTCTATTACCTAACAATCCATTCATGGACTTAAGATCCTCCTTGAAGAGTTTTGATTTTAATTCACATTTTCAATCTTCCTCCCCTCTCTCTTTCTTGGATATCTCTCTCCTCTATGCTATCTCCAAAAATTTCTCTTCCTTATTCTATGCTTACATGCAACTTTTTTGGCTTTTTTATGCCATGCAAACAACCCTCCTATCTTCATGCACCAACTTTCACATTGGATTCTTTGAGGTTATGAAACAATAACATACTAATTTATTCTAATATCTTAGGTTATGAATAATTTCACCTCTATATGATATATTAGATGACTATCCAACCTTTAGACATAAATTAAGACCTCTAGGATTAATTATGAAGAAGTTCTTACATTTCAAAATTCAAATACAATTTTGGATGGAAAACCTCATATTCAAATCCTAGACCTCTTCAAGAGATCTATCACCTTGAGGACCTACCATGGACCTCTTAGCACGTTCTAGATATTTTAATAATGAAAATTTAATCTATGAAGTTGATGATCCTACATCATACTTCCCAGGAGGGAGATAATTTGAGCCACCAATTATTTTCTTTGCCTTCCAATTTATCTTTTGAGGGTCTTTCATTATTACTTGATTTTTGTTCATCTTTTATTGTTCCATTTTAATTTCCAAACTCTTACTTTTCATCTTCAATTTATTCATGGGAAAATATTATTCATTTCTTTGCCTCCAATAACCTACACATAGAAAAAACATGTTTGTCAAAATCACCTCCTTCTTGCTTTCTTGGAGTTAATCTTGTTCTTCTTCAGTTGATTGCTCTTTGGATTCCAAATCTTCTTCTTCATCTTTCCTAAAGATTTCTTGTAATGTAAACTTAGCTTCCATGATATTTTATTGGTCTCCTATAAGACTCAAATCATTTGATCCTTTTATGATATATTGCCACATCTTCTCTTCTTTTGTTGTATACTCATCCTCTTCACCTTTATGTTCCATTTGTGTCAAATAAGATACCTCAACCTATTATAATTCAATTTGTATAATAACTTAAACTTGTGCTTCCTCTTCCTTCTCTATTGTTTCACCTTCACATGTTTAAACCACCTCATCATATGCTACTGTACTTTCATTTCCTTCCACCAACACATTAATTAGCCTCAATGTATTAACATATAATTCATCTTCCTCATTATTTTGTCCTCCCATCTCCACTGATATATCATCATATAAACATGTATTTTGCTTACTTTACTTTCATGTGATCGCTTCTCCTTTCCATGCTTCTTTGTGAGTGCTTGTGAATCATCTTCTTCTTTCTTCATTTACTTGTGATGTTCAACCTCTTCTTGTTATTGTATACCTGTAATAATCATCTCATTAGTACTTACCATTCCTTATTCAAGAGTCTTTTTTACTCCTTCATAGTTTTCATCCTCTAAACCATCCAATCCTTCTTAATTTGATCCTTCTTTGAGCTCATTCTTGTGCTTTTCTTACTGATGTACACCTGTATGTAATCCTATCAATGGAATAAAGTATGTTTCCAACATTTATAATTATTATTTCAACATGAGATAATCTATCTCTCCATCATACTCATTAAATATAGGTACATTCTCATCATGTTCAACTTGCTTACCTTTCCTTTGCTTGGTGTTTATCTTATTTTTTTATCTTGCTTCCTCACTTGGTTGCCCAGTTGCATCTTTATTACTTTTGTAATATTATCTTCTTGTACCTTTTCCATTCTCTTTAGAACCCATTGTCTTCATGGTTCATGATTAAATTGAGGTTTGATCCTTACCTCATCTTCTTCATTTTCAGCTTTTCAGAACATTTTAAAGTTTTGAATTTCATTATGAATTGTAAAAGTTATTTCAATTTTACTACTACTGGTACTATTCACTAAAACAATTATGGGAAGTTTTTATAAGGGACATTTTTATTGTTTTTATAAAACAATATATTTGGATGATTTTTTAATTTTTTAATTAAAAATAATATTTTTTATTTGGGAGACATAAGAAGATATCATATTTATTTATATCCTAGCTACGTACCTTTTTTTTTAAATTTTATTTGTCGAAGACCAAAAGGTGAAGCCCGGTTTGCTAGGTGACCAAACCCCCTCATAAGCAAACCACTTTCTCCTTCATTTATTTCACTCTCTTGATTGTACTTTATTATGTATGCATTATCAGTTGAGCCCAACATCTCATTTTTCATGTACTTTTTATTTGTTGAAGATTGTAGAGTGAGGTACGAAATGAGTGGTGGTTAGATCCCCTCACAAAAACACTTTATTGAACTCATGATCATTTATCTATACACTTGCAGATATATTTCATATTCATAAATTCATATTTGTATTCATACACACATTTTCATTTAAAATAATTATTTATAATGACACGTTCTTCTCTTTTCAATTTCAATAAGGAATAAAAATCAACATAGAAAAATCACCTTTAAAGATTTAAATGTGGTTTATTTACCACACTAATTTTTTCTTTTTATTATCATAATGATATAAAATAGAGTGACTATCCCTCATCTAAAATGATGTTAGAGACAACATGACTAATTGATACAACTTTCTTATAAAGAGATCTTATTAGTCCCAAAGGGATAAACTATTCGATTCAATTCAGTTTAACTATCAATTAATTTTTATCTTCTAAACCATTTTTTTTTTTTTTTTTAATGAATTAAAATATTTATAGTTATCAAATAGTTAACATGTGAATTTATTAACCAGAAATATGAAAAACAATTTATTTGTGTTGTGATTGGTTAAAATTCTTTAACATGTTATTAAAATAAAAATTGTTGATGTCATATACAGTTGGTGATAAATAATTAGGAATGGAAACATCTCTAAAAGGTTGACAATAACAATACTAACAAATTTAAATTCTATTGTTGGAATATTTGATCATTTATAATTTCCTAAATATTTAATAAAATATTTTTATATGCTAACATTTGAACTTTAATCGATGAATAAGTCATACCTTTTATTCTTTTAATCCCTTCCCTCTTGTTACAAAGGGTCAAAAAATATCAACAACATGCCGTCATATCCTTTTTATCACCTTCCTACTAAAGTTTTAATGGTTCGTAGAAAAAAAATGTAAGGTGAAGATAGAGTAATAGCAGTCATAACAGGGCAAAATTTTTGTGTTCCCTATCAGATAATATTAACAGTGTAGAAAAATAGATTTGGAAATTTCATCATCATAGACTCCAATGATAATATCATCCTTGAAGGGGTCGGCCCCCATGGCTGACGAGTCCTACAATATGTTAAGGGAAATTTCCTAACCATGAGAAAAAAGGTATAATCACCATTCCTTAAATAATTTTCTCATTATTAAATGGATTAACTAGGTTATGTTGTAGATCCTTTCGAGGCATAGGTGATGGGTAGTGTTTAGGGGGACTTGACATCTGATCACAATAAATGTGTCTTCATAGAAAATAAATCATCAATTTTTTAGCTGAAGACAACACTTGAAGTGTTTCTATCAAGTACTACACACAAAAAGCATTATGATTTCCATGTGAAGGGTAGTTATTTCAACTGACAATGTACAATTTATCAAGGTGACTGTGTGGTTGTAGATGTTTAATAAAAATAGCTATATGTAGATATAGTGAATTTTGTTTTATACTTATGGTTCATGGGAATTTAACTGGTTTGTTATTTTTTACATCAAATAAAGTAGATATACATGAGCACAAATGTATTGGTGGGAAAAGATACATTTACAGTGGTCATGGAGCTTGAAATTGATTGCATATTCCTTATTTCTCTTGTATTTATTCTTGATGAAATCATCATAGACTCAAGTATCATTTATCCAAAAAAATTGATGCCCCTCTAGATTTTTAACCTTTCATGGGGCCACCTACACTATAAGAATAAGAGTGATAGGAGGGGTAGCACCATTTATTAGACCCTATTGTAATAGTTCATGTTGTGTTGGAAAATCTCGCTTTCATTTCATCTCGCTTCTTAGGTGTTTTATTGGGTGACAACTAGATTTCCCCTATTAATTTTGTGGTAAGCTTAGCATTTATAGTTAGACTAATAATTGATATTATTCTGCACTTTCAATTCATTCAAGAAATGATCTAATTTTCTTTTATTTATTAACATCTTTCATGGGGACCTTTGCTTAAAGATGTGTCACGTTTGGAGCTTGTTGATGCCAGAAATGTCAATAGGTGCCACTGAATACATTCTCCTACTAACCCACAAACCCCCCTCTCTTGTTTAGATAATATAAAAAGTTCCCAGTAAGTTGAAAATAGTATTTTATCTAGAAATGTAGTTGTTTTAGTTAGACTTTATATAGTAACTTGTATAATCCCCAAATTCAAATTATCTTGGGCTAATTTTTTTGTGCCACAGCATTGCATTGCATCTGTTAGAATAAAAGTGAAAAGTCTAGGTTGATTTTGTTAGGGAAAGTTCATGCAAGATAGAAATTTTAGGCTTTTGTGGTGCAGATTTGGTCTGATAATAAATTGCAGATGCTTGGTCTAAGGTTTTCCTAGGTTATTGGTGTAGATTTGGGCTGGAAAATTATATGGATGTTTATCAGCATAATGATTGTTATCACAATTTTTTTGGGTTATTGAAGTCTTGGTAGACTAGGCTATAATAAATTAATTACTAATAGTAAATACTATATTGGAATATCCCATACTAATTATCTTAATTTTTGCAAACAAATCTAATTTTTATGATTATAATGAAATCCTTAAAGTAGATCATATCAAGAATGGGGAAAGAGCACACATTTAAAATCTAGTTTGTCTAATAATAACATAATTTCTTAACATAACTGAGTGATAATTAGGTTGTAATTAATAGTGGAGGATCCATACTTAAGACATGTCTTGAACTCAACAAGAAGGATATACCATACCAACTTGGACTTGGCAAACATGTGGCTACACCAAAAACGTTTTTGACCTACAAAGAGGGCTCTTTTTCTCTCATTTTTAGGTGGTGGAATCTCTTGCTCATACTTGGAGAGACTTGTTAAAACTCACTTATTCTAAGATAGTCTTGGATATATAATCCCATTTAGCTTTTCTTGTGTTATTTACTACTCATACTCAGGAGTTTTATGACTGGCAAGATAAGTCTCTCAACTATGCGAGAATCACTCTTAGGTGTTAATAATAAAATGGTTTTATACTTATGTGATAATTTCATGTTATTTTTTGAATTATTTTTAATGCTTTTATGTTTAACATTTTAAAAACCCATAAAATCTAGCATATCCTTCAACTTTCCTTCACTACAATACATGCTAACATCCTGATCAAGTCCACAAGAAATCTCTTTTAATTTCAACATTTTTAAAGGTGGTATGATTTTTATTATTGGCTTCATTTCCAAATATTTTAGGTTCTTGATTGAATATAAGGCATCTTATCATGAACAAATACTTTCAGAGAAGTAATTTTTATAAATAGTTTGCATGTTTTGTCAGAGGATTTAAGAATGTTATTGATAAGTATTTTTGATGAGTGCATCGATTGTTCCTTATATGGATTAATAAATAATTGCTTTCAACTTCACAGCTTTGTCCTCCCATGCTAAATTTTTCACGTTCATTAATATTTTGTAGGCTCAATGTAAAAAGGAAAATAATAAACTTGCCTTGGGGATATCTAGGCTTCTTAGAGGAAATTTTAGATTTTAAACCCTTTTTCCATGTCTCCACCCTCAAATTTTATTTAGACAAAATAAAATATCATGTGAAGCATGCTTATACCAGGCTGGAGAAATCACTCATTGATCATGGCTTCATATAGTTTTATCATTGGTGATTTTTCCTTAACTTAGAGGACATTCCATTTTTATTCCCCATTGGTAATGTGCTTAATGACGTCCACTTGTATCATAAACTAGAAATAGAATTTGTTGTAATATATACTCCTTTATATAATAGATGAGAATTGATTTGTTTTGTCAGGAATTGTAACTTTGAAGAAATACCTGCTATAATTGTATTCATTTTGGCCATATTTTTACTTGAATCTTCTTACTGGGTACACAAATACCTACTATAATTACATTGATTTCATCCATATTTTTACCTAAATCTTAATACTGAGTTTATGTAAAATCTACAAACTCCTACAAGGACTTGGCGCATGGTGCCCTTGTTAAAATTTATAATACATGTCTTACTTTTATTTTATTTTATTTTTGATGACGATGAATCAATGGAAAAGAATGACATGGAGTTTTTATTTTCAAGGTCCAAACTCCAGATAACTACTATAACCCTACATAACCAATATATATCTTATTTTTATTAGTCCCTACAAAGCATGGTATTATAAATTTAACTCAAAGCAAATAATTTTCTCCCTCTAGCCAATCAAAACACTTGAATTACCATATTATTGTATCAATACTATATATATATATATATATATATATATATATATATATATATATATATACACACACACATTCTATAGCATGATATTTAGCAATATACCATTTACTTATTAATGATTAGATGGATTTTTTTATATATAATTTAAAAAAATTGTACTTTCTAAATTGTATTTAGAGTTTATTATCACCACTTATTATCATTACTTCTGACAATTCAATTTAGTAACTTACAATTCTAAATAAAAAATTTCACTAGCAGTTAAAAAAAGAACTTGTTTTTATTTATAAATTTCTAATTAAACTTTATATTATGCAATATTTTCAAACTATACAATTATAAAATATTGAAATCATATTTTAAAAAAAACCTTCTATTACAATTTTTTTTTTTTTTTAAATTTATTTTAAAACTTTCTAATTATTAATCCTAAACTTTCTATTTTTTCAAATTATAGTTTTTTTAAATATTAATCCAAAATTTGAAATATTAAGCAATAGATATGCTTTCTAAATATTTTTAGGAAACCATGAATATTAGTCCCTACCAAGACATGATACTATAACTTTCACTCAAAGTAAATAATTTTGTCCCTATAGCCAACCAAAACATTTGAATTAACATATTATTATAGCAATACTAAAACTTTATATGTAAAATTGTTAGAACATTTTCTAGGATGATATTTGGAAATATTCTATTTGCTTATTAATGATTGGATGGAATTTTTATATATAATTAAAAAAATTTGCACTTTTTAAATTGCACTTGGATTTTATTGTCACCACTTATTATCATTACCAACAATTCTAACTAAGAAGTTTCACTAGCAATTAAAAAAATAAGGCTTGTTTTTATTTATAAATTTTTATTGAACTTTCTATTATGCAATATTTTTAAACTATAAAATTATAAAATAGTTTTTCACTAAAATCATATTAAAAATATATATATATTTTTTTAATTATAAAAATTTCTAAATAATCCAAAACTTTAATTTTTTTAATTTCAAAACTTTCTAAAAATTAATCCTAAATTTGAATTATTAAGCGATAGATATACTTTCCAAATATATTTAAGAAACAATGAGTATTTAATATTTATGAGTAGGAATCATTATAGTATCATTAAATTGAAAAAAATTACTATAAAATTATAAAATATTAATAAATGGAAATGTTGATACCAACAAAGTAGACATTCAATATATATTATAAACACTAAACCTTTTTAATATTTTTGGCAACTTCTTTCCACTCGTGTTTCTCATCACGGTTTCATTTCCATTGTAGTTTTTTATTTCTAACAACATATGTTATGATAGATTTACATTGTCTGTAGTTTTTTATTTCTAACAACATATGTTATGATAGATTTACATTGTCCATAGTTACAATTATATGGAGTTTGATATCATTTATAAATTTAGTATTAATTATTTTAAATAATTAAAATTAAAAATAAATTATAAAGTCAACCATGCATTATTTATCTTAAATGTTTTCACATGTCACACTTGCTATGAGAAAACCTTGTGTTAGAGTACATTTAATAGAGTGGCAGTGATGGCAACACCTCTCATATAATATATAATACTATTAATCTATGGAAACTTAGTTTGATTGGCACTACTTACAATAGTATAAAATCATACTTTGCATGACAAATAAAGAACTTATAAATTATTGATGGTATGATTTATTAGAATTTCTAGAAATGCATATTTGAACACTTGTTTATTCAGTAAAGCAACTTTTATGCTAGTTCATTTTTTATTTTGAAATAAATATTACAAAATATAGAATAATATAATTTAAAATAACTTGGTTGTGAAACCATGTATGCAAATTATTTTAAAACTGAAGGCTAAAATATAATTGACATTACAAATCTTAATAAAATTGATGCAATAAAGATAAGGACTAGCCCCTACATGGTACTTGTTATCATATGTGCTCAAGGTAGTTTTCTTGTGTGCCATTAATTTTGTCACTTTGTCCAACACCACATGATAGAGGAGTATTATTTTACCTAGAAAATAAGCTATTTTTAATATGTTGAAAGGTACCATTAACTAACAAGGTCGCATAGTGGCTAATCCTTGCTTTTGTATTGAAAATTGTTTATGGGTAAAATTGCATTTAAATTTGTAATCTAAGTTTAATATAATAAGTTGATATAAAATAAATATGTGATATAACACCATTGTAAAAAATATCCTATCATTAAATGTTTTCTATTGAATTTTAGTTATTTAATGTAAGTAAAACATGTACTTAACAGGTGTTGTATCCCTTCTATAGCTCTCCAGTCATTATCTTACACAGATCATGTGGTTAAGTTTCATTGTTCACATATTTTTTACCGATGATAGATTTCAGGTGGTTATATTAAATGCATTATCACTTATGTCTTGTATTATAATGTTGAAATAATTTTATAAAATACAAATATAAGTACATATAAAATATCAAATTGCTTTAAAAAATAGATATATGCACATGTAATTTGGGAATTTTTTGAATTGACACAATTAAAACTAATAATATAATTATGGACAAAATCAATAATATAAATATATGTAGTTTAATTATTTTCGTAATATATATTTATAAACAAGATTTAGATCTTAACTATCAGTTAATCATATAAATTGTACTACCATTTATTTAATATAGGGTGTACAATATATACTTTTAACATCAATCAAATTGTTTTATGGAATATATAAAGTTAGCCATTAAATTATAGTGAGCTTGTAGGAAGAAATGTATAGATATATGCTACTTTCATATCCACTTTACTGGCACACACATTCCTAAGTAATAAATATAACACTAATTTTCCATTTTTAATGTAGCATTTCTTTTCAATACACAAGGGACCACACATTACATATGCTCCTTTTCATGCCCCTAAAAAACCTTAATTATACAATAAATACACTTGAGTATAGGCCATTATGATTTTTTGACTCCTATCCAGTGCCATGATCCTAGGGTTTGAAATTAATTTTTGTGAATATGTTAAATGTCATTGTATTAAATGACTTGGAGTTGTAGTAGAGTTACCTACACAACCAACATGCTGATTTTTATCACCCTTTCACTTTGTTTACATAGTCTTAACCTCTAGAAATATAAATAAAAATCATTTTGGATTCCATGAATAACTTAAAATAAGTGATCCATAACTTTATACCACTGAAATTTTTGAATGAAGACTACCTTATTTTACATGCTTACTAATGATTCAGTTAAGGTACATGTTATAATTCACATGTTATATGTGTTCATTTTATGTTATTATGTTAAAAATAATTATTTCATGTAGATACATTAGTGTTTTTTAAATTATTACAATCATTGAATCTGAATTGGTGGATAAATCAAAGCATGTCAAAATAATAATCTTAATTAGGGTTTTTAATAGATACTTTGTGTTGGTTATAAAATGTTCAAACTCCATAAACAACTGCATGCATAAATAAAACAACAATATTAAATATTTGGACAACCTCTCAGGGGTTTGAATGACATTTTCATGAGTTTAATGGTATCCTAATGAACTCAAATAAAATTTCAACCACTTAACCAAATTTTTCAATCTTGAACTATATATTGATTTCAAATCACAATCTCTTGATTTTGACAACAAATCAACTAGCTATTCTTTTTTATATAATAGTGTTAATGGGGTATTATGTGGTGTTGAGTGTTTTTATTTTACACTTTTATTCTTTTATTTATATAACAACCTCTTTTCTACATTATGGATTCAATTCAAACAAGTCTATTCACACTGTTTAATTATCATGAATGGAAATCATTTTGCAATCCAAGGGTTACCATAAAATTATAATGGGAATTGAGACTAAACCTATAGTAGTAGAATAAAAAAATGGTTTAACCATTATGATAAAGTTCATGGACTATTGTGTCTCTCCATCTCTCCTGGTCTACTCTTTCACGCAGAATTTAATAAAATACCTACTCAAGTGTGGTCTACTCTAGGAACACTCTTTATAAAGAAGGACGTGATGAGAGGCCATGATTTGGAAAATGAGCTCATCAGTTTGAGCCCAGATGACTATGACTCCCTACAATACTTCTTCACCAAGTTTAGAATTTTGAGGTTGCATTTGAAATAATGTGGAATTAAAAATAAATATGAATAACTTGTTCTATATTCAATCTCCAAATTGGATCTAAAGTATTCTACATTTGTATCCACTTTCCATGCCATGGAAATTTCTTAGAGCCACATGGAAGATGCCTTCTTTATATACCTTTGTTTTTTACTTGATTTGGGAGAAATATAAGTTAATACAGATGGGCATAGTGAAGTTCTCAAAATGTCATGCTCTTTTTTGTTAAGAAAGACAAGGCTTTAAACCACAAAGAGAAGAAACAAAACAAAAAGGATCAAGAGAAGGATGTAAATCCTCCCACTTCCAAATCCAACCATGAGACCTCTTCTTTCAATTATAAGCCTAATAAATATTAGATCAAATGTGGGTTTTTCTCAATAAATTATGATGAAATAAAATGCTTGAATAAATAGATTGACCAACTAAATAAGGTTATCGAGAAGCATAACATCAATGTTTCTAATTCTACCAATAAAAATTCATCAATACATGAATCCTCTAAAGGAAATGATGATGGTAAATAAAAATCAAAAGAGAATAGTGAGGGGAATGAAAATGGAAAATCCTTATTTGTTATTGCACAACATACTCTTACATGGGTCATTGACTCTAATGCTTCGCATCACATGGCCTCTTCATAGATAGAGTTCGGTTCTTTGAAACCATATGACATGTCCTCTATACAATTGGGTGATGACAATTATAAAAAGGTTCTCAAGATATGGTCTATTGAAGTGAGTGGTGGAACATTAAATAATTTTCTAAGTGTTCCCTCACTTTCAAATAATCTGTCATCAGTTTACTAGATCACTCACCTTAGTCTATGCATGTGAGTTGAGTTCACTCCAAATTTAGTGTATGTTAGAAATATGCATAGTGATACTATTTTATAAGTGTGAATGATCAATCACCATACTCAAATATATAAAGTCTTACACTTTTCTCTTAACTCTCACTTAGATTCTTCTTCTTGGGAGTCACCTAAACTTAATGACACTTTTGAGCTTGACCACACTTATTATATTGATGACTCTTTCTATAATACAAATGACCATAATAGTGATGAGGACTCACCTTCATCATCTCCTTGTCACCTTCCATATGTTGATGAGTTATTTCCTGATCAACCTACCTCTAGTATACTTCAAACATTCAAGACACATCAAACATCAGGCAGTCTATCCCATAGTTTCAGGGCATTCAATAGTCCTTAATTACCTCTACTCCCATTGCACCATCATTACATATAATAGTTGAATCATCTACCTTGCACGAGGAGAACATTTCCTTGTATAGGAATCACACCTTGGTTGAAGATCCATCAGACACATAACATACACATTTACTATTTTAGGGTCATCCTATCTTCACTACATCTACTTCTAATCCATTTCCACTTTAGGGTACTCCTTTATATGACACAAGGTGGATATAGGTAGTTGTATACATTAGTGGGATTTTTTATCCTTATATTCTTATTTGATCTCTTTTGCAGGGGAGTTTTTTTCCTATGGGTTTTCTCCTTTTCTCCAATTTATGGGAGTTGAATTATATTTGGTTACCTCATTAGGCCTCATTTCTGGGACCCAATTCTTATATCCACCTAAGATATGTTAAGGGGGTGTTGTATTTTTCACACTATGTGGTTTTACCTACATAGTTCTATTTAGCTTATTTAGTTCTATTCTAGGTCATTAGTGAAAGATAATCCCACATACATGAGGATGTTGGGAAATGTCTATCTTTCACCTATATATGTACATTTCATATTACTTTTTTGGCTAATGATATCATGCTTAATGAGATGATGCTATTTTATATAACTTTATTTTATGAGACAAGTTTATTTCATTTAAAGGTTGTGATATTTCACTCTATAGGTTCTTCATGCATGCTTCGCTAATTAGTTGACCATGATACAATTTGACAAAAACCAAGGGCCCCATACAAGGGACATAAAATTCCAAAATAAATATTTATAAAGGTCACACATAAGAGGACATAAAAATATTACAAACTAGGGAAATCAATTATGTCAAATCGATTAGTCCTAAGCACCACACATAATAATCAAACACAAAGTAGCATATCATGTAAGATAATAACATCATAAATGGAGCATATAACAAGGAAATTAGTCTACAACATCCATATATATCAATTCTACATCATAATATAATGTCATATCATGTATCGTTTTGTAATAAATTATTAACTAGTAATGAATTTGTAAGCAATGCAGGTATCTAAACATGGTATAATGGTCACAAAAATATTTAACCTGTAATAGTGATACTTGTGGAACAAGATGCTCCTAATATCAACATGGCCATTAGGTAGAGTGAAAATCAACATTTGTATGTCTATATGTAACTTGTATGCCCTACACAACACTCATATGACATTAAATACATGTGTATATGTAAATAATATTCCATATACCAATCATGAGATAAATAACATATGCAAATAGTTTAAATTAGAAATCATGTCATGCTCGGCATGTTTTTTTTTTTTTTAAATATTTGAATGTTTTTGTATTTTCTAATTATTTGATTACTTTTGTATTTTTGTATTTTTTTTTTAAAACTAACCAATGATCTTGTTAATGGGATGGTGATGGGAAGTGCATGTATCAATTAGTATAATGAACCTCCATCTTGTATGGGAGGTATTAACTAGGAGAGGATTTATATATGATAAGGAATCATGTGGTGTACCATATCTATCATGATCATTGTTCATAGAACTAAAAGTATGATGAGTAACTTTAGAAGACCAAGGACTTTCTAGTGTTTTTTTTATAGTATAAGGGTGTCTCACTACTTGTGTTTATTTTGGTACATGTTGAATTACCCATGGTGATAACTAAGTATGTATTATAGAAGATGGCCATCTATATGGTCTTTTATTAACTTTATAATGTGATTAATATTGAATCAATGGTTGTATATGTGTTTCAACTAACTATTGACTTATTTATGCCCTTGGGATTATAAAGGGGTCAAATTATTCCCATGATGACCTAAGCTCAACCTTGATCACCCTCTTATGTCTCTTAAAGTGCCAGGGTAGTTCAAAAGGGGGATCACTTATCATCAAGCCACGGCAACAGGTTCAAGTGGTGTGCTATGTCAAGGAGTTTCATGGTGGTCATCTTATCACCCTTCTAGATCATGCATCAAGTGTCTACTCTATGATATCTATGTATAAGATCCCATGAAAAATCTTGGTATGGTCCTTATGATCTAAATCATTCATGAAAAAGAGGTGTCTTATAATGTTGCATCCATAGCCAACTATGTGAGCATGCTAAAAACCTACAACATGAGGTAGAATTTAAGAGATTGGAGACCAATATGAAGGAATATGTTTGACCCTTATTTGAAACCTTAGCATAATTTAAGGTTCTTTAGCAAATATTAAGGTATCTCCTTCAATTGATGTTTTACTTAGAATTATGTATGCATTGCCTCCAAAAAGGGTGTCTAACCATGTGAATGATGATTTTTGACCCAAAAAACACCACCAAGACTTTAAATTATGCCTTAAAATGTATCTATTATCACCATAATGTCACTATACAATAGTTTAAGATGTAAAAAGGTGTCTTTTTATAAGTCAACTTCTTTTATTAACCACTAAAGGGGCCGACATGTAGGAAATAATGGATTTTCACCTTCCCTCGAACCATAACCCATATTTTAAATGCATTTTGGCCCTTGATTTCCCTCCTCATGCCCACCAATGACTTTTTAAGATCTAAAAACTAAGAACATGTAAGAAAGGGGTGTTTTACACGTGCTTTCAAGCTTATACAAATCTATATAGTACGGTCATGGTAAAAAAAATTTAGGGATATTTAGAGGGAACTTAGTGGAGACATTAGATGGGATAATCCATGAGTTTTAGAGATAAAAGAATAAAAAAATTATCCTTATATTAATCTCTCTCCTTTGTAGCCTTGGATAGTGTTTTAGGTTTTTGTTTAGTATGGGCAAGAGAGAGTAAATGGTGACCTAAGATTTTGGCCATAGGAAGGGGTTATAATGGCCTTCTAATCTTTGGCATTAGTTTATAAAATGATGACTCATGATAAATGAAAAATGGTTAAAAATTTAGGCATTTAAACTACTCTTCTACATCTATAGGGTTAATCTTGAAAAAGTTTCACTATGTTTATGGTCTTGTTAAAAAAAATGGTGATTGTATATGCCTTATACAAGCCTTCAAGGGCCTGCTACTTCACCTCAGACCCCAATTTGGCATGTGTGAGATTGTGGGAGCAAGAAAATATTCATATGGTCAGACTTGTAGGTTGAAAATAGTAGTTCTTGGCATTTTGGATCCTTCAACACAATATGTGTCAAGGAATGTCTATTGATTGTAATGATGGATTCTCAACAAATCCATTCAAGTTTTCTCATCATTAATTATTACATCCAAATTTTCTCATTAAACTAATTTACCTATTTATCCATGGATTAATATGGTTGTTAAATTAATTATTATTTTTTCACTAAATTATAAGTCATACGCTATTATGGGATAGATGTATCTTACTTAGATTTCATGAGTTCATTATTTTGAGATGAAAAATTATAAATTATATACATAATTATTATGTTACATTTGTTGTTATAGCATTTTTTATATGTATCATGATATATTTGACTAACTACCTTCTTATCGTGAGGTGGATGTAGGAGAATTCATCCCTCAGAGCATGATAGAGGGAGAGCATCATCAAAGAGGTTGGCATAGATGGAGATAGTAAAGGATGATAGAGAAATTGATAAGACCCTTTTCACATACCACATTAGATTAAAAATGTTATATGCATTATTCATTTGGATTATTAGATATTAGAGTTTACATGTTTTAAATGTTAGTACAAATCTTATACTAGATCAAATTTTTTACATAGATTTAGTACTTGATGTTGTAGTTAGATTAAATGAGGTTACGTTACTTATGTTTGTCAATGTTTTTTACATGTAAATCAAAAAAATCTTTCAAAATTCTATTATATATATAGACTGGTATAATGTCTTTAAAAACATCATTGAATGTTTTACTTACTATTATTGATATTTGAGAATATTAATATAAGATAAGCCATTAAATTAAATTAAAACACATATATAGCCTATATATACTAGTAATTGTTTAAATAATTATCTTGTTATTGAATTAATTATATATTTATCTATATTTTGATAAAAAGATAATTACCTTTACTATATTATATTCAATGAGATTAAACTATCCTAAAAATACTAACCTAGAGTTAAGTCCAATCTAAACCTAATCTTTGATTATCATGCATGAGACTACATTAAAAATAGAAGTATGGATATCATTATATTAATGATTAATGTAAACATATGTATCAGATAAACTTGAGGACTTATTATAAAGTGATCATGCAATAATGGTTAAATAAATTAAATGTTTTATATTATTGCTGAAAGTTCAAAGAGAGAAATAAGGGCTTCTGATCAGTCTAATGGAGAAGATAACTATGGATTAGTGGAGTTTAGAATAAAATAGAGATATTATGCATGGACAGCAAAATAACATGAACAATATCATGCAAAGTGGGAATGGAAGGAGTTTAGTGAGGAAGAAGAATAAGGAGTTATGGGAAGAAAGGAATATATGTGGGAAAAGAAAGAGGAAAAGCATAGGGCAATGAAGCATAGGGATTTTGAATTTTTGGAGTTTCAAATACAATCTTTTAAAAGGTTAGTTTTATTTTTAAATTTAATTGTAAAAGGAATTTCTATGTTTGATTAAAAAACATAGGGTCTGGGAAATGAAATTTAATTTTGAATGGATGCAGGCTTAGCCCTGTGGATGGCTCGACCATCTACAAATCTAACCCATTATCTTAAAATCCTAAGTGTTTTATTTTATAACTGGAAAGAATGTTAAAACATAGGGTTAAATGAGGTTTTAAATTTAAATGACATACTACCCTAGTTTAGGAAATATTAACCTGAGGGAATAGTTATATTTAAACAAAGAATGAGTCTTTTTAAAAACATATCTGCATACTCAAGTATAAAATGGAATATGATGAATTATCCCTATTTTAAAAATATGACGACTGAGTCATTAAATATTATATAGATTTCTATTTGGGCAATAGGGTACTATTGTTTTATTTCAAAGATATTTTAAGTGACTGTTATCCTTGAATTTAGCAAGCTCAATTCATTAGATAACCCCATAAAAACTTGTTCTTTTCATAGCCCATGGGATCTAAGCATGTGAAGCAAAGCCAATCATTGCCTTTTTGTGTTTGTCTATCCTCAAAAAGTTAGTCTTTTGAGGGGATTTTTCACTCCATGTAATTCAGAGAATCTTCTTTGAACTACATCAAGTTCATTCTCATGAAAGTTAGAGAATGTTTTTTGAACTTCACCATTGCATATAAAAGTGGAGAATTCATCTAAAATTACACATGTAAGGTTAAAATTTTTATCTTACCATGCACCCAGGCCCACCATTTATAAGGTAATTAATATATATTAATTACCTTAATTGATATAAATTACCATGTTGTAATTTTATTTTTATTGTTTATTTTTTCACTTCTCACCATTTTCAAACTAAAGTTCGCCTCCCTCATTCACCATTTCCATGCTATCTAAATTCAACTCAACCTCATATTTTTCTCCATCATGGATCTTAGGTTAGCTTTGTTATTGTTTTAATTTTTTTTTCATTTTCATGTCCTATATTTCTTTATCGTTTATGCCCTTTATAAAAATCACTTATGTTACAAAACCCTTTATTTTATGTTTAAACCCTATTCATACCCCTTGGCTCATATTCTAACCTTGAATTTTACCCACGTGTGCCTCATAGTATTTTCTCCATGTAACACACTCTAAGATTCCCCCTTTCTCTTTTTTCAAGTCTTGGTGTATGTTGAAGATTTTTATCTAGCGTGCACCATTCTTGCATCCTAGATTAACCTTTTGGTGCATAAGCACTATTTTTATCCACTCCCACATTTCTTTCAAGATAGATAAAAATTGCTAACTCTTGAGAAATGAAATTTTCTTTCTTGTAATTCCCTAAGCAATGTTAATGATTCACCTACCAAGAAAGCAATGAAGTACAAATTTCAAAGTGTACTTCCTTCATCCATAGTTGAATTGAATGTGGACCAAATTAGGGATACTGATATTGGCCATGTTGACATGGTTGAATTATTTCATAGGCTGGGTAGGGACCCCATTGCATCTCACATGCAACCAATCTTAAATAGTGAAATTAACTTGGTAGTTATGTTTCCTGTATCAGCATAGGATTCAGAGTTCATGTTGACAATGGCTACAAATTTTGATAAAGAAAGAAGATCAGTCAAGGATATAGATGGTAAGGTGGTCATCCACCTTGATAAAGAATATTTTGATAAATTCCATCTCTCCTAGATTGAAGAATATTCAAATTTAACTATAGAATTGGCCTATGAACACTATGATAAGGATTCTAAAAAGTGTAAAAATAATATTAATTCCATATGGCTCAAGACTCCTCGACATTCTATAGCCAGATGGCCCAAGTAACTTTACCATAGTGACTTATTAGAGGAAGTAGGGGATTTGATCGCCCTCCTAAGTAGAGTCAAGGGGCTCTTCACATCAAATATTTTCCAAGAGTGGATGTACCAATACATCTTGGTTATCAAAAGGGGAAAAAAATATCTTTTGGGGTAAACAGATCAACAATGCTATTTTTCACTAGCTCTCTAAGGTGACTTCTTCACTTAAATTCTATATGATTTCCTATCTAGCATATGTTACAGCTAGTATGATATCTTTCCCAGGATTGACCAGTAATGGTGAAAGGAAAAGGGTTTTGGTACATGAATTACACACAACTAACTCTAAAAGAAACTTGAAACATTATAGAAGGGTCAATGATGCCTTGTTTTATAGGTTCATTTGTACTTTGGAAAAATATCTTGAAAAGAAGAGAGCCTCAAATCAAACATGGGCACAAGTAAATAAGGTTGGTTGTATTTTCTTACAATTTCCAACCTTTACCTACATCAGGGTAGGAGGGTTTGATGAAAAACCCTATATGTTACTTAGGTACCCAAGTGATAAATTAACATTGATGGAGATGTGCCAGCAAGTAATGAGTTTACATAAGAAGAAATTAGATTCCCACAAATGAGGTTTCAAGTTTCCAATTAGTATTGGTTAGTACATAGTTACAACTAATTCAAAGGCCAAAACCATAGAAACTGAATTAAAATGGATTACTCTTAAGAGATTCAAAATTATAAAAAACTTTGATCACAACTGATGAAGGAAAATCTCAAATGTAATTTCACTCACATACACATAATTAAAGACATTTGGGCATAATGTAGAACTGATGAAGATGTAAGAAAAATTGATTACAGTCATCTCACTACTGATCAAATTATCAATTTAAATTTAGTAGATATTCATGAGGATCTGATAGATGATGGGAATGTATTGGATCCATCATTTGAGAATAACCAAGTGGCTTAAACTCCTTTCCATTCAATTTAATGGTCCATTAAAGAATCCAATTCTATCAGAGATAGATTCCAACCTATTCTTATAAGGACTAATACATGGCTAGAAGGGCAAGGTATTAAGTTGAATTAATTAAAGATTGGCTTATAACAAGAATATGATGAAGATACTTCAAGGAAATGAGAGGAGTTGAGGACAAATAATAAATAATATGCCTCTACCTCCACACAAAAACCAAAGTTTTTGTTTGTGAGTAAAGACAAAAGAAAAGGCAAACGTGTTGATGTTGAGAAAAATATTCAAATAGAAAAGGAGAAAGATCCTACTATAGATGAAACACTCACACAATCAGTAACTACTTAACCAGAGACTTCTCAAGTAGAGACTTATCAAGTTGAGATTTCATAAACAACTTCATTAGTGACATTTTACACTCTTCTCCCTACCACTCCAATTATACCAATTTTTTCTACCATTCCTACCCAAACTATTCTTTCATCTCCTCCATCACCTCCCAATTCCACACTTTTCCAATTCCATTCACAAGGTACATTAGATCAACTTTTTTATTATTTATCTAATCTACCTAGTCCTTCAAAGTCACTGAGGTCTCCCACCAATTTATACTTCACCCAAAAACATATGGATAAATTTATGTCTACATCTTCTTCCAAGTTAAAAAATTAGGTCTCTGCTACTCCAGTATCCAACTTACCAGTAGGGACCAAAGTTTCTATCACACCAACTCAAACTCCACCAATCATAACCACAATCCCATTGGTGTCAATTCCACTACTGGATACCTCCACCATTCCATATTACCTTGCACCCACTTTGTAAACCATTGGCCTTCCCCAAACATCACAATCCTTGGCTTCATCTACACCAAAAAATTCATATCCTCTTCCTCCTTGGCTCATGTCCCAAACCCCCAAAAGGAATAAGTAGGTTGTGTCTCCTAATGACTTTGATTTTGGTCAACTTGTGCCTGTAAAGCCAAAAATAGAAAAGAAGGCTAAAACCATGTCAAGGGTAATCTTTGAATTAGGACACAAGTATGTTGAGGTTACATTGCCTCTTGAAGATAGAAACATTGAAGATATCCAAGTGTCTAAATATGTAGTAGGATGGATATATCTTGGGAATCAAACTCATGAAAGTGCAAATGAATATTTACAAACAACAATGGCATCCTTGATTGAAAGATATGACAAGGACAAGAAAATAAAAGATCAACTCAAAGCGAAAGTAGAATAATTGACTTATATTATACTAAATATCACACAATCATCTGAGTCAATTAAACCTATTGATTATAAAACCATATAAAAATCAATTCACTAGGTGGAAAAAATTGGATCTCAAGGTCAAGCAGTCAATGCCTGGATTGAAAGATTGATAATACAAGGTACTCAATGTTTATGTTCTATCATTGAATTTTTGAAAAACTTGAGTGAATTGAAAATGAAAATTCATCAAACACTTAAAACACTCACTCGATATTTATAATTTATTTAAAAATATATTTATACATGGACTTGACTACACCAATTCAAACTAGAAATCTTAGTTGAGAAAAAGGTCATTTCAAGAAGGAAAGTATTCATAGAGTACAAAGAAGCAATGAAGAATAATAAGGAAGTTTTTGATAAGATAATTAAATATATAAAATAATTTGAGGATATTTTAAATGATAAAATGTTATATCCTATAGATAAGATCAGAGAAATTCCTTGTCAAGTTAAAGATAACTCACAAGGAATTCTTCCTACAAAAATAGTAATTCAAGATTTCACATCCTTGATTCAAATAGAGATTTAAATAAGAACATTCACCCTTGATTACATTGAAAAATTTGTTTAGTTTCAAGTCATAATGGATAAGTTACAAATAATCTTGGGTAAAAGTAAATACATGCTAGTTAACCTAGTAGACTCCATCACCAGAGTCATTGCCATCTCTGAAAGTACATTGGGACCAAACAATAATAAAGTTTAGGACACCTTGAAGAGATAAAAATCATATTTATAGTAAAATAAAAAGGAATAAATTCCTGTGTCCAAGGACACTTAGTTTATTTTTATTATTTTTGTATGTAAATTTATTTAGTGTAAATTACACGTATGAAAGGTGCGCAGTCCTACATCAAATTGGACTCTATTTTATAATAAGTCAAATATTTATTTTTTTCCTATTTTTGTTCTTAGATTGTCATTATAAATAAGAGGATTATCTTTATAAAAATAAAGGATAAAAATTCTATAGAGGAGAAACATTGTGGCATTGATAAACTTTTGAAACTTTGAGTCCAAATTGTAAATCTGTTGTCAATTAATATATTGGAAAGCAAGTGGTCCTTCAATATTTGTGTTGGAATAAACTTGTGATGTTTTGGGAATGTTATTATGTATCTTCCTTTACATTTTCTTGTGTATTAAATTGAATTTTGGTGTGAATTTCTATAAATTAGAAAGTGTCAGGAAGCTGATTTTGAAGTCTTTTGTGTTGCAATATCGTTACAAGGTTTGTGTTCATTATTGAAAGTGATTGTGAAGACTTTGGGATACAAGTTATTTTCCTTGGTTATTTGATATTTATTTTAAATAAGGTGAATAATTTGTGATACACTTTATTCCATCTATCTACATTACTTTGATGGTATCATTCTAGTTACTCTTTTGGCTAACTAATTTGAATATCAGTTATTATTACTCTATCAAGTAATTTCATATTTTCCAAATAATTTTTAAGGAACAAAATAATTTTTTTAAAGTGAACATCAATTCTAAAAAAATATAATTGGATGATATGATAACGTCCACTTTGATAAAACTAGCATAAATAAGTGTAAATAATTACTTGTTTAGTTAGCAATAAGAAGGGAGCCTCCCCTTTCCTTGAGGAGAGATCTTATCTCATCACGTTATGGCTGAAAGTACCATTTATTACCATTATATTGTTAAAAAAATGTTTATCCAATAGTTTTTAGTGACTCCATTGGGGATATTTTGAACATACAATCGTGAACTACACTCATTCAGTTGAAATAGGACCAGTACCTTATTGTTAGCTACTATTTTGTTGTAATTAATCTCTTTTATTTTTTGGATACTTTTATGATCTGCTGGAATAAATCTACACTCATGGTAGAAGGGTAGTGGTACATATTGATACAACATTTTATTTGTTTCAATAACATAGCTTTAATCTTATACCGACACATGCAAGGTTACCTCTTCAACATACAATAAGTTTTCTTCCTACTAATACAAGATCTCCTATACTAGGGGAGGATTCCAAAATTTATAGGGTCTTACCATTTTTTACTTTGAAAATATTTATTATTCCTCCATATAATCCACATATAATTTCCATTCAAGGTCCATGGGGAACTTATTTTGGTCTATTGAACTTGACACCACCATCTCATGAACTTCCTCGTGGTTTATGAAAAAAATTCCTTAAGTTCTATGGTGATGGAAAAAACATCTAGATGAGCATATTTCCATATTATACATTACATGAAAATTAATTAGAGTGTAACATGAAGATTCTATGTAATATTGTTCATAGAAACCCTCCAAGGTGTTGTTATTGATTGGTTTTATCATCTTGCAATAGGAACCATCACAAGTTGGGAAACACTTAACGCTAAGTTTGAGGCAAGGTTTAAGCTTGCAAAAGATGTTCATGCCTCATTGGCTCAAATTACATAAATTAATAAAGACACACAAGATCCCATGAATGAGCGTGTGGTAAAGTTTAATAAGTTTAGGAATAGGATTCCAGCAGTTGCTCAACCTACGCCTGAGAACTTGAAATGTTTCTTCATCAATTCTCAATTGTCAGAGGTTATTTTTATTTCATGAAGAGAATCCCCAAATAACCTTGATGATGCTCAAATATTATCCATTGAAGTAGAATATTATTTTATCTTGGCTAGAAAAGTGATAAATAATTCAAACAAGCCTAGAGGATGGCCCTATATAACTTCACCTTCTATGAGCACTATAGATCTTATGGTGCAAAAGCTAGTAAACAAATTTATATCACTTTAATAAGAACATACATAAATGATTTTAACTATCCAAACAATGTTATAAGGAATCAAAATTAGAGTAAGCTTTCCCCACCACAAGTAAGGATTACATTATAAGTACCACTAGATAATGCAACAGTCAATTGGTTGGAACCTGAAACTAATGATGTTCTAGAATTAGAATATATTCTAGAAGAAGATGCTAATCCCTTCATAGGAGATGAAGAAGGAGAAGCTGGTGACTCTGATATTAGGTTTCTAAACTTTGAAGAATAAGAAGTAGAACATGAGGAAGATATAAATGGTAAGTCTTATGCCATTTTCACTCATTCACAAAGTCAGTTGAATCAACAATAGAAGGTTGATAAAGCTAAATCCAAGGATGAACCATATAAATAGGTTACAATTTTCAAGAGAGGAACTCCTTTTCCAATTCAAACAAAATACACAATGATAGATAAACAAGTAAGTATTCCTCACCTTTCTACTTCTTCCCCTTATACATATAGAACTAGTACCTAAAACTTGAAACCTGAAAATGAAAATATCTTGTCTTCCTCAGCCATCCCATATCCATCTTTTGATATCATAGATCATGCTATAAAGAAAAAAATCTAAATGTTTGAGGTTGAATATTTCTAATCTAACACAAACTAATTCGAGATATTGACAAAGTTTGTAAAGGGTAAAGTGGCCAATTCCAATCAAGTTTCATCTAAGAATGCATCTGTTTATCCTATGCCAAAATAAAATAACTTAGTTATAACTATCACATCCAACTTAGGAAAAATAAAACCTTTCTATATCTCTCTATTTATCAATGGTTATAAGCTTAGTAATTATGTCATTGATTTGGGCGCCTCTAATAATGTGATGCCAACCAAGGTAGCTTTTGCCTTCGGATTAACCTTGACAAAGACTTTTGGCTATTGATTTTAAATGGAAACTAAACAAGTACCCCTCATAGGATAAATCAAGGATGCACAATTTGCATTTGCCACATTTTTAGAGAAAAAGATCAAGATGATGGTCCTTGTAGCTAGTGTTCTAGCCTCATATAGATTCTTATTAGGATGTAACTTTTGCAAAGATGTTGGTGGTGAAATTAACATTGACTGGTCTAAGGCTAGAATACTTGTCAAAGGTGTTATGTAGAAGCTTCATCTAGAGAAGTAAGTAAAGTATAATGTGACAAAGACTAAGGATCCAAAATCCTAGATTCTCTTTGAAACTTCTAGAATACGTACATATTTCTTGACCATAGATGAATATCCAGTATTGTCAGATGATATTTCAAAGGAAGGTTTAGAAATAGATGAATCACCCTCTTTAAATGAAGATATTGTTGATTTTGAGATCATCAAAGTGGAAAGTTAAAATGTTGTTTAGACTCTAGAGTTTGCTGGTAGTTATTCTTCAACTAAATTTGGACCCATAATAGTCCTCGTATCCTCAAGAGGAAAGATCTTCCCTTTTTATTTTAAGTTACAATTTGATAACACTAACAATAAAACTAAATATGAAGCCTTATTTTTAGGGATGGAGGTTGCAAAAAATAAAGGAATTAAACATCTCCATACATAAGGTGATGCCAAGATAGTCATTTGTCAAGTTAGGAATCTTTATCAAACAAATAATGAAAGGCTAAGGTATTATTGTAATTGAGTCTGGGATTACATGGAAGATTTTGATGATTTTAATATATCATAAATTCTAAGAGAATATAATGGTAGGGCAGATTCATTAGCTATTTTAGCCACTTTCCTAATTCCTCACTAAGATTTCAAGGATACATGTATACCATTAAATTGGTTTTCTAACACAATGTTTTGAATAATGTTCATCATTGGCATGTTTTCAGTAATGATGAGCAAGTTATCACCTTCTTAGAAAAGGTAGAAAATTTTAGTGAATTATATTTTGAGGGGAGTGACTCCACTCCTCAAGAATCAATCTTTGAGGTTCATAAGGAAATAGGTGAAGATATTTTATAGCTAAAAGGGAATAGAATTCCCAAAGGATTGGTTTCTCTAGAGAGACTCTTTGATAAACATGATCGATTCATCAAATGTCAACAATCTAAGTCAGATTCAACTTTAGAAGCTAAGCAAGTAAATATAGGGATAGAGGATGATCCCAAAATTATAAATATTACTCATTGGGAGAAAAAGAGAAGTTGGTGGCACTTCTACATCGGTACATTGATGTATTATCATATTCATATGCTGATATCAAATATTTTTGACCCAAGGAAGTGCAACATGATTTTCCTCTCAACTTGGGTCTTAGCCTCACAAGTAGAAATAGTGACAATATAATCCAAAAATCTTAGGTATTATCCTTGATGAAATTCTAAAAATGCTGAATGATAGGATCATCTTTCCTATACATCACTCAAAATGGATAGAAAACATTGTTCCTGTGAGGAAAAATGGAGAAATCTACATCTGCATTGACTTTCATAATTTGAACCAATCATCACTTAAGGATAATTTCCTATTACCAATAATGGATCAAGTACTAAAAATAGTAACAGGTTCAAAGATGTTATCTATGCTAGATGGCTTATCAAGATACAATCAAGTAGAGGTGCATGATGAAGATCAACACAAGATGAACTTCATTACTCCATGGGGCACTTAATCATATCACAAAGTGCCTTTTGGATTGATCAATGTTGGTGCTACCTTTTAAAGAGATATTGACTTGGCTTTCTAAGATGTGGTTAGTAAGTTCATTATGGTCTATCTTGATGACTTAACTATTTTCTCAAAGAAACGTTAAGATCATTGTGATTATTTACAATAAGTGCTTCAAAGGTGCCGTCAACATAGGATATCCCTTAATCCCAAGAAATCCATTTATGGGGTTATTGAAGGTAAGCTTATTAGACACATTGTGTCTAAGGAAGAAATAAATATTGATCCTAAATGGGTCAAATCAATTTATAATCTTACTCTACCATCAAGTAAGAAAGGCATGCATTCCTTCTTTGGAAGGTTAATTTCTTACAGATATTTGTTCATGATTTTTTTGAGAAGACACGTCATATTGTTGACATGATGAAAAGTAAATTGATTTTCCATTAGAATAAAGAAAGGAGAGCTTATTTTCATTAAATCAAGGAGGCAATTACACTTGTTCCTATCTTAGTTTTCCCTAACTATACCAATAACTTCATCATGTACAATTATGCTTTTGAGCATACTCTATCCATAATTTTGTTGCATCCAAACAAAGAGAAAATTGAATCTCCTATAAAATTCATGAGATTCCTTCTAAAGGCTCATGAGATCAAGTAATCATCCATGAAAAAACATGCTTATGCTATGGTAAAAGTAGTTAAGCATTTAAGGTATTACATCCTCAACTCTCACACCATTGCACTAGTACCAGATTCTACAATTAAGTCCATTTTGAGTCAAGAAGAATTTGGAGGCAAAAGATGCAACTGGATTGCTAAGATCCAAGAGTAAGATATGGAGATAAATCCTAAAAGACTTGTGTGTGGAAAAGGTTTGTGTTAACTTATGGTAGAGACTAAACTAGAAGAGGTACCCAATAATGAAGGAGATACATAAGAACGTCCCATGATCTTGATTGTGAGCACAATAAATGAGTGGTATTTTGATTTTGCTCATTTCCTCACATATGGATAATGTCTAGAACATTTATATTGTAAGGAAAAGAGGACAATCAAGCTTAAAGTTATGAACTTTGTTCTATAGGACAATGGTTTGTATAAGCAAGATATTGATGGAATTTTTATACGATGTGTAGATAAAGCACAACAAGGCAAGGTGTTGGAATATTTTCATGACTTAGCATGTGGAGGACATTTTTGAGCTCTGGTCACAACCCATAAAATTTTGTAGGCAAGACACTACTCGCAAACACTTTTTTAATATGCACACTCTTGGGTGCATAAATGTGAGAAATTCTAACAATATATGGGGAAACCCAAGTTAGCAGCTCTACTCCTTAAGATAGTAATCATTTAAGAACATTTTCAATAATGGAGTATTGATTTCATTTGTATGGTATACCCATTGTCAAGTGCAAGTCATAATTATGTTCTCATTGCTACTAACTACTTCACTAAGTGGGTGGAATAAATTCCAACCAAACATGCCACTTTAGAGGTGGTTTGTAACTTCCTCAAATAAAACATCATCACAAGGTTTAGAGTACCTAATAAAATAGTGACTAAAAATATTACTTGTTTCACATCCCAAGAGATGACTAACTTATATTTTGAATATGGGATTATTTTGTCCCATACCTTGGACTAGTTCCCTCAAGGAAATGGTCAATTTGAGTCAAGTAATAAGAACTTGGTTACTATTATTAGAAATTTAGTGGATGAAAACTAGAGAACCTATCAAAAGGCATTATATGATGTATTGTGGGTTGATCGCATTACTCCCAAGTGAGTGATTGGTATGTCTCATTTTCAACCTCTGTATGGCCTTAATGTATAAATACCCATTACATTAGAGTTGATTACTCTCAAATTGGCCAAGGTAATTGAGTTTGAAACATTTGAAAGCTCCATAGACAAATGTGTTATGTACCTTGCCTAAATAGAGGAATAATGTACAAAGGTAGTGGATTATATTGCTGAAAATTAGAGTCGCATCAAAGAAATTTTTGACAAGAAAGTCAAGTCATGAAATTTCCAATTTATAGATCTAGTCCTCTTTTAGGAAAAAAGAAGAGATCCAAAAGGGATGCACAAAAATTTTGATTCTTTGAGGAGAGGCCCTTTCCTCATCCATAAACTTTGTGGGGAACATAGTTTCCTTTTGGCATACCTAGATGGAACAACATTATTGCTACCCTATAGTGGGAATCATCTAAATATTTTCAATCATTGAGGTTCTAGATAAGTTTTTATATCTTGTAAATATCTTTATATCCTCTTTTTTTCATTTTTTTAGTATGGGTAGTCACCGGACTCTATGGCCCAATGTAGAAAGGCATTTAGAGTTATAGGATTCTCTTTCCTTCAAGAATTTCAAAGAATACCTAAAGTAAATTCCCTAGTAAAATACAACTATTATACTTTAATTTAGTAATCTCAATTCATGGGATAACCCCTACAAAACTTTTTCATTTCATAGCCCATGGGCTCTAAGCATGCAAAGCTAGGCCAATAATTACCTTCTTGTGTTTGTCTATCCTCAAAAAGTTAGTCTTTTGAGGGGATTTATCACCCAATGTAGTTCAAATAATTTTATCTAGACTACACCAGGTTCATTCTAGTGAAATTCAAATATTTTTTTCCAAACTACACCATTATGTGCAAAAGCAGAGAATTTATCCAACATTGCATGTGCAAGGTCAAAGAATTTTTTTGACCATCACCCAAGCCCACCATTTCTAAGGTAATTATTATGATTTAATTACCTTAATTGATATAAATTACCCCATTGTAATTTTATTTTTACCATTTAATTTTGCACTTCTCCTTGCCATTTTTGAACTAAAGTGCACCTCCCTGATTCACCATTTCTATGCTATCTTATTTCAACTCAACCTTATATTTTTATCCGTCATGGATCTCAAGTTAGCTTTGTTCTTTTTTTAATATTTTTATTTTCATTCTCATGTCTTGAATTTCTTCATCTTTTATGCTCTTTGTAAAAATCACTTATGTTACCAAAACCTTACTTTTTTGTTTTAACCCTATGCATAGCCCTTAGCCCATATTCTAACCTTGAATTTTTCCCACAAGTGCCTCAGATTATTTTCTCCAAGTATAATTCTCTAATCTTCCCCCTTTCTACTTTCTTGAGTCTTGGTGCACGTCGAAGATTTTTCTTCGACGTGCACCCTTATTGCATCGTAGATTTGGTGCATGTGGAGAAAAATCTCTGAATTGCATCACCTTAACTTGCTAAATGGTGTAGGTTGGAGAATTTTCTTTGACCTACACCATTAACCTAAGACTTGGTGCAAGTTAAAAAAATCATTGAATTAAACCAAATCCCACTTAATGATGCAAGTCAAATAAAATTATCTAATTTGCACCTAATCAACCAAAGCTTAGTGTAGGTTGGAGAATATTCTCTGACCTACACTAAACATGCCCAAGTCCCATGCAAGTTAGAGAATTTTCTTTCAATTTCACCCAGAGCCTTGAAAACCTTGTCAATTTTGGAGAAAATTATCTAAACTACACAACCTTATACCTATCTCATGCATTAGCGCTATTTTTTTCTACTCCCACATTTTTTCCTGGATAGATAAAAATTACTAACTCTAGAGAAATGAAAATTTCTTGCTTATAGTTCCTTGATCAATGTCAAATGATTCACCTACCAAGAAATCAATGAAGTACAAATTTCAAGGTGTGCTTCCTTTATCCATAGTTGAATTGAATGTGGACTAGATCAAAGATATTATGATTGGACATGTTGACACAATTAAATTCTTATAGAGTTTGGTTAGGGACCCCATTAAATCTCACATGAATCTAGTCTTAAATAGTGAAATTCACTTGGTAGCTACATTTCCTATATCAACATAGGATTTGGATACACATTTTGATAAATAGAGTAGATCATTCCAGGATGTGGATGGTAAAGTGTTCATCTACCTTTATTAGGAATATTTTGATAAATTCTTCCATCTCTCTGAGATTGAAGAATATTCAGATTTAACTATGGAAACAACCTATAAAAACCATGACAAGGATTCTAAAAAATGCAAAAAACATATTAATTCCAAATGGCTTAGGACTCCTCAACATTCTATAGCTAGATGACCTAAGTACCTTTACTACAATGACTTCTTAGAGGAAGTAGGGGATTTGATAACCCTCCTAAGTAGAGTCAAGAAGCTCCCCACATCAAATATTTTCCAAGAGTGGATTTACCAATACATCTAGGTTATCAAAAGGGACAAACAAAATATCTTTTGGGGTAAATAGATCAACGATGTTATTTGTCACTAGCTCTTTGAGGAGACTTCTTCACTCAAATTTTATATGACTTATTATCTATTATATTTTGTATCTAGCATGAGAGCTTTCTCAAGATTGACCAATAATGGTTAAATGAAAAGGGTTCTAGTACATGAATATTACCCACAACTAACTCTGAAGGAAAGCTTGAAACATTAAAAAAGGGTCAATGATGCCTTATTTTATAGGTTCATTTGTACTTTTGAAAAATATCTTGAAAATAAGAGAGTCTTAGATCAAGCATGGGCACAAGTCAATAAAGTTGGTTGCATTTTCTTACAATTTCCAACCTTTACCTATATCAGGGTAGGAGGGTTTGATGAACAACCCTATATTCTACCTAGGTACCCAAATGATAAATTGATATTGATGGAGATGTGTAGGTAAGTAATGTGTGTGCATAAGAATCAATTAGATTCCCATAAATGAGGTTTCAATTTTTGAATCAGTATTGGTCAGTACACAATTGCAACCACTCCAAAGGCCAAAACCATGGAAACTAAATTACAGTGGATTACTCTTAAGAGATTCAAAATTAAAAAAAAAACTTTGATTACAGGATGATGAAGGAAAATATAAAATGTAAGTTCACTCTCATAAATATAATTCAATATATTTGGGTATAATTTAGAACTAATGAAGATGTAAGAAAACTTGATTGCAGTCATCTCACTACTTATCAAATTATCAATCTAAAGTTGGTAGATATTCATAAGGCTATGATAGATGATGGGAATGTATTAGATCCATCATTTGAGAATAACCAATTGGATTCAACTCCTCTCCCTCCAATTCATTGGTCCATTAAATAATCCACTTCTATTAGATATTGATTTCAACTTATTCTTGCAAGGACTAATACATGGTTGGAAGTACAAGGTATTAAGTTAAAGCAATTCAATACTCACTCAGAAGAAGAATATGATAAAGATAATGCAAGGAAATGATAAGAGTTGAGTACAAAGAATAAATAAGATGCCTCTGCCTCCACACAAAAATAAAACATTATGTTTGTGAGTAAAGGCAAAATAAAAGTGGAATATGTTGATGTTGAGAAAAATAGAAAAGGAGAAAGATCATGATATAAATGAAGCACCCACATAATCAATAACTACTCAATCAGAGACTTTTTAAGTAGAGAATTCTCAAGTCAAAATTTCACAAAAAAAATTCACAAGTGACATCTTCCACTCTTGCCCTTGCCACTCCAATTATAAAAATTATTTCTACCATTCCTCCCTAAACTATTCTTTTATCTCCTCTATCACCTCCTAGTTCCACACTTTTCTTAGTCCCTTCACAAGGTACATTAGATTATGTTTTTGATTCTTTATCTAATCTACCTAGTCCTTCAAAGTCATTGGCATCTCCCACCAATTTATAATTCACCCAAAAAGATATGGATAAATTTATGTATGCATCTTCTTCCAAGTTAACAACTCAGGTCTCTACTACTCTGGTATCCAACTTGTCAGTAAGGACCAAAGTTTCTATCATACCAATTCAAATACCATCAATCATAACCACATTCCCATTAGTGTCAACTCCACTATCAAATACCTTCACCATCACATCTTCAATTCCACCCACTTCACAATCCTTGGATTCCTCTACACCAAAATATTCATCTCCTCTTCCTCCTTGGCTCATGTCCCAAATCCCCAAAAGGAAGAAGCAGGTTATGTCTCTTGATGACTTTGATTTTGGTTAAATTTTTCTTATGAAGACAAAAATAATAAATAAGACTAAAACCATGTCAAGGGTAATCTTTGAATCAGGACATAAGTATGTCAAGGTTTCAGTGCCTCCCAAAGATAGAAACATTAAAGATATCCAAGTGTTAGAATATGCAGTAGGATATATAGATCTTGGGAAAAAACTCATGAAAGTGCAAAGGAATATTTTCAAGCAGCAATGGAATCTTTGATTGAAAGATATGACAAAGAAAAGAAAATAAAGGATTAACTCAAATCACAAGTAGAATAATTGACTTTTGTTATACTAAATATCACATAATCATCTAAGTCAATCGAACCTATTAAGCATGAAACCATCTAAAAATCAATTCAACATGTGAAAATGATTAGATCTCAAGGTCAAGTGGTTATTATCTGGATTGAAATATTGAAAACAACAGGTACTAAATGGTTTCATTATGCCATTGAATTTTTGAAGAACTTGAGTGAAGTGAAAATGGAAATTCATCAAACACTTAAAAAAATCACTCAAGGTTTGGAATTGAATGAAAAATATATTCATACATGGACTTGACTATGATAATTCAAGCTAGAAATCTTAGTTGATCAGAAGGTCATTCCAAGAGGGAAAGTATTCATAGAGTACAGAGAATCAATGAAGAATAAGAAGGAAGTTCTTGAGAATATAATTAAATATCTTGAAAAAGCTGAGGATATGTGAAATGATAAAATGTTAGATCTTATAGATAAGATTAGATAACTTCCTTATCAAGTTAAAGATAAATCCTAAGGAATTATTCCTATAGAAATATTAATTCATGAGTTCACATCTTTGATTCAAATACACACTGAAATAGGAATATTCACACTTGATTCCATTGATAAATTGGTTAAGTTTCAAGTCATAATGGATAAGTTACAAATAATCTTAGGTAAAATTAAAGACATGCCACTTAACCTAGTAGACTCCATCACCAAAGTCCTCACCATCTCTAAAAGTACATCAAGACCATACAACAATCAAGTATAGGCCACCTTGAAGAGATACGAAGCATATCTAGAGAAAAATAAAAAGGAATACATTCCTATGTCTAAGGACACTTAGTTTATATTTATAAGTTTTCTATTTAATTTTGTTTAGTGTAAATTACTCATAGGAGAAGTGCACAGTCCTAAGTCAAATTGGACTCTATCTTTGAATAAATCAAATATTTATGTTTTTCCTATTTTTTTTCTTAGCTCCTCATTATAAATAAGAGGATGCTCTTTGTAAAAATAAAGGACCAAAAGGCTATAGAGGAGAAACATTGTGGCATTGATAAACTTTTGAAACTTTGAGCTCAAATTTTAAATCTCTTGTCAATTAATATATTACAATCTGTGTTGGAATAAACGTGTGATGTTTTGGGAATGTTTTTATGTCTATTCCATTACATTTTCTTGTGTATTCAATTGAATTGTGGTATGAATTTCTATAAATTGGAAGGTGTCAGGAAGCTGATTTTGAAGTTTTTTGAGCTACAATATCATTACAAGATTTGTACTCATTATTGAAAGTGTTTGTGAAGACTTTGGGTTGTGCTTTGTTCCATCTATCTAAATTACTTTGATGGTATCATTCTAGTTACTCTTTTGGCTAGCTAATCTAAATATTAGTTATTATTGCTCTATAAAGTAATTTCATATTTTTGAAATACTTTGTAAGGAATAAAATACAAATTTTTAAGTGAACATCAATTTTGAAAAAAGAGAATTGGATGATATGATAACACCCACTTTGATAAAACTAGTTTAAATAAGTGTAAATAAGTCCAAATAATTACTTGTTTTTTTAGTTAGAAATAATAAGGGAGCCTCCCCTTTCCTTGAGGAGAGATCTTATCTCATCATATTATGGTTGAAAGTACCATTTTTTTATTAAAAAAATATTCACCCAATAGTGACAGTCAATACATAGATGAAACATAGTTCTATTTGTGTGGGTTAAAGTTTTAGGAACCTTTGGAATGAATTGGAAACATGTTTTAGATGAGTCTATAGCATGTTGTGGAAGTACATTACTCAACTATAGAAATTCATAGCTCGGATGTCAAAATTTAGAGGTCAGTTGTCAAAATTCATAGCTTGATTGTGAAAGTTCATAGCTGTCTACTGAGGTACATAACATGCTTGGAAAAGTCTAGAGCTCTACTTATAATGATAGGTTTGTGACTAAGGCCCTTTCTTGTCTTCATGGGATCATATCAAGACTCTTATTTATATGCTATAATACCTTTACATATTAAAAAAGTGGAGGATTAAATAATAAATAGCTATAACATTATGTAAAGAATGATAACTCAGACTCACATAAGCTTAAAGAGACAAAAACATTCATCTTATACCTTAGACTAATTATAAACCCTAAGACTACATGTAATGATCAACCTAGATGGCATATTAATTTTTTTGAAGGATGATATATTATGGTTATACTCAGTCATAGTGTGGACTCATCATTTAATTTGGAAAATTAATGACTATTTATCAACAATATTTGATAAATTAGATTATTGAATGACTTAAAATTGGGAATTAAAAAACATATGAAATTAGGGATAAAATAGAGCATTGTTGGGTTCATTATTTTTTATGTTAAATAATGGGAACAAGGGTATTATAATTATGAAATCCCTTTTTGTTTTCAACCCTTTTCTTGGAAGTTTATATATTTTAAGCTTTAAAAAGAATATTAAAAAGTTAAGTTAGTATATCAGAATTTGAATTATGGATCAAATTATATATATATATATATATATATATATATATATATATATATATATATATATATATATATATATATATATATATATATATATATATATATATTATAATAATAATAATAATAATAATATAATGGGATATATATACTATGATCACATAAATATATGGAATACACTTATAAGATAACATATGTCTACATGTTTTACATTATTATAAAGAGTGATAGACATCAATAGGTTGAAAATACTTCACAATTACCACCTACATTGGTATCCACATCTAATGGCAACCTATAGACATGCCTAAATGCCTAGTTAGAAGATTGTGTGTACATGGAGAAGAAGAACGTATTATAACCATGCCAACACAAATGATACAAAGGATATAATAGATAGGTTTCATACTCTCAAAGATGCTAGAGTTCTCTCATAACTCCTTTTTTAAGGCAAAAGATAGGAACCTTATCATTATGCCTATTAGCCTAATACCCTCCTAAAGACATATAATTGAAGACTAAAGGTAAATGATAATAAGGGTTAAATGAGACCTTAAAACAACATATAAGTACACTTGAAGGATTATTATATGTGAAAGATGTGTTTTTTTTTAGAATAAAGTTCAAGATTGGCCACTTTTGCCTAAAACTACCTTGAGAGTGCAAAGAATGCAAGACAGTCACATGAGGAGCACCTTATTGTGATCAAAACTATATAGAGGATATACATGGAGTATTGAGCATATGGGTAAAGTTGAGGTGCCTTGTTCACTATAAGGTAGTGGATTTATTTCATAGGTTGAAGGCCTAACCTTTATGAACTATCGTTAAGATTTCAAACCCCTCTAAACCTCTCTAAAACCCTACTAGAGACCCAATGGTAGAAAACATTAAAAATTTACACTCAAAATCACTAACCTATATTGGGAGATACATATAACTCATTTTTCACTTTGAGGAGGTCCTATTTGTGGCATTGGTTAATACATACAGTTGTACGGATCCACAAAAAACACTATTTTTGTAAGGTTTAGTTATACTTTCAAGGTAGAGGATTGGATAAAAAAATTTAGACCATTTAGTAAGGTAGTGTGAGGTGTTTTACAAATTCTTAGATTAAAAAATACTCTCAAATCTTCTTGGAAATGCTTCTATAGGTCTGCAACAAACAACCAGTATATATGTAATAGTGAAAGGTGACCTAGTCACTTAAACGAGAAAGAGATACAAGTGTATAATTCTTGGAAGGAATAAGTCATGGTGTAATATTTTTTTCCACACCTAATAAATTCTCAATCATCCATCCTTTAATGTCCTATGCAAGCCTCATAATCATCCAAGTAGCTAACACTAAGTGACTAGGCCTATTTGGTCAACAAAAAAAGATGAGTATTGGCATAGAGGGATGATAAGGGAGTAAGTGCAAGTCATGAACACATTTTGAACTAACTCATGAAGGAAATTAAACACTTTTCACATCCATAATGGAGTATGGGGTAGTTTTCCAACCCTCATTGGCATGCAAGAGAGGGGTAGGCTACTAAATGCTTCATAGAGGCCTAATTAGACTATATTTTTGACTTTATAATTATCATGAGGAGAGGTGGTTGACCAAGTTAGAGTGGAAATATTTTTAATGGGATTAACCAAGGATAAATTATATCCTATCCACTACACCTCCATTCCTAATATCTCATTGAAGACCACCAACTAGTCAAGGAAACACATGGAGAAAACACGGAGATGTTATTGATTCTTATAACTAATGATGGAGTGAATAATGTTTATCATGACATCTTATCCACAATTTAATTCCATATTCCCCTCTCTTTCTCTTCTCTTGTTCTATAATGTAAGCATCCCTCAGTTGGGTATGATGAAACTCTACCAAAATTGTATATTGAAAACCTTTTGAATGGATATAAGGATTGGTTCAGATTCTCTTGATAACTTAATGCTATCTATGACTTTTTATTTGTATAATTGATTTATTTTCATCTTTATTTATAGGTCCTTGTTTTCACCTAGTTTCTAGGAGATTTTCTAAACATGTCATATGGTGTGTAGAAGTGTTGGTGATTGTGTTTGAAGTAGAATTTTATTGGCAGCATCATAAGAGAAAGAATTAAATTTTTATTGCAGTTGAAACCACTTAACATAACATCTATATGAAATATTTATGCTTAGCAGTATATAGGAGAGACTGATCTAATCTCTAGTCCTTATCTTGTTCTCAAGTGTTGTGGAAGGATCATTTAGAGTGGACAAAAAATATGTTGGTGCATCACCTCCTCTTAGCCTAGATTTCTTGTCATGCATAATATTTTATCTATTTTCATCACCAAGTTATTATTTTTAAGAATTTAGATGCAATTTATGCACTAGGGGAGCTATCCCTAAAACTAGATGTTCACCTCATTAACTAGGCCACCCACACCTAGAGGTGATCCCATTGTATCAATTGTATGAGGTAGGATTGAAACACCACTACCTCAAGGGTGAAATCCAAACTAATAACATTTTATGGCATGCTTGGTTGGACAAAAATTCAAATGACTTAGAGCATACACTTATAGAATTTTACTGATATTAAGAAGCTTCAAGCACTTTAGTGATAGATTTGTTATCAAATTTCATGGAAAAATTGGTGACAAAGTCTTCATCAAAAGGTAAGGAAGTTGAGTTTGTTTAATTGTCTTTGGATTTTTCTAAGAGAAAGAGGCTAGGTCCAATCCTAATCCTACACCCCGTAATTATCCTAATCCTACTACATAAAGGATTGATACAACCCCTACACCTCTAATGACTAGTCCTACAAACCAAACTTTTGTGACCTTTAATGGTGGCATCCCCCTAAAATTAAACCAATTTGATGATATCCCTACTAATTTACTTAAGATCCTTCCATATTTATAGGGTAAAACTCTACCACTCCCATTAAACACATTACAAACATAGACAACCTCTACTCAATTTATAATGTGACCTAAGAAAATGTGGCAATGATGTTATTAGCTACTTATTTGAGAGGTAAGGAACTTAAATGGTATAGGGGTCTAACACATACTTTTATCAACACCTGGGATGATTTTTGGGAACACCTATACAAACATTTTGAGGATAAAAGTGACCATTGGTCTCTAGTAGAATAAATCACCATAATCAAAAGGGATGCCCAATAGTTTATGGTAATATTCAACTATACATTTTAGAAAAATTGGGATATGATCAAAATAATAGTCAATCCCACCCCTAAATATGTCTTTTTTTACTATTTGAGAGCCCTTAATTCTGATGTGGTAGTCATGATACACTCCATAGGAGGGAACACACCACTAGATGCCTATGAAGTGATAATAAGGGAAGAAAACTATATAATACAAATAAGTAAGCTTACCTTAATATCCTTCATTGTTTTATTCTTATAGATACAACCTCCTATGCCTACAATTTCTCCCTTACCAACACCAACTAATCACGATTAAGCAAATAGATTAGGTAAAATTGAAGGACTACTCAAGGCACAAAGAAACAAGATAGTGGCCTTGGAGAGGTAGTAAATTCCACCTCATATAACTTAATAAGAACCATATCAAGCCCCAAATAGACCTTACTAGTTTAAAAATCCTCCATATTAGCTTAATCCACAAGGTCAAGGGTAGATCACTCAAGCTAGACTCTATAACAACTTCAATCCCAATTCAGTTAGCACTTCTAAATCACTATTTCCAACTCAAAATAACTATGCTTAAGAAGGTCAGTGGTATAAAAAATTAGGTAAGCATCATTATATGTCAATTAATCCAAGTGGTGATTCTTTTCAAGCCTATTTTATGTAGTAGAATCATGTTCTTCATATGCAAGATAATCAGCGTCTTACACAACATAAAGAAGGTCATTCTAGGAAACATGGAGAGACTCCCTTTATTAATCAATTTAAAAATTCAAACCAACAAGGAGATAGTGGGATAAATACATAATTAGATGCCATTTTTGTCAAATTTCAAGTGGGATAAAACTATTTTTAACAATGTGCACCCAATCAGCTTGGGGGTGCAACCAAGGTGGACAATCCTATTGCAACCCATACAAGGGCAAAAAGGAGAGTAGTTGGTGATGATTTAGAATTTGGGATAAAAACTCCTCCATCATATAAATAATCTCAAGAGGCCAATGGAAAAAAATCATCTCCTAAAATTACACCAATTTAGAAGGTTCAAGATGGGAAAGGGCATAATTAAAATTTTCCATTTATACCTTAAGTCACTCAGACTCCAAGTGGTACTACTGCTCCTAAGTTATAGTCAAAGGATGTTATATCTCATATCATCATTTTTTATTAGATTAAAAATTCTCATGCAACCATACAAATTTTGGACACATTGATCATTATGGGACAAAAATATCTCCTCCAAGAAGAGTTGTTGAATCCACATCTTGGACAAACAGGAAAAAAACATGGGTACAATCCTAGCTAACACTAATAAGCTTAATGAGTCTCAACCATATAACGTAATCAAAGCCCCTAATTTATATCTTTTTTCATAATGGGAGAATCCTTAGCTCATAAATACATGATACATATTGGGGGTATTACATATGTCATGCCTAAGTCTATAGTAGATAAGTTGGGGTCAAAGTATGAACCTAATTATAAAGGGGTCTTACAACTATATGGTTCTCTTACTAAGATTGATGGTGTACTTAAGGGTCTAAAAATATTCCTAGATACTTATCCTAACTATACTATATCCCATGACGTTTTAAGTGTTGATCTCTCACCCTATTTTACCTTGTGTTTATCTATGGATTTCACTGCCAAGATAGGAGGCGATCTTTCTTTAGACTAGTATTATATGGTCTTTAGGACTAGGTATGGAACTAAGGTTACCATTAGGTATGAACCTATCTATAGGTTTCATTTATATCCCTACATCCCTAATTTTTCTAATGTCAATTGCACTATCATAGATGAAGATGAGCACCCCAATGATCAAGAGCCAATTGAACCACTTGAAGGTATATAAAACTTACTTCTTGATGAATGTGGGGTAAATAAATATGGCTATGATCCATATAAGAGCATTGAAGAAGCATTCTTAGGAATATATTGTATACATGAGGAAAAGGCTATCATACTAGCTCTCACTAACCTAAGCCAAGACCATGATGGATTATGGAGTTTTTTATTTAATGGATCTAGGTAAAATAAAATAAGTGGGGTGGGTGTCATGATTGTCTCTCCTTCCAAACAAAGGTACTTCTTGCCCATGAGTTTCTAATTTATCTACATGTCCAACATAATATAGTATGAAACCCTAATTCATGGGCTAAAATGGTCAATAAATAGAGGTATTAAGTTCCTAAAAGACATAGGAGATGATTAGTTGGTAGTGCATCAACTGAGAGGGTAAAATTAAGTCAAGAATCCACTCTTAAAGGCATAAAAGTATAGGTTTTGGTACCTCTTAGAAGACTTTGAGGTCTTTGACATCTGCTCATTTCCAAGAGAGGCCAATCAATATGAAAACCAATTGGCATCGATAGGGGCACAATATGACATTACAAGTCAAGTTAAAGACACAAAAGATCAGTCTAAAATCAAGGTAGTTTGTAGACCTTTAGTCATTGATAATGAGGTTAGTTGGAAGATATTTGAAACTAACAAGCACATATCATGTTTATTGTAGTAGGAGGCAAAATTTATTCAAGAAATTAATGTAGATTGAAACAATAGTATGGTTATTAGATTATCCAATTGAGGACAAACAAGCTGCATAAAAGATTATAAACCTTGGAAAACATATTCAATGAGGATTATTAGTTAAGAAAGGACAAAGTTGGCATGCCAAAAAAGGAGGAACACTATGAGGTCATTGTCTTAAAATATAGGCTACTCAAACTAGGTAAAGTGAACACAAAGGAATGAAAAGGAAACCTTCATAGAGATGTGTCAAGAGTTTGCAAACATTTTTGCATTAGAGTACAATGGTTTTAAGGGGTTGACCCTATTTTGGCCCAACTTAATATAGAATTGGAGGCAAGTGCTAAGCTTATGAGATAAAAGCAAAGATGAGACAACCTCAAGATTGAGATCCTCATGAAGAAAGAGTTTACCAAGATCATTGATTCTAACATCATATTCCTCATCAAACACTCATCATGGATGGCTAATTTTATGGCTATAAGGAAGAAGAATGGGGAGATAAGGTTATGTGTATACTTTAGGGTTCTTAACAAGGTGTCATTGAGAGATCACTTCCCCTTTCCATCCATGGATTAGATTCTCCAAAAGGTTTTAGGTTTATATCATTTCTCCTTGATTGATGGATACTTAGGGTAAAATCAAGGGTTAGTGAAGGAGAAGAACCAACATAAGACTGCCTTCAAAATCAAGTGGGGTACTTATGCTTACAATAATATGCCCTTTGGGATGTCTAATGTAGGGTCCATATTTTAAAGGGTTATGGATGTAGCCTTCCAAAGACTCATCAATGATATGGTGCTCATCTACCTTGATGACATCATAGCCTTTTCAAAGGATCCCAAAGATTGTTTGACACACTTAAGGATGATATTTGATAGGTCCAGGTAGTATGGGATCTCTTTGAATCCCAAAAAGTATATTTTTATAGTTTATGAACGTAGAATTCTAGGCCACATTGTGTAAAAAGATGGAATTTCTATAGACCCTAAGAGGATAAGTGCAATCCTTGATCTATCACTACACAAGCACAAGAAGGGATTGCATATTATTTTAGGCAAGATCAACTTTATTATGAGGTTTATCCCTAGGTTTAATGGATTAGTAAGGCCTCTAACCTTCATGCTCAATAAACATAAGGATTTTACATGGAATAAAGAAAGTAAAAGAAGCTTTGAATCCATTAACAAAACCATTTCCAAAGCACCCATCCCCCTCAACCCTAATTTTAGAAGGGACTTCTTCTTATATTCCTTCTCAACCAATGATACTCTTTTTACCATGCTTATGTAGCAAAATAATTAGGGTCCTTATTATCCCATAGCCTTCTTTAGTCAAGCATTGGAGGGATATGAAAAGAGATATACATTTTATCTTCCATTACATTTTTTATAAATCAGAAGGTGTCAGGAAGCTGATTTTGAAGTCTTTTGAGCTGAAATATCATTACAACATTTGTGTTCATTATTGAAAGAGTTTGTGAATACTTTGGGCTGCACTTTATTCTATCTATGTTAATTTTATGGTATCATTCTAGTTACTCTTTTGGCTAGCTAATTTTAATATTGGTTATTATTTCTCTATCAAGTAATTTCATATTTTCAAAATACTTTGTAAGGAACAAAATAAAAATTTGTAAGTGAACATCAATTCTAAAAAAAGAGAATTGGATGATATGATAACACCCACTTTGATAAAACTAGTGTAAATAAGCATAAATATATACTTGTTTTAGTTATAAATAACAAGGGAGCCTCCATTTTCCTTGAGGAGATCTTATCTCATCACATTGTGGCTGAAAGTACCATTTTATTATCATTCCATTGTTAACAAAATATTCACCCAATAGTGATAGTCAATACATAGGTGAGAGATAGTTCTATTTATGTGGATTAAAGTTTTAGGAACCTTTGGAATGCCTTGGAAACATGTTTTAGATGAGTTTATAGCATGTTTTGGAAGTATGTCACTTGAATATAGAAATTCATAGCTCGGTTATCAAAATTCATAGCTCAGTTCTCAAAATTTGTAGCTCAATTGTGAAATTTCATAGCTATCTACCAAGGTAAATAACATGCTTAGAAAAGTCTATAACTTTTCTTAGAATGATAGGTTTGTGACTAAGACCCTTTCTTGTCTTCATGGGATCATATCAAGACTCTTATTTATATGTTATAATACATTTACATATTAAAAAAGTGGAGGAATAAATATGAAATAGTTATAACATTATGTAAAGAATGCTAACTTGGACTCACATAAGCTTAAAGACACAAAAACATTCATCTTATACATTAGACTAATTATAAACCCTAAGACTACATGCAATGATCAACCTAGATGGCATATTAATGGTTTTGAAAGATGATATATTATGGTTATAATGAGTCATAATGTGGACTCATCATTTAATTGGTTAGGAAAATTATTGACTATTTCTCAACAATATTTGATAAATTAGATTATTGAATAAATGACTTAAAATTGGGAATTAACAAAAATATGAAATTAGGCATGAAACATAGCATTGTTGGATTCATTATTTCTAATGTTAAATTATGGGAAGAAGGGTATTAAAATTATGAAATCTCTATTTGTTTTCAAGCCTTTTCTTGGAAGTTTATATATTTTAAGCTTTAAAAAGAATATTAAAAAGTTATGTTAGTAGACCAGAATGTGAATTATGGATCAAATTATAATTACACACACACACACACACACACACACACACACACACACACACTATGATCACATAAAATTTTGGAATATAAGTATAAGAGAACATAGGTCCTCCTATACATGTATAGCATATACTTATAGAATAAGTAACGTGTTGATAGTTATAGTAGTGACTAATATAGTTAAGTCATGAAATCTTGAAGGATATGGGACTATAACTATTTAAATGTAACTTAAGTTCTAAAATGGATGAATAAGTGAATAGTTATAAATATTTATGAAAATTATGAATATTAGTTATTTTGAGTGGTATGAACTTTGTGTTATTAAAATGTTAAGTTTATGATTAACATTTAATAATGGAGAATAGAATCTTATAATGACTTTTATTTTACCCATATGGTAAATAAACTTACTTGTCATAGATGTTATTTATGAGATAAATAATATAATGAGGTTCATTCATATGTTTGATGGACTAAATGTATGTATATTAATTATATTTATAATTAGCATGTGTTTGTACTTGCTAGTTTAAATAATTGTATAAAGCTATTGATTATAAATATATGTTAACCAAATTTAGAATTGATGAAGACTTCATTGGCTAGTTAGCATAACCAATGCTAGATGAAGGTAATTTGATCAAGTGGTGTGTATGAATTTGACCGATCCTAGAGATCATATGTTATTTAAAAACTTTTACCAAAGTAATGTTTAGATAGACATTTTAATTTCATATGTATGATTTACATGATTCTGCGATATCATGTTAGAACATATTTATTTATGGTACACATCATGTAGTAGAAATCTTAAAACACATAGGTTATGAACATGTATTTTTATATTCCTGCACCATCACCATCTACCCATCCATGAAGGGATGGACATTACCTATTTGGGGGATTATGTAAGGGATCGATGATCTATGGTTGGTGTGGAAAAGTGCTCAGATGATGCTCTCCCTCCCACTATAATACTTACATGGATACTATACTTGATATTATCAAATATATAGGAGTCAGGGTGACTCAAGCTCCATGGATCATTGTATCTATTACTATACTGATATATTGAGGTATCATACCTGATGGAAATGTAATTGATTATTATTATACCTTGATAGGAAAGGCTATATTATTGTACTAGCCATGGTTATATCTTTATTATGATTACTTTCCTTATGCAATTAGGATTATTTACATAAGTTGTTAGTGATTTGTAAATATTATTGATATATGTTTACAAAAATTTAATATGCTTGTTAGTATGTTGAAAATCACTAATTATATTCTCATGGTGTAATATAATGAAAGAATAAGTGTTGAGTAAATATTAAAAAAAAACTACATTATTCTAGTAAATCCCTATGGGGACATTACATTAATAGTGTACGTAATGATCAAATAAACACTTGATTCCTTTAAGCTCCTATCTTCAAGTAAAACTACTTATGTAGTTTGAATTTCATTGAAAGTGTGAACAAAGTGTTTCATAGTGATGGCTATTGAAGATTATTAGAACACTAAAGAGGTAGCAGAGGTGTTGTACACATGGGAAGGAGTCCCTCTCTTAGAAGGAACGATCCTCATTATGGTTTGCAAGGCTAAGAAACCATAAACTAGTTCCCAATGCTTTCATAGACCTCTTTAAAAAAATTTAAGGTCCATTAGCATTGTTTAAGATATTCATGAGATCCTAGGTTTCAGTTTCTCCCTTCATGTGTCTGATTAATTAACTCTAAATGTCTTTCCTTATTGAGTATATGAATAGGGGTGTCTAGGGTCCCCATAAGTGATCCTGAATAAGAGTCAATAGTCCATATGGAACCTTTTTAAGGGTATATATTGTATAACGGTCTTATATAAAAAATTCCACCCCATAGTAGGCCTTGGTATCCAAATTTAGAGCTTCATAGGATTGTATCATCACCATCTATAGTTTTAAACCCTTATGTCCAAGCCTAAGGCATGGAGGTAGGGTAAAAAGTTATAAAAAACCATTAAGACCCAATGATACTATGATAAAAGGGGTTTATCCAAGTATGTATGATTTTAAAAAACTATGACCAAGTTTAGAAGATCACTTATTACCAACCTTCAAAGGGTTTCCCAAAACTATTATATAGCTGAACCAAAAAGATGTAAGGAAGGGTCACAAGTTATGAAGATGACTATCTTAAGTAGAGGTTTTTATATTCAAGAGAGGACAAATAGGTATCTATCACAATATAAAATCCCTCTTTTTTCTTATGGGTCTATGAAAGAGATCCATTTATAGTCACATACCTATATTACCACCTACAAGAGTACAAAAAGTCTACCTCCAACATTAAATATGAAATTCTATTGGCACATGAAAGAGAGAGATAAAGTAGAGGGGTAGATAATAGAGACCATGTTTTTTTAAATTAAGGGAAACTTGAAAGGATACAGTGAACCAGCTGGATCAGGCATATATAGTGAGCTAAGTCTACCTAACCAGTTGGGGTGCTTAACTGATGTGAATGACAATGTAAACAAAACATATAATGGTAACCCTAGGATAATTATGACATACATATTCCTCAATATGTCATATGATGATGGTACAATTTTAAGGAAGCTGCCTAGTTTGAATTAGACATTTATGACACACAGGCTTGTGTGCCTAACTGTAGGAGTTTAGAGAACATGGTTAAGGGAAGTATTTTTCAAAGGGTGTTACCAAAACATGAGATAATTTTAAATTATATTATAACTCTATTGATAATTTATAATGATATAAAATAATAATTATGTCTCTAGTGGAACAACAAACTCAAACATTCAGGTTGGACAATAATGGTTATGGTAGGCCTACAAGAGAGAGGGATAGAGATGGGAGTCTAGGTAGCTGAAGAAAAGTGAAAAAGGGTGAAAATATATGGAAAATTGTGATATGATGACATTTAATCCACCAAAATACCTATAGGTGACACAAATCCTTGAGACTCAGTTTAGGCTTAAAAGGCCTAAAGCCCTCTTTGAGCCATCAAAGCCCCATCTTCATCTTTGTAATAAACGTAAACCCCCATTGTATGCCTAAGGTAATGAAGAGGTGTATGATGATGATAAAGGTACTAAATAAAGTGTTTTAGATATAAGAAGGTATGGAAGTGATCAATTTCGTCTCATTACCCCTCTTGAACTTTTCTACCCTAGTCTACCATTTCAAGCTGCCAACTCCAACACTCATATCTCACATGGAAAAATGAGTTAGGCTCAGTGATCTCAGGGGGAGTTAGGGAAACCTATGAATTTACTATCCATGGAAAAAAGAGTTTCATTTAGGATATCAAATCTATGAATAACCCTAAACACTATCAACCCACCCATAGTGCTTAGCAAAGGATCGAACGTTGCCAAATTTCACTTACAACTAATCATAAAAGGTACATGGGACAAAGATATGTTTGGGAGTTTTTAAGGGGTCTATGGGCTCAACATCTATGGTAATAAGTTTTAGATTTGAGGCATGTACTCTATGAACCATCATTAAGATGGTAGCCCACTAAAACCCTTCCTGAACCTTGATAAGGACCTGACAAAGGATTTTTTCCCTCAAATGACTTCAAATGAGGTCTTTGATTATGGAAGTGGTATTAATGGTATTCCTAGGTTTCATTTTCACCCAAATTATTCACTAGTTTGCATGTGTAGGGTATATAATGTATAGATCAAGCCTAGAGAATATTGTTATAGGCTTAAGAAGGATTGCTCCAATCCTATGTGGAATAAATTGGAAAGAGTCTGCATGTTTGACATGATTATGAAGAGTGAGAGACATCAATAGGTTGAACATACTTCACAATTACCACCTATACGGGTCTCCACATGTAATGGCCACATGTAGACATGCCTAAGTGCCTAGTTAGGGGACTATGTGTACATGGAGAAGAAGCAAGTATAATAACCATGCCAACACAAATAATACAAAGGATATAATATATATGTTTCATACTATCAAAGGTGGTAGGGTGTTCTCATAACTCCATTTTAAAGGCAAAAGATAGAAACCTTGTCATTATACCTATTATCCTAATACCCTCCTCAAGGCATATCTACTTGAAGACTAAAGGTAGAGATTAATAAGGGTTAAATGAGATCTTAAAAAAGTATACTTGAAGGAGTTTTATACGTGAATTATGTGTTATTTTGTAGAATAAAGCTCAAGATTGGCCATTTTTTCCTAAAACTATCTTGAGAGTGCAAAGAATGCAAGATAGTCACATGAGGAGCACCTTATTGTGATCAAAAATATAAAGGATCTACTTGGAGTATTAATCATGTGGGGAAATTTGAGGTGCCTTGTTCACTATAATTTAGTGGCATTATTTCATAAGTTGAAGGCATAACCATTATGAATTGTCATTAAGAGTTCAAACCCCTCTAAACATCTCTAAACCAATATTAGAGAACCAATGGTATAAAACTTGATAAAGTTTCACTCAAAATCACTAACCTATCTTTGGAGATACCTATAACTCATTTTGAACTTTGAAGAGGTCCTATTTATGGCATTGGTTAGTACATTAATTATACAGATCCACTAGAGACACCATTTTTTTAAGGTTTAGTGATGATTTCAAGGTAGAGGATTGGATAAACAATTTTAGATCATTAAGGTAGTGTGAGGTGTTTTATAACTTCTCAGATCAAAAACTACTCTCAAATGTTCTTGTAAATGTTTTTATAGGTCTACACCAAAGAACCAGTCTATAAGTGCTAGTGAAAGGTGACCTAGTCACTTAAATGAGAAATATTTATAGGTGTATAATTAATGGAATGCATAAGTCATGGTGTAATAAATTTTTACACACCTAAAAATGCCTATTTGGTTAACAAAAAAACATGAGTATTGGTGTAGAGGGATGATAAAGAAGTAAATGAAAGTCACAAACACATTTTTAACTGAATAATGAAGGGAAGTAAATACTTTTCACATCCATAATGGAGTATGGGGTAGTTTTCTATCCTTTATTGGCATTCAAGAGAGGGGTAAGCTACTAAATGCTTCATGGAAGCCTAATTAGACTACATTTTTACATTTGTAACTGTCATGAGGAGAGGTGGTTGACCAAGTTAGAGTTTTCATGTTTCTAATGGGGTCAACCAAGGCTAAATTAACTCATATCCACTATACCTCCATGTCTAAAATCTCATTGAAGACCACCAACTAGCCAAGGCAACACATGGAGAAAGTATGAAATTGTTATTGATGCTTGTAATTAATGATGGAGTGAATAAGGGTCATCATGACATCTTATCCACACTTTAATTCCATATTCCCCTCTCTTTCTCTTCTCTTGTTCTATAAATTGAGGCTATAATGCCATTGTAGGCATCCCTCAGTTGGGTATGATGAAACTCTACCCAAATTGTATATTAAAAACCTTTTGAATGGATATAAGAATTGGTTTAGATTTTCTTGATAACTTAATGTGATCTATGCTTTTTGATTTGTAGAAGTGATTGAGTTTCATCTTCCGTTATAGGTCCTTATCTTCACCTAGTTTCTAAGAGATTGTATAAACATGTCATATAGTGTGTAGAAGTGTTAGTGATTGTGTTAGAACTAGAATTTTATTGACGATGTCATAATAGCACACCTTAAATTCATGTTCAAGTTTAAACCACTTAACATAGCCTCCATATGAACTGTTGATGCTTAAGAGTATATAGGAGAGAGTGATCTAATCTCTAGTCCTTATATTGTTCTCAAGTGTTGTTGAAGGATCAATTAGAGTGGAAAAAAAATATGTTGGTGTATCACTTCCCTTTGGCTTAGGTTTTTTTCATGCATAATACTTTATATCTTTTCATCACCAATTTATTAGTTTTAATAATTGATCTACAATCGATGCACCAAGGGATCTGGAACTAAAACTAAATGTTCACCTCATCAACTTGGCCACCCTCACCTAGAAGAGATCCTATTATATCAACTATATGAGGTAGGCTTGAAACACCACTACCAAAAGGGTACAATCTAAACTGATAACAATTTATGTCATGCCTAGTGAGATAAAGATTCAAGTGAGTTAAAGCATACACTTATATATTTTTAATGATATAAAATAGCTTCAAGCACTCTAGTGGTAGATTTGTTATCAAATTTCATGGCAAAATTGGTCACAAGGTCTGCATCAAAAAGTAAAGAAGCTGAGTTTGTTGATTTAGCTTTAGATTTTTCTAGGAAAAGGAGGCTAGGTCCAATCCTAATATTACACCCCATAATTCTCCTAATCCTACTAAATAAAGGACTGATACAACCCCTACACCTCTAGTGACTAGGCCTAGGAACCAAGTTTTTGTCACCTTCAATGGTGGTAGCCCCCCTAAAATTGAACCAATTTGATGTTATCTCTACTACTGCACTTAAAATCCTTCCATATTTTATAGGGTAAAATTATACCACTCCTATTGAACACATTACAAACATAGACAACCTCTGCTCAGTTTATAATGTGGCATAAGAAAATTTGGTAATGAGGTAATTAGCTACTTATTTGAGAGGTAATGAACTTAAATGGTATAGGGGTTTAACACCTACTTCTATCAATACTTTTAATGAGTTTGGGGGACACCTATGCAAATATTTTGAGGATATAAGTGACCATTGGTTTCTATTAGAATAGCTCACCATAATCAAAAGGGATCCCCATAATTTATGGTAGACTTCAGCTATATGTTTTAGAAAAAATGGGATAGGATACCAACATTAGTTAATCCAGCCCCTAACTATTCCCTTTTTTACTATTTGAGAGACCTTAATTCTGATGTGGCAGCCATGATACAGTCCATGGGAGGGAACACACTATTGAATTCCTATGAAGTGATAATAAGGGAACAAAACTATATAATACAAGTAAGAAATCTTACCCTAATATCCTTCATGCCTTTGCTCTTAGAGATACAACCTCCTGTGCCTACCATTTCTCCCCTAACAACACCAACTAATCATGATTAGGTAGATAGATTCGGTAAAATTGAAGGACTACTCAATGAACAAAGAAACAAGATAGTGGCATTGGATAGATAGTAAATTACACCTCATAGACCTTAAAAAGCACCCTATCAAGTCCCATTTCAACCTTACCAGTTTTACAAGCCTCCATATTAGCCTAATCCATATGGTCAAAGGTAGATCACTCAAACAAGACCCTATAATAGCTTTAATCCCTATTTTTTTAGCACTTCTAGATCACTATTTCCAACTTTAAAAAATTATGGTCAAGAAGGTCAATGGTATAAAAAATGGGGTCAAACTTATGATATTTCAATCACTCCAAGTGGTAATGCTTTTCAAACCTATTTTATGTAGTAGAATCATGCTCTTCTTATGCAAGATAGTTAGCCTCCTACACAACATAAAAAAGGTCATTCTAAGCAACATGAAGAGACTCCATTCATTAATCAATCTAAAAACTCACACCAAAAAGGAGTAAGTGGGAGAAAGACATAATCATATACCATTTTTTAAAAATTCCAATAGGTAGAAAATTCTTTCGAATAATGTGTAACCAATCAGCTTGGGGGTGTAACCAAGGTGAACAGTCCTATTACAACCCATACAAGGGCCAAAAAGAGAGTAGTTGGTGATCATTTAGAATTTTGGATAAAAACTCCTCCATCATCTCAATAATCTCAAGAGGCTAATGGAAAAAATTCTTCTCCTAAAACTACATCAATTTATAAGGTTCAAGATGGGAAAGGTGAGAATTAAAAATGCCCATTCATACCTCAAGTCACTCAGGCTCCAAGTGGTAGTACTACTCTAAAGTTGCAATCAAAGGTTGCTAGATCTCATATAATCATTTTGGATTAGATGAAAAATCCCCATGTCACCATACTAATGTGGGACACATTTTTCATTATAGGATAAAAATATATCCTCTAAAAAGAGTTGTCAAAAGTCCAAGTCTTGAACAAACAAGAAAAAAAATGGGTATAATCCTATCCAACACTAATTAACCTAATGAGTCTCAACCACATAAGGTAAACAAGCCCCCTCCTTTATATATTTTTTTCATAATAGTAGACTCCTTATCCTATAACTACATGATATATATTGGGGTTAGTACGTATGTCATGCCTAAGTCTATAGTAGACAAGTTGGGGTCAAAGTATGAACCAAACTCTAAAGGGGTCTTACAACTAGATGGTTCTCTTACTAAGACTGATAGTGTACTTAAGGGTCTAAAAATAGTCCTAGGTACTTATCCAAATTGTACTATATCCCATGATGTTGTAGTGGTTGATCTCCCACCCTATTTTTCCCTGTGTTTATATATGGATTTCACTACCAAGATAGGAGGGTATATCACCTCTAACAAGTATTATATGGTCTTTAAGATTAGGTATGGAACCAAGGTTACCATTAGGTCTGAACCTATCTCTGGGTTCCATTTAGATCCCTACATCCCTAATTTTTCTAATGTAAATTTCACTATCATAGATGAAGATGAACACCCCAATGATTAGGAGCCAATTGAACCACTTGAATGTATATTAAGCTTACTTTTTGATGAATAGGGGGTACATAACCATGGATATGATCCATATAAGATCATTTTAGAAGAATTCTTATGAATATATTATATACATGAGGAAGAAGCTATCATACCATCTCTTACTAACCTAAGCCAAGACCATTATGGATTATGGAGTTCTTTATTTAATGACACTAGGAACAAGAATAGAAGTGGGGTAAGTGTTATGCTTGTCTCTCCTTCTAAACAAATTTACTTCTTGGCCATGAGGTTCTAATTCCACTACATGTGCAACATAATAGAGTATGAGGCCATAATTCATGGGCTATAATGGGAAAGAAAGAGAGGTGTTAGGTTCCTAAAAGCCATGGGAGATGATGAGTTGGTAGTGCATTAGGTGAGAGGGAAGAATTAAGTCAAGAATCCACTCTTGAAGGCATAGAAGCATAGTTTTTGGGACCTCTTAGAAGAATTTGAGGCTATTTACATCTGATCAAATTTAAGAGAGGCCAATCAACATGCAAACCAATTGGCATCCATAAGAGCATGGTATGACATTGTAAGTGGAGTTAAAGACATGAAATATCAATCTGAAATCAAGGTAGTTTGTAGACCTTTGGTCATTGATAATGAGGTTAGTTTGAAGATATTTGAAAATGAAAATTAAAAAGCATGTTTCTTGTAGTAGGAGGTAGAATTTTTATTTAAGAAACCAATGTAGATTGAAACAATAGTATGGTGATTAGATTGTCTAATTCAAGACAAATAAGCTACCTAAGAGGTTAGAAACCTTGGAGAACATATTCAATGAGGATTATTAGTTAAGAAAGGACAAAGTTAGCATTTTAAAAAAGGAGGAACACTATGAGGTCATTGTCTTCAAGGATAGGCTGCTCAAACTAGGTAAAGTGAACACAAAGGAAGAAAAAGGCAACCTTCATAGAGATGTGTCAAGAGTTTGTAGACATATTTTAATTAGAGTACAATGGTTAAGGGGTTTGACCCTAGTTTGGTCCATCATACTATATAATTTGAGGTAAGTGCTAAGATTATGAGATAAAATCAAAGATGAGACAACCCCAATATTGAGATCCTCATGAATAAAGAGTGGACCAAGCTCATTGATTCCAACATCATATTCCCCATAAAATACTCATTATGGGTGACTAATATTATGGCTGTAAGGAAGAAGAATGGGGAGATAAGGTTATGTGTATACTTTAGGGATCTCAACAAGGTTTCATTCAGAAATCACTTCCCCTTTCCATCCATGGATTAGATTCTCTAAAATATTTTACGTTCATAGCATTTCTCCTTGATTGATGGATACTCAGGTTACAATAAAGTGTTAGTGAAGTAGGAGGACCAACACAAGACTGAATTCAAAACTAGGTGGGGCACTTATGCTTATAATAAATTCCCTTTGGGATGTCCAATATAGGGGCCATCTTTTAAAGGGAAATGGATGTAGGCTTCCAAGGACTCATTAATCAGATGGTGCTCATCTACCTTGATGACATCACATCCTTTTCAAAGGATCCCAAATATCACTTGACACACTTAAGGATTATATTTGATAGGTGTAGGCTGTATGGGGCCTCTTTGAATCCTAAAAAGTGTATTTTTGCAATCCATGAAGGCATAATTCTAGGCCACATTATGTAAAATGAAGTCCTTTCAATAGACCCTGAGAGGATAATTACAATCCTTGATCTATCACTACCCAAGAACAAGAAGGAATTTCATATTGTTTTAGGCAAGATCAACTTCATTATGGGGTATATCCTTGGGTTTAATGGGTTAGTAAGGCCTCTAACCTTCATTCTCAATAAACATAAGGATTTTACATGGAATAAAGAAAGGAAAAAAAGCTTTGAATCCATTAACCAATCCTTTTCCCAAGCACACACCCTCCTTAACCTTGATTTCTCAAGGGACTTATTCTTATATGCCTTTTCAACCAATGATATTATTTCTACCATGCTTATGTAGAAAAAAAATGATGGTCTTGATTAGCCCATAGCCTTCTTTAGTCAAGCATTAGAGGGATATGAAGAAATATATACATTTGTGGAAAATAATGTGCTTGTAGTCATGAAAGACCTTTAAAACATTAGACACCTGGTGTCTAATAATAAGATCTATGTCAGGGTGGTTCACCCTAACATCAAAGACTTCATTCTCATCCAAGACTTGAGTTAAAAATATAGAATTTTGGGTAACCCAATACATGGAATATGACATATAATTTAAGGCCACCAAGTTGGTAAGGGGTAGAGGACTATGTGGACACTTGGAAGTAGATGTGAAGGATGACATAGAAGTGGTTTTGGTAATGTAAAGTAATCAATAAGCAACTTCACCTACATCTCCTTCCAACTGGAATCAAGACATGGTTAAATTACTTCAAACAAGAGAATGTCCTATAGGCTTAAATAAGACAAGAATAAGGTACTATAGACTGAAATCAATCCCTTATGTCTTTATTTATGGGGTGATTTTCAAAAAGGATCTTGATGTCATGCTATTAAGGTGGTTAGAAACTAACCAAGTTGATAAGTTCCTAGACTAGTTTCATGATGGTCCTATAGGAGGGCTCTTTGAAGCCAAGACTAAATCATCAAGGATCATAATATTAGGACAGTATTTTCAAATTTTTTTCAAGGACTCCCATGCTTATGTTAGGAGGTTCCAAAAGTGTGCCATATTCATAGGGAATCAAAGACTAGCTGCCTTGCCCCTCAAACCTATCCAAATGGAATAACCCTTGATGTAGTGGGGCCTATATTTCTTAGGTATGATTCACCCTCCATATATTTCAAGACACAAGTGGGTATTTACTAATACAGACTACTTTACTAGGTGGGTGGAGGCATTATCACTTGAAGAAGCAAATGAGAACTTAATTTTGGAGTTCAATGACAACCTAGTAACCAAATTTGGGATTCCCTTCACCATCATATCAGATAATGAACTATATTTTAGTATTGAAAGGGTGATTAAATGGGATTTCAACCATGGCATCTATCTCAACATTTCCTCCAACTACTATCCATAGGGTAGTCGACTTACAAATTCCACCAACAAGAATATAATTAGAATCATAAGAACTATGGAGGTAAATCAAAGGGAATGGCATAATAAGATTAGGATAACCTTTTAGGTAGATAGGATCACTCCCAAGAGGGTTATTAGTCATTCATAATATCTTCTTGTCTACCATATCACTTTAACTACCAACCTTAGAGCTCAAACATCAATTTTAACTCATGAAGAGTGATACCATGGAGGTGAGGATGAATGAATTGAGGGAGCTAGAAAGGTTAAGAGATGATTTTTTACATGTCATTTGGTCCCATAAAGATAAATTCAAGAGGTAAAATCACAAGACAAATTCTTCAAATACTTACCAAGAAGGTGATATTGTGCTCAAGTTGGATGAAGACCAGTCTAAACCAAGTAAGCACTCAAAGTTTGATAGTCTTTGGATTTGACCATACATTATTACTAGATATAAAGATCAAAATGCTTTCCAATTGTCCAAGATTAATGGTGAGGAACTTCTTATCCCTATCAATGGGGTACTCCTTAAGTATTGTTACTATAAATCACAAACTATCTTGTACATAGTAGTTTAAGTTTTATTTTTCCAAGTGTTGTGCCACATTCTTTGTTAGTTGATTATTTAGTTATGTTATTATTACTTCATTTTGTGCATCCTTATTATGTTCCTTTATGTCTTATATAACTGCTATAGTACTTAAGTTCTGCAAGGTATTAGTCATGAATTCTTAGCTCAATCAAAAAATTTCTCATTTAAACCATGACTATCATACATGAGATTCTAGGTCCTCTTGACCAATAGGTATCTCAACCCTTTATATCCACCAATAATGTTGACTTATTTATACCCTTGAGCTTATAAAGGGGTCAAACTATACCCATGAGTACTTGAGCTCAACCTTGGTCACCCTCTTATGTCTCTTGAAGTGCTAGGGTAGTTCAAATATGGGATCACTTATCATATAGCCAAGGCAGTAGGTTCAATAAATGTGTTATGTTAAGGAGTGTCATGGTGGTCATCTCCTCACCCTTCTAGAGCATGTGTCAAGATTTTAATCTATGTTAGCTATGTATAAGAGCACATGACAAGTCTTATTATAAAATCCTTATGATCCAAATCATTAATGAAAGAGGTGACTTATAATGTTTCAACCATAGCCAACCATGTGAACATGCAAATAACCTACAACATGAGTCAAAATTCAAGAGATTAGAGACCAATATGAAGGAATATATTTGACCCTGGTTTGAGACCTTAGCATACTTTAAGGTTGTTTAAAAAATATTAAGGTATCTCCTTCAATTGATGTTTCACTTACAATTGTTCATGCATTGCCTCCAAAAGGGGTATATAAACATGTGAATAATACTATTTTGACCCCCAAAACACCACAAATACCATCAATTATATCTTCAAAGGTCTCCATTATCACCATAATGCCACTATACAATGGTTTCATATGAAAAAATGTGTCCTTTTATAAGTAAAATGCTTTTATTCACCACTAAAGGGGCCCACATGTGAAAAAAATGGATTTTCACCTCTCCTCAACCCATAATCCATAATTAAAATTCATTTTGACCCCTAATTTCCCTCCTCTTTCCCACTAATGTCATTTCAAGATCTAAAACCTGGGAAATTGTATGAAGTGGTGTTTTATAGGTGCTTTCAAGATTGTACAAATCCGTATAGTATGGTCATGGTCAAAAAAGGTCAAGTATCTTCATAAGAAACTCAATTTAGACATCATATGGGAGAATCCATGAGTTTTAAAGTCAAAAGGATAAAAAATTGATCCCTTCTCTCCATCACTCTCCTTTGTAGCCTTGGATAGCCTTTTAGGTTCTTATTCAGTATGGATAGGAGAGAGATAATGGTGACCTAATATTTTGTCCATAGGAAGGGGGTATAATGGCCTTACATTGCTTGGAATTATTTTACATAATTATTATCATGATTTATGAACAGTGGTTAAGAATCTAGGCAATCAAACTAGTCTTCTATATCTACATAGGGTCAATCTTGAAATGGTTTCAATGTGTTTATGGACTAGTTAAAGAAAATGGATATTGTATATAATTTATACAATCCTTTACAGTCCTAATAATTTACCTAAGACCCCAACTTGATATGTTTGAGATTTTGTGAGAAATAAAATCTTCATATGGTCACACTTACAACTTGTAAATAGTAGTTCTTGGTGTTTTGGAGCTTTCAATCCATAATATGTGTCAAGGATAGTCTATTGATTATAATTATGTATTATTAATAGATCCATTCAATTTTATCATCATTAATAGTGTACCTAATGATAAAATTAACACTTAACTCCTTCAAGCTCCTATCTTTAAGTAAAATTGCCTGTGTAGTTTGAGTTTCATTACAAGTGTGAATAGAGTGTTTCACAATGATGGTTGTTGAAGATCATTAAAACAATAGAGAGGTAGTATATATGTTATACACATGTGAAGGAGTCCCTCTCTCATAAGGAAAAAAGCCTCATTATGGCCCTCAAAGCCAAAAAACCATAATCTAGCTCCCAATGCTTTCATAAATCTCTTTAAAAAAGTTTAAGGTTCATTAGCATTGTTTAAGGTATTCATAAAATCCTAGGTTTTAGTTTCTCCCTTCATGTGTCTATATAATTAACTCCAAATGTCTTTACTTTTTGAGTATATGAATAGGGGTGTCTAGGTTTCCCATAGGTGATATTGAATAAGAGTCAACAATTCATATGAAACCTCTCAAAGGGTATTTATTGTGTAACAGTCTTATCAAGTGAATTCCACCCCATAGTAGGCCTTGGTCTCCAAAAATTGAGAAATTCATAGGACTATATCATCAAAATATACTATTTTAAACCCTTATGCCCAACCATAAGCCATGGATTTAGAGTAAAATGTTATACCAAACCATGAAGAACCAATGGGATAGTGTGAAAAAGGGTCTATCCAAGTATGGATGCTATTGAGAAGCTATGACCAAGTTTGGAAGATCACTCAGGCTTAGCCTTCAAATAGTTTACCAAAATTATTATACAGTTAAACCTATAAGATGAAAATAAGGGTCATAGGTTATGAATATGATTATATTAATGAGATGTATTAAGATTCAAGAGATGCCAACTAGGTCTCTAACATAGTATAAAAGCCCTCATTTTGATCATGGGCCTATGAAATAACTCCATTGACAATGACACACGTAGATCACCACCTACGAAACTGTAGGTAGTCTACCTATGACACTGAATATGAGATGTTATAGGTACATTAAATAGATATCTCAATTAGAGGGGAAGAACACAAATACCATGTTGCGTAAAATAAAGGAAACTTGAAAGGATAACTTGAACTAGCTGGATCAGGAATGTACAATGAGCTAAGTTTATCTAACCAATTGGTGTGCCTAACTAATGTGAATAGAAATGTAAAAAAAAATGTAAGGGTAACCATAGGATAGTGATTTCATCTATATTACTCATGATATCATATGATGATGGTATAATTTTAAGGAAGCTGCCTAGTTTGGATTAGAAATCCATGACACCAGCTTGTGTGCTAGATTATAGAAGGAGTTTAGAGAATAGGGTTGAGGGAAGTCTAGCTCAAAGGGTGTTACCAAAACATTAGAGAATGTTACATGATATTATAAATCTATCAACACTATCAAAATATAGAAAATAATACTTAGGTCTCTAGTAGAACAATTGACTCAAACACTCAAGTTGGGCAATAATGGTCATGATAGGCCTACAAGTGAGAGGGACATAGATGGGATTCTAGGTAGATGAATTTAATAAAAAAGGGTGAAAATAGATGGAAAAAGGTTATATTCTAAAATTTAACCCACCAACACACCTACAAGTCAAAAAATCCCTAAGACTCAGTTTAGACCTATAAGGCCTAAAGCCCTCCTTGAGCCCTTAAGAACCCATCTTCATCTTTGTGACAATATCAAAACCCTATGGTAGACCCAAGGTTATGAATAGGTTTATGATGATTATATATGTCATAAGGAAAGTATTTTATATAAATTAAGGTAGGTAATTGGTTGATTTGGTTTCATTACCCCTCTTCAGCTTTGTTACCCTAGTTTGTCATTTTGAGCTACCAACTCCAATGCTCATATCTCACATGGAAAAATAAGTTGGGACCAATGCTCTTAGGGGGTGTTTAGGACCCATATGAACTTACTATCTATTGAATATTTTTAGCACAAGTCAAAATAGGTCTACCCACTATAGTTGAAAACTTGTATAGGGTTCAAGTAGGGTCTTGTAATGTGTTATATGGTCTTAGTGATGTAATTTGATGTGTCTTTAGTCCTGGTCATATTCACTTTTAGTCCCTTGTGTCATTTGAGGTCATTTTAAGTCATTTATGATTTTTTTTATAGTTTTCCATAGAAAACAAGTGTTAAAAATTGTCTTTCAATAGCGATGTGTTAGTTAGGTGTTATAATAACTATATTAAGATGATAAAATGTAGGTGCAAAGTCTAAATAATAAAATTAAGCACTTAGAAGTAGTTTTCAGTTAGTTTTATGACTTATATAGGAGTTTTGGCATATGTGGACGGATATTCAGTGACACTTCAGGTCCCTTAAACTCATTTCCATTCTTGATCAGATTTTAAGGTCTCAAAAATGGCATAAACCTATTCCATTCTTCCATCACTCTCCTAGGTAGACATAAATAGTCCATCGATTTTCTGATGGTACAACTTAAAAGAGAGGAATCAAGTTGAATTATTATGAGGGATGTTAGTAATATTTTTATACATACATTTCATGGTAATATTTATAATATTGGTTTCTTTTTCCCTATGAACCATTACTTAGAAGGTCTATTATTATTTTCTACATGTTCATTCCCATTACCTCAAGGTTTCTTTTCTATTTAGACTTATCCATGTAAACAAAGTATGTAACACATTATTAGAGAGTGTGATAACATTTATCTCATGGTTTCCATCCTTTAATACATGTGGTGAGGTGAATTTATGAGAAAAACATCTCAATTTTCTAGTTGAGGTTACCACTGAAGTTACACAATTAGTGTTTCACCTATTACAAGGTCATTATCATGTAAGTTCATTCAAAGAAAAGGGGGATATGGTGTTTTATACTTTTTATATGTCATGGTAACAAAATTTTATTTCATATATTAGTCTCAAGAGTGTCTCATATGGAGAACATAGTTATAAATCTAAATAGTCAGCCTTCCTGCAAACATTCACCTAGAGTCAAGTGAAAAGAAGCTTTGACTAGTCTTTTTGAATAAGTGGAGAGGTTTTAAAAGTGTTTAGATGTATCTGAGTTTTAAAATTTTAAAAGGTTAAAAAATTACTTGTAAGAACTAATCTAACACACATTGCCTTGTATTATGTATGTGCACCCATAATGGTCTTATTGTGACTCCAACAAAGGTCTAAGCATATTTGAATAAAGGTGTTTGGACTTGTTTGAAACCTATTCATGGTATAATAATAGAGACAAGGTAATTGTGGTCATGATGAGCCTATGATATTCTCAAAGAACACCTACATCAATGCAATATTCAATAAAGTTACAAAAGGTTAACTTTGCCTTAATTTCTTAGAGGTTGTTTTTGTATTTACACAATGTCATATCATGGAGAGGTCTGTGGTGGTTTGGATGGGTCTAATCACTATATCATGGTATTATAGGCCTAGAAATCACTCATACCAATATAAGGGAGGCATTTTAGTGAACAAGGATGGTGAATATATAGTGTTTTAACTCATTCTATATTGAATAGAAAACACTCAAGGCTACAAAGCTTATTAGCCTAAATGAGCCTATGACATTGCAAATGGCAACTAGTGCTTTGTATGGATGATGGTGAAGAGTGAGACAAGTTTATCAAGGTAATATAAAAACATATTTAGTGTCTCAATGGCCTCATAATATATTTAATGAGTGAAATAGACCTATCTAAACATAGAACCACCTACAACCACACTGAGTTTCTTGGAATCTTGCTATGGTTGTAGAAGAGATTGCCTAGTCCTAGATGAAGAAATGCTCTTTTTGGGAGTAGAGATGGTCTTAATGACCTTGGTGAGATTTAAAAATATTTTAAAACATAGTGTTCAAGTAGGTTGACACCTATAAGTGACCTCTCCTAGCCAATAACAAACCATAGCTACATTTACACTTTTGATGATAAATCTTGGGGAAAGAAAGATAGTTCTCGGGCCCTAGGAACTAAGATTAATCTCACTAAATTAATGATTGTTTAAAAAGATTAAATATTGCATCATTATGTGGAAACACACATGTATCAGGCATAAATACAACCTACAGGATCTTTAATGCCCAAAAGAACACTTAAAACTATGTATTTATACTTGAAGAGGGTTAAGGTTGCAAGAGTCCTATAATGGACAAGTGATATATCTAGACCAACTTGAAGGATATAGAAGGTTGCATAGAAATATATTATCCATTCATAGTGTCAATAGTGTTGGGTCAATCTCTCATTGATCCCAAACCTTGAGTTATATTTCATATGGTGATAGGTCTTGGTTATCAACTTGTGAAGAGACCATGGAAAAGAGATGAATGGTTGGTAGAGGTTTTAGGATAAATTGATCATGATAAGACAAATATAATAGTGGTGATGACCATATCACAAGGTAATTATGATAATGAGATAGAGCAAAGAAGTTTTCAACCTTCAACCTATAGTCATGACTCAAAGTCTTTGAACAATCACTATCATACAAAGTTTACCTTGGACTTTGTAATGTTTAAAGGTGATAGGAATATGATCTAGATTTAAAAAATTATATAAATGGTAATAAAGACCTATTTAAGTTTCTCATAGCCTCATTTTGGTTGATCAGATAGGGGAAGTTTCCTCTTTTCTATCTCAGATAGAAGACACTCCCAGAGATGCATAAGTATAGGCATGGGTATGTAAGTGATAAGGGGATGTGTTGAGAAGGTATATAGCATTGAAATAAGAGTGTAGAGAGTTTTATTAAACATTAAAAACCACATGGGAAGCCTCATAGTTCTGAGAAAGAATGCAGAGAAAGTTTTAGGTCATGAGCACAGTTTAGGACTACTAAGCCTAGAGTAGGCCTATAGCCCTAATGGGGTCTCAATCTCATTTATAACATTAAGTGAACCTTAAAAAGAATTGGATTAATTTCAAGGAGAGATAAAAGGTAGATTGGTGCCATTGGAATGTAGGGAGATGACATAGCTTAGTCATTTTGACCCAATTTCATGATAAGGGTACATAGAATGTACTCAAAGATCTCGATAGGCTATCTTTGATACTCACACCTATGCAAACCTATTACATGGTGTCTCAATAACTTGAGTAGAGTTGAAGGATTCCATACAATTGCCTTTAGTATTATTTTTATATATATTTAATGTTTTATTTTTATGAATAATTCCTGAGGACCAAAACCACCTAAAGCACTCTTAAACCCTTGGTTTTGACTCGATTGGAAATAAATAAGTGAATATGAATTTAGGAGGACTAGTTTGGTCTAAAAATGGTTTTGAACATATAAAGTAATCTCCCATGATTTTCCACACATGATTTGTCTAAACCGTAATTATATGGACAGACCTAAAATAGGGTTTCTTGAAGGTTTTTATGTGATTTATAGGTGCAAAGGAGAGTTGAATAATAAAGATCATTAGGGAAGGTCAACTGGAACCTATTATAAATATCTATGTCAATTTCTCATATAAAATTGTCATAGGAACATCTCTGCTAAGTCATTCATCTTAGGTAATCTTTTGCAAACAATAAGCAAGGAGAGTGACTGCCAAGTGAGAGAAGGAAAAGTTAGTTTTTAGAACTTTTTAAGGTCTTATTCATGAATGGAAGGAAATGAGATTATTTATAGGTGTCTTATCACCCATTTCATGTATTTTATTAAGAAACTAAAGATAATTTGGGTGACAAAGCTAGTGTTGGTGACTATAGATGGTGAAAACAAGGTCCAAGAGAATACTAGTGGTTAGGAAGGAATCTAACTACTATTGAAGCTTATTTCTAACCCCTCCTTGATAGTGAACATGTGGAATATCTCCATAGTTTGGTTTGGAGTAGTCAAAATATGCCTCATGATGAAGGAAGTTTCAAGAAACCATTTGAAGACCCCTACGCTAGTTTTGGAGAGTTTCAAATTTTTGATGCACATTTTTCTAAGAAGACCTTCCAAACATCTATACTCCACTTCATTCTTGTATAATGTAACTAGTTCTCACGCCTTGAAAAGTGGCATTGTGACCCTTGAGCTCCACTTGCTTCTCTGTCTTCTCACATTTTGTAAATACAAGCCATTTTGGATCTTGTATAATAATTCCACACCTAGTATGGTGAAGCTACATTGGTTTGATATTGTACTTTACCTTTGAAATAAGATATGTGATCTAGTTTTGAGTTCATAAACTATCTTGTCAAAGTGTACGAAGAGATGTATAGTGAATAATCAAGTGATTGATATTCACCTTTGCTTTCTCTCAATCCTTCCATGTTTGATGAAATTTGTTTCTCTATAGTAGGTCACATGAAGTGTTTTCAAGTGTATGGGTCTATTTTCAAGTTTAAAAGTAGCTTTAGTGTTTGAAACTAATCTTTGGTTCACTTACCTTGGATAGTTTTCATGCATATCACCTCCATGTTGAAATACTAATGTTAGAGTATTATAGGACTTTGAATCTAATGTTTTAGGTCATGTTTTATTAATGCAAGAGTATGAAGGTCATTTTATCTTAATGGAAGAGTATGACAATCAAGTGGATATCTTTATAGTATATCACCCCCTAAGAGTAGCTTAATTTCATGTCTATTTATACCTCTATTCATCCAAAGAATTAGTTAGTGTAGGTGATAATCACTTAAGGATAAATCTAAGGAGCTAGCTCTTAAACCTAAGGAGATAGCTCTTAAACCTAGAGTTCCAACTCTACCATAGGCATCCCACAAGCTTAGAGGTATTACAATTTTGTCTAAATCTGATAGTAGGATTGAACAAGCTCCTCAAGGGTTCAAGATTTGGTGACAATAGTTATGGCACACCTAGTGGGACCATTTTCCTATAAACTATGGGAGATTTTTTTAATGATGTCATGGTGATGTCATGGAGGTGTTCTAGTGAGTGGATGAATTGACTTGATAGTCTAAGTGAGAATGACAAAGTGTGCAATGTGTTTTTCCTAGTATTCTTGAAGGAAGCTTGGTTGATATTTAGTTTTGGCATGGTTAGAGATGTTTAAGGATGAGTATGGTGATTTGAGCATGTGCAAGGGGTCCTATCAGAAGTCAAGAATTATTTGAGTGATTATGTGCATGAGTGGATTTCATCTAGTTGATCATTGTTTTCATCTATACATTTTGGGGCTAGTGGTAGAAAATCTAAGTAGGCAATTTGTTAACGTTACCATTACCACATGTGGATGAGTTAGGGGGAGTTGGTCATATGGTTGTTATAAAATTTGTGTCTAGTTGTTATGCACTCAATTTTATGTCATGAAATGAAGTGTAACATAAGATATGAAAGTGAAAATTTTGGCTCCCAAGTAGTTTGATAGTGTTTTCCGATACTTATCCAAAATTGCATGAGGGAAAAAAGAGTTGAGTAAGCAATCTGGTGATGGCATATCTCACATGTGTATATGTTTTAGGAGAATTTGATCATATGGATTTTTTTAGTTTTGTCCCTAGTTGATATATGATAAATTTTAGGTCATATAATAAAGCACGTCAAAATATATTTATGTTCAAATATGGCCTTTCAGGTGGTTTTTGACATAGTTGGCTTTGTGGTAGAAACAAATTTGAGTGAGAAGATTAATGGAGTTATATTTTGCATGGATAAAGGTTTTAGGAGTAGTTTTACACATGGTTTGATTCATATTTGAGAATATCATATGGTTCAAATTTGATATTGTGATATTGATTGAGGCAAAATATATGCCTATGCAAAGTTGGCCTTCCATGTAGATAACAATGCTCACCATAGCCTATTTTGCATGATGTTAAAGATCAGGACCAGATGGAGATCCAAAAGTTCATGAGATTCTTTAAATCTAGATATAAAATTCATATTAATTTAAATGGTTCAAAGTATTATTTACTTAAATTGAGTAAAGATCAAGTTCCTTACAAAAGGATCAATGGAGCATGCTCATTCTAAGATGGTTGGAAGTAGTGAGATGAGGATAAGTGTTTAAAGTTTAACATTAAGAAGAGATAAAGAATGAAACTCTTTTAATATATAATGGTGAGTGAGTGTTGATATAGATGAAGATCAATGATTTGTATTGAGTGAGATTTTTTGAAGGTGTCCTATGTTTAACACAGATAAAAACTAAGCTACATATAGGAGATCGATGGAGTGCATTAAGTAAAAAATTTAAGATGAAGATGCAACGATGAGAGAAGAAAGGTAAAGTTTGATTTAATTAAGATAATATATATGGTTTGTGATTAATATAAGTAGTGAGGACATGAGATATGAGAAAAGTGACTGAGGTTTAATTGTGATTATTTGCATTTGAATATTTGAATTTAATAAAGGAAAACCAATGCTCTATATTTTTTCTCTAAATTTTGATATAGTCAAAATTAATTTATGGTGTAAAAATTGAACTTGTAGAGGAATCTAAGGTGAATTTTTAAATATATATTTTTCTCCAAATATATTGTGCTCCAAAGTTGACTGTGTTTGACCATGTTTTGCAAGTGACCCGAGAAGGTTGTTTGAGCTTGTTCAGATGGTATTTCGATGTATCATGATGAATTAAATATTTGGGAGTATTTTAAACTCAATGAGGGTTATATTTATGGTATTTTTAGGTTTGATAAATTAATATTATGTATGAACAAAGATGTAAAAGTTGACTATGTTTGTTGAATACACTGACAATTTGAGTGACCATCTTACATAGGTAAATTGAAGGTGTTCTAAGAAGGGTTGAAGAAGAAAATGAGAATGGATATGTTATATAAGTATCTAATTATTATTATAAGGAATTGGGTTTCATAATATGCATTTTAACTGATATGGAGAGTCAAAATATCTTGACTATATTTTTACTATATATGACCAGTCTGAGTGGTCATTTTGTATATGTTGTTTTGAATTTTTAGACCATGTGTTGATGTGTCTAAATCACATGGAGGTATGTATAAGGTTATTAATATTTAATCCCATGTGATATAATCATATGGATATGTGAAATATTTTAGTAGTTGGTCTAGAAGTTTGAGACTATGTTTTCTGTGTATGAAGACCTGAAGACTGAAGAGACCTAATTAGTAGGTTCAAGTGTGGAGTTGGTGTTCTAGGTGGCATGGAAACATGTGAGAGAGAGAAAGGGTATATTGGATTTTTTTTATGTATTATATTAATTTTTAAATGATTAAGGTGGTGCAAGTAGTCTCACATGTAATGTGTGAATATGAAGGCCTAATTTTTTTAGGTCTCACCAAGACTTAATGGTGGTTTGGGGATAATGATGCATTGGATGACCCATGGATTATATGGTTATTAAATTTAATATGTATGAGGAAATATTTTATTTTAAAAAAAAGTGCGGTAAGCATCTTGGATGACCAAGATGGGTTATACCAAGAGCATGGTATAAGTATAAGGCCTATTTGGCCTATTTGTTCTAGTTATGAAATATGAAGCCAAGTGAAGGAGAGAAAATTTGAAAGGGAAGGTACAATTAATTAAAGACCATTAAATAATGAATAATATTATTAATTATTGTCTAATAAAGTTTGTTTAGGAGGATACATAGGTTATTGGACCAAATGATCCTGGTGGAGGTAGAATGAACAAGTAAGCCGTAGAGGCTGGTGTGAGAGGAGTATGCATTAAAGTGAAGGATATATGATGTTTATATGAGATTTTTGGTTTATATAATAATAATATAAAAGTTTTATTTGTTTATATGACCCCATGGTGATGTTTTTTTGTTGTGATAGAGTTTTTGCAGGTTTGGTGGTTGTATATGAGCTGAAGAGTGGAATGATCCAAAAGGTGGTTTTGGATGCTTTATAAGTGTGTGAAGAAGGATGTGTTATTAGAGTATATCATCAGGTTTTGAATACATTATTTCTCATTTGGAGGTTTTCATTTCAAAGGAGGGTCTAAAGGACTTGATCTTTCTTAGGGATAGTTGCTCATTATAGAACAGGTGTTTCACTAAAGGCCTTTGGTCAGGAGGACTTGATCCAGGTTTTTGGTCTAAAGGACTTAAATAGTATCTTGTTTATAATCTCTTAATAGGACAGGTAATCCATGTGTTTTAGGATTAAGTCTTTGAGAGTGGGTTTTATTCCCCATGAGGTTTTCCCATAGGAACTATGTATTGAGTTTTTGATATTGTGTATGCATTGAATGAATGAGCTCTCTTATTATTATTGCTTGATCAAGTTGATATATGATGATTGTTTAATAGTTTGAAAGGATTGGAATTTAAATTTAAATATCTAGGCTCACTAATTCACTCCCTCTTATTTATTTTACCTCTAACATATATAACTTGTCAAGGTGAATGTTGGTCTTGACAACATCACAACTGCATATGGTGTTCTACTCAACATTTAGTGACTCCATTCAAGGTAAAATCTGGTTATAGACCATTATTATGTTATATTATTATTTTCATACTTCATGGTCCTTAGTAGGTCATCTTCTAGTAGAGTTTTCAATTCCATAAACCCACCTCTTCAACCCAATCTTCCTCTTGAATTTTAACATTCTTAGCCTATTTTGACCTGTAAAGAGAAAGAAGACTTTGATAGACAAGAAGACCAAGAGAGTGAAGATGAAATTGAGGAAAACATGTCTAGGTAACATGCCTTCCTATCCTTTAAAACTAAAAACCCAATCTATCTCAATGCATATGATGACATACATGTTAATGATACAAAGAGTGTTCCTACATTCAATGGTGAATGCCATGTCACTCCTAATGAGCACATTAGGGATATATCAAACTTTTTTAGTTTTCATGATGTTACTGAGGTGAACATTGTTATTAGACTCCTTTCCATGTACCCTAGAGGGAAATAAATTGATTTGTATAAGAATTTTCTTGGTGGATGTATCACAACTTGGGATGAATCTAGAGAGCTCCTAACTTCAAGTTTTGAAGACAGGAGTGATCACACATCACTCATACACCAAGTCAAGGTAATCTAAAGAGCCCCCAAAGAGACAGTGCATGATTTTAATGAGAGATTACAAAGGACTTGGTATAGATTACCTCCTTCCATGAGACCATTTATTATCTTTGTGTTTCCCACATATTTGAGGGTTATTGGTATTGACATAGCCATAATGTTGCAATCCATGGGTGGATACACCTTACCTAAAGCATATGACCTTGACATTAGAGTTGAGAATGGCCTCATACAAGATGTAAAGTTGCCTCCAAAGGTGTCCATGCCTCTGATTCCAAATACATATGCTGCTACTCCAAGTGTTTCCCAAATTCCAAATGCCAACACCAAGTCAAGGACTACTCTTAAGAAGGTAGAAGAAATAATTTATTGGGAAATAAGGTCTAAATTCTTAGAAGCTCATCTTTGGCAATAAAATTTATAGCAAGTTTTTCATCAAAAACCATACCCCTATCCTCAAAAAGGAAATAGGTTTTTACCTCAATAATATGAGCAAAGGAGAGGTCAAGGGAATACTAACTTCAATATTCATATTAATGTATACAATTCTACTTCCACATCCAATACAAGAGTAGTGGCACCAATGCATATCAACTTGGTACAAGGAGAAGAATGGAAAAAAGGTAAATTCATGGATGAAAATTAAGGTAAAGACAAATCTTTGGTTTCTCAAGGAGGATTCACTCCTCAAATATAATTAGAAGATGAATTTATCATACAAGTAAGTGAGGGGTGGAAACCTCAAGGATTGAGTTTCACTAACTATCTAGTTGAAGATACTTATGTCCTCAATCAAGATAATTTAGTTACAAAAAATAGTGAAGTAAAAATGAAGGCTCTAAGAGATGTTAATGGTGTGCCTACAAGTTCAACTAGTCCTCCTACAAGGCAATAAGGTATGAATACAAGCATGGTAGTTCCTTTAACTCCTACACTTGCTCCAAATCAAAATGTTGGAAAGCCTACTTCAAGTGTTCCAATGTCTTAAGATCCAACCAATTATTTACCTCTAAGGACTAAATAAAAGGTGATTATTCATGCTTTGAACATTGTGGATTCTTTAAAGAATTATAATTCATCTATCTCTCTTTGGCATTTCCTTCACATGCCTAGACAAAAGGAACTTTTATAAAAATAACTATCCATAATTCATGTTGGCCCTCCATAATAAAGTGATGGTCATGGTAATGTTTCTCTCACCAATTACCCTAATAAAATTTTTGAGCCCTCTTCCAAATTTGAAAATCCTCCACCCTTATACCTCACTCTAATTATGGGAAATAAACTTATTCACAACTGCATAATGGATAATGGGGCTAGCAACTCAGTGATGCCCAAGGTTGTAGCTGATAAATTGGTTCTAAATTATGAACCATATAGTAAAAGGGTGATTTAGCTTGATGGTACACATACTAAGTTAGTAAGACTGGTCAAGATTTTGAAAGTTTTCCTTCATGATTATCTTAGCTTTCCCATCCTTCAAGATATTGTGGTTGTTAACTTGCCTGACCACTTTTCTATCTACCTTTTAGGGGATCTCATAGCCAAGATAGGAGGCTACCTCTTAGTTGATTGGTCCTTCTTGGACATTAGTATAAAGTATGGAGAAAAATTAACCATTTTAACTTAACCACATTCTAAATTTCACATTGAGCCCTATTTAAAAGCAATCTCCAATTTGAATTATGTCATCAATGATCATGAGGAGTCTATTATAGATGATGGGACATCTTCTAAGCTTGAGGTCATATCTAATCTATTTTTGGATGAGTATGGCATAGACACATATGGACATGATCCATACACTTAATTTGAATAAATTGACTTTGGAACCTATATCATCTATGAGGGAGCATATGAGTAATCTGAGGTAAGCATTGAACATTCCTTTTGACAATTTGCTAAGGGAAATTACCTCATTCACATGTATGATGATGATCATTTTAAAAGTGTGATAGATCACTATGGTGAGAAGAAGAATGTATTTCTACCTATAATTGATGAAGGAGTCCTTGAACATGGTAATCATGAGGAGGAATATGACCTATGGTAATGATTCAATGCCATAAGTTAAGAGTTTGATAAGTTAGGTAAGTCAACCTCTCTTCCTAAGAAGTCTGAATCTACTAGTAAGTTTATTGATGATCCTGACAATAAAGTTGTTGAGTGTTTTTTCAGGCATGAAGTTGAATGTCATGTTATGAATGAAGATGAGCATCAAGATGCCTCTAAACAGTCTACAGTCATGAAGGAGTCTAAGTGAACATAAGGTAGAAAGGTTTGTGTTTGAGGAGAAACCAACACCTCAGCCTAATGTTGATTAACTCTCAAATGTGTTGGAATAAAATTAAGACAAACTTGATGATACCATACATTAAGTATATCTTGTCCAAAAAGAAGGTAAAATTGAGACAATTTTCATGCTTCCTAATAGTCAATTTGATAAGTACAAATCAGACTTAGAAAAAGTTAATAAGGTTGCAAGATCAAACAAGCTTATTAGAGGCATAGATAGAACATTCCTGACAGATAAAAGTAGTACACTTGCAGGCAACAAAAGATCCAAGGATGATAAGTCTTTTGACCATCAAAATGAACAAGTTTTTGTTGACAAGCATGTTCCACATGATAGGTTACTTTCATGGAGAAAAAAAGATGTAAGAGGTACAATATTTCACCCTAATTGAAGTAAGGTAAGTTTCTCTTCACCTCAAGTGTTTGAGGTCTTATAAATATTATGTACAATATGAGGTCTTTTATTTTTTTATGTGTGTGTTCCATAAGTTTTCTTGAGAACACATGTGTGTTTCCTTTAGTGTGTTATTATTTTGTGTCTTGTTTTCTATTGTTTGGTATGATTTCAAAGGAAATTTAGTGTCTAATTTGTGCATAAGTGACTCCATATCCCAATAAAGAGGATTAGGTTATTGGTCTTTGGAATAGATGGCTTGCCACCCTATGAAATTGCTAATAATGTTGACTATTTTGACCACAAGTCAAAATAGGTCAACCCCTATTGTTGAAAACTTGTATAGGGGTCCACTAGGGTCTTTTAATGTGTTCCATGATCCTATTCATGTAATTTTATGTGTCTTTAGCCTTGGTCATATTCATTTTTAGTCCCTTATGTCGTTTCATGTCATTTAAGGTCATTTTGAGTCATTTATGAAGTTTGTATAGTTTTCCATGGAAAATAAATGTTCCAAAGTGTCTTTCAACATCCATGTGTTAGATAGGTGTAATAGTAACTATCTTAAGTTGAAAAAATATAGGTGCAAAGTTAGAACAAGAAAATTAGGTAGTTAGAGGTAGATTTTAGTTAGTTATATGACTTATGCAAAAGTTTAAACATGTGTGTAAGGATTTTTAGTTATCATTTAGGTCCCTTGAACTCATTTACATGATTGATTAGCTTTTAAGGTCTCAAAAATGGCATAAAACTATTCTATTCTTCCATCTCTTTCTTAGGTAGATAGAAATAATCAGTTGGTTTTTTGATGGTAAAGCTAGTAGGAGAGGAATTATGTTGAATGCTTATAAGGTATGTTAGTACTATTTTATACTTATATTTCATGGTGAGAGTTCGAGTATTGGTTACTTGTGCTTTATGAACCATTTCTTATAAGGTTTGTTGCTATTTTCTACATGCTCATTCCCATCACCTCAAAGTTTCTCTTCTATTTGGAATATCTATACAAACCAAGTGTGACATGTGTTCTTAGAGAGTGTGATAACCTTTCTCTCATGGTTTCCATCCCTTATTACATGTATGGATGTCAATTTTCTAGTTGAGGTTACCACTAGATTTGCATAGTTAGTGTTTCACCTATTGTAGGGTCATTCTCATGGAAGTGACTTTAGGACAAAGGGAGATATGATGTTTTATACTTTTAATATATCATGGTGACCACTATTTATTGTAGATATTAGTCTCAAGAGTGTCTAATATGGAGAACATAGACAAAAATCTAACATAGTCAGCTTTCCTATAAACATTCACCTATAGTTAGGTGAAAAGAAGCTTTGACTAGTCTTTTTGAATAAATGGAGAGGTTTTCAAAGTGTTGAGATTCATCTAAGGTGGAAATAATGAGTTTGAACCTTTAAAAAGGTTAGAAATTAGCTTGGAATAACTAATCTAACACACACTACATTTTATTTTGTATGAGCACCCACAATGGTATGACTACCAATCTAATGGAGATATGAGCAGAGTTGAATGAAGGTGTTTGGATTTGTTTGAAACCTCTTTTTGGTATAAGAATTTAGACAATGTCATTGTGTTGATGATGAGCCTAGGAGATTCTCAAACAACACCTACATAAATTCAAGATTAAATAAATTTGCAAGAGGGAAACTTTACCTTTATTTATCTGAGGTTGTTTTTGCCTTTACATAATGTCATATCATGGTTAGGCCTGTGGTGGTTTAGATGGGTCTAAGGACTACATCATAATAATCTAGGCCAAGAGATCACTCATAAAAATGCAAGGGAGTCATTTTAGAGAAAAAGGATGGTGAATAGATGGTGTTTCAACTCATTTTATATTGAATATAAAACACTCAATTCTACATTATTTATTAGCCTAAATGAGCCTATCACATTACAAATGGTAATTAGTGTTATGTATGGATGATGGTGAAGAGTGAGACAAGTGTCTCAAGGTAGGAGATAGACATATTTAGTGGCTCAATGTCCTCATATAAAATAAAATTATTGAAATATATGTATCAAAATATAGAACCACCTATAGGGATCTCTAGGTTGGAAGACCACCTACAACCATACTAAATTTCTTGAAAACTAGCTATGGTGACTAGAGAAGAGATTTCCTAGTCCTAGATGAAAAATGGTATTCTTGGGAGTAGATATGGTCTTAATGACCTTGGTGAGCTCTAAAAATATATTAAAACAAAGTGTTCAAGAAGGTTGACACCTACAGGTGACCTCTCCCAGCTAATAATAACCCATCGATACATTGGCACTTTGATGATAAGTCTTGAGGAAGGAAAGATAGCTTTTGGGATCTAGGAATTGAGATTGATCTCACTGAATGAAGGAGTGTTTCCAAAAATTCAAGAGGCCATAAATAAGTGGAAAGACACATGTATTAGGCATAAATGCAACCTATAGGACCTTTAATTTCAAAAAGAGCACCTAAAATTATGTATTAGTACTTAAAGAGAGTTAAGGTTGCAAGAGTCCTAGAATGGAAAAGTGATATATGTTGGTAGAATATTTTGTCGATCAACGCACTGATAAACAAAATAGGTCTAATCACCCAAAGTAGGAAGATTAGTCATCCAAATGTGTAGGTTTACCACATCAAAAGGGGACTAATCTCTCCTCTCATCAAGGGGAGGTTCCTTATAGATATGCTATATATATATATAGAAAATAATACTCAAGGATAGGATAAACCATCCATATCTCTTTCTTCAGAGATGATGTGTGCAAATCAAAAGAAAACTCTCAAGGGAAATGATAGAAAGCACTCCTCTTCTTTTAGAATTGCTATTCAACAAACCACAAGAATACTCCTGGTAGTAATTACAAAATGTAAACAAGGATGTAGTAACTAGCAAATTGAGATGTAGCACAAAGTCTCCTCCTGAATTGCCCAAGAGAGAGATACGAAGGACAATGAGGGCATAAAGTCATCCCAAGGTCTTTTACACAGAAACAAAAAGAAAACACACTAAAGGAAATTATGGGGGCACAAAGTCTCTCCACAGTTGACTTCATGACACCTTCCTAACTACTTTCACTAATTTTGCTTGTTGAATTAAAGGAACAAAAAATATATTAAGGAAAAAGACATAAGAACAGTTTCCCCAACATCAAAGATATCACAACGCAAAGTCTGAAAATTCACTTACTTTCTTATTCCAATAACAAAATATGATCAACAATTTGAGCTCAAAGTCTCATTAATGCCTTTCAATTTGGGTAGAGTTTCATTTCTGATTATAAGAGAGAGATCCTCTTTACACTAACAGGAGAGTCCCTTCTATAACCTCTTCAAGACGGACTTGGGAATAGTAACACATCATGTTGCATTGAACTTTGTTAAGAAGATAGGCTGGAATTTAGGGGCATCTACCCATTTGCTTTTCTCAATGCAGAGAAACAAGTCATGCTATTGAAAGTTTGCATCTTTCAATATCCACCTGGCAGTCTACTTCTAGAAACACATATGATGCACAAATGTTTCTAATCCTTCCTCATCATTCCTCTTTTTTTGGTTAATTGAATAAGGTCCTTGATTCAATTCGATGATCTATTCCTTAGCCACTTCCTACTGATCTTGGCCTTAAAACCTTTGAATGCATTCGGGTCCATAGATTTAAACCTACAATAATCAATGTCTATTTCATCATCATGACTTTGACATCCATGGGCATGCCACTTTCCTCATCAATTCCTTCAGCTTTGTCATTTGAGCTTTCTTAGAGGGGACCTACCCTTCGAGCCTTGAGAAATGATCCACTTTGGGTTGGGAAGAGCCCCTCGCAAGGGTATCTCCCCTTTAGGTAGTCTTCAGATGGCCTTCAGGCTTCTTTCTTCTGGCGAGTTGCTAAGTTCTTTGGCCATTCTTTAAGGATTTTCAAAATCAATAGCTATTTTATGAACCTTGAAATTGATGTCCACGCACTTGTCACTACGTTTGAATTTCCAACAGCTAGTTCCCCATTCTTGACTTTGATGTCTTTGGGTGTGTCAACCCTTGGGATTTCTTTGGATTTTTCTTGATTCAACCTTTTCTGCTACTTACTTCCTTTGGATTTCTTTTTTTGCATCATCCCAAAGGGAAGGTGACCCTTCAGCTTTGGGGAAGTGTCCTTTAGTTTGGTAGTCAAAATTCCCCTGCAAGGGCACCTACCCTTCGGGGTCCTTCGGTGGCCTTTTATCTTTGAAGTCCTTTAGAAATTTCTCATGGACATTTTCCCGTGGACAAAAAGTCTACAAGAATTTTTTTGGCTGGCTTTGTCTTTGGCCTTCAGAAATTCTTTCAAGCTTTTCTCCCGTAGCCTTTGTGAATTCCTTCAGACTTTTTGTTTGAAGGAATTACTTTGTATGAAAAGTTTGAAGGAAATATGCCTTTGTCTTTTGACTGCCTTAAACAAAATTTTGAAAAAACTTACCTTTGCGACTTCCTTGAAAATGACCCTTTTGAAGGGTGATTTTGTCAACCAAGTGCCCTCCGCAAGGGCACTTGTCCTTCAGGAGGCTCTCTTGAAATTTTTCATTGAACCACTCCTTTGAACCAAGCTTTGAACCAAGCTTTGAACCATTTGATGAATTGACTGAGTGAACCAAAGCATTGAACCAACTGAATTGAACCAACTTTGGTTTAATGGTTCAATGGTTCATTCCCTTTGATTTAGCTAAGTCATTTTGATCCTCATTGAACCAAACACATTGAACCTATTAAACCTTGAACCTAAGTGGTTCAATGGTTCAATGGTTCAAGCCTCAAAAACTTGTTCTTTTGATTGAACCTGCTTGTAGAAGACTTTGAACATAACTGTAGAAGCCTTTAAACCTGAATGTAGAAGCATTTGAACCTGACTGTAGAAACCTTTGAACCTAGAAGTGGTTGAACTCTTGTTGCTAATGTTGAACCATTAAACCTCTTGATCCCATTGAACCAAAATGGTTCAAGGTTCAACAGTTCAATCCTTGCTTAGAAGCTTGCTGCTAAACTCTTTTGGTTAAACTTGGTCATTGAACCAACTTTGAGATTGCCTAAGTGTTGAAAGCTTGATTCTTTCCTGTAGAGTCCATATAAATCAACCTATGAAGCCCATTGAACTTGTCCTACAGAGTCCATAGATTTTATTTCTTGTAAAGTTTGTAGATTTCTCTTGCTATAGAGTCCGTGATTCAAGCCTATAGAGTTCATAGATTCAAGCCTACAGATTCTGTAGATTTTTGAGAAGCTTGAAAAATGAGGAATTCAAATGCCTAGGACAAATTTTGAAAAGGGAAGAGACAATTTTCATTTGTAGGACCAAATTAGTTCAAATGTTGTCCCAAAAATGAGTGATATTTTTGGGGGACAATAGCTGGCTCCAGTTGGGGAACTTCTATCAATTGTAAATAGAATTAAAGGGAGTAGAATCCAGAATCTCCAGTGTCTTCATGTGTACCATTGGGATATGGAGTCATGTTATCTAGAAATGAAAGGAATCAAAAATGGAAACAAATAAAAAAAATAGAATTAAAAAATATACAAATATATGTATATATAGATACAATGATTTGATACTTCAAGAGTTGAAGTGTTTCAAATGCTGCTTCTTGAGAGATAGTGAAAATAGTGCTTTATCCTGATAAACTAGTAAGAAGACATTTTGTCCCCAAAAACGGTAATGAGCGAATGGAAATTTCCACTAGGAAACCAATTTTCTGTGTCTTCCTCTTGGCTTTTTCTTCTTCTTGTCCTATGGCAGGATGTGGTCTTCAATTTGAAAGCCATAACTCCTTGCTTTCTTGGCAAAGGGTTCCTTTGCCTGATTTTGATTTGCAAGAGCATGGTCCATTATTGTAATTGGTTGTTCTTCTGGTTCAGTCTAGCACATGATTGGATTGTTCACATCAAACTCTTGACAAACTATCAGCTTAGCATCTCCTTTGATGTGGAGTTTGATCTCTTCATCTTGAACAATCTTCAATTTGAACAATAGAGATTTGCATCCAGCTGTGTTGTTGGCATTGCTGAATTGCAAATTGCATGAAGGAAGAATATCTCCTTAAGGAGGTATCAACATAGTCCTAACTCCATCATTGGTGGAAGAATTGCTTCCATCGGGTTCCAAGATCCAAGCATCATCAGAAGCTGATCTCTTATCAGATTTCTCTTCGTTAGAGATGGAAGATCCTTCCTCATTTGTATTGTGCCCTACTAATTATCCTAATGTCTTGTTTAGATCAATTCTTGGATTTTTAGCTACATGACTTTCATCTGTAGAAACATGAAAATTCTCTATGGTCAAGAAATAATTACCCCTACCTTAAGACTCAAACAAAATTTGTGCTGCAGGGGCTAATGTTTGGGTGACCATGTATTTTTCCTCCTTTTTAGGGAGTAATCTCTTCATTATGCCTTGGATAAGGATCCTTGCCTTAGACAGGTCCATGCTTAGTTTTCCTCCCATGTCCTTGTAGAAATTTTGTCCAATAAAAATGACATAGGATATTAGGACATCAGCCAACAGAATGGTCATCTTGATTCTCTTGTCTAGAAATGCTACAAATGCAAATTGGGCATCTTTGATTTGCCCTATTAGTGGTACTTGCTTGTTTTCCATGGAGAAACATCTCCTAAATGTCTTGGTTAGTGTGAGACCCAAAGACTCATCTACTTTAGCAAGCATGACATTGTTAGATGCCCCAGAATCAATGATGCAATTATTGAGTTGATAATCATTTATCAATAATGAAACATAGAAAGGTTCTATTTTTCTAGGGGAAATTGGAGGAGTAATGAAAAGATTATTTAGAATGGGCATATTCTTTGGGGAATTAGGAATTATTTTCTTAACCTCTTGTTTTGTAGGGATAGTTTGGTTCTTGACACATTAGACCAACTTATCCAATTGATCAGGATTGGACTGCAAACATTCAAATTCAGACATTTATATTTTGGTCTTATTGACATGATCAATTATGTCAAATGGCTGAATTGAGCTAGGTACAGAGGAAGGTATTTCAACCTTTTGAGTTTTAGGAGGAATGGGAGGAGGGCTGGTTTTCAAAATTGAAGTAGAAGGTGAAGGTTAAATTGATGTACTTACTTTTTAGGTGATCATCAGATCCTTTGACTGGTAAGGCAGAGTGGTTCCATGCTTAGCAATTGTAATTACTGGTTGAGGTTGCTGCTCTATCTTCCTTTTATTAGCTTGTTGGACTGATTAGTTCTTGGACCTGGTAAACACTGCATATGATCCATCAATAGTTTCTCCTTTGCTTCTGGGTTCATCTTGGTAGTTCAAGAAACCAATGTGGGAGTCACCAGTTGATTCTTCTTGATCCTCTGTGAAGAGATCAGTGTCATTTTTTTTCTCAAACTCAGGTTAGAAAGAGAAAGCATGTTCTATTTCCAAATATCCAACTACTGAGTTGGTTAGAGGAGCTTCAAGGGCAAGTTTCCCTTGTGGGGGAGGAAGATGATTTGACTACCCATGATTCTTGGCAGCATTGCCCTGATATGACTGATTTAGAAATGTCCTTCTTGGCATATCTCTGTATGAAGGAGCAAAAGACATTCCTTGCACCATTTACTTTTTGAGAGCAAGCAACTCATTTTCTAGCTTTTACACCATTGGATTTGTGGTTCCTATAGATGAATATTTAGAAGATGATGAGGGTATATTTCTATTTGGATCTCTTCTTATCTTCCCTACTAAGATGAGATCATCTTCTACTTCAGTGGCCAAAATTTGAGTTGCAGCAAGATCTATTTGACTAGCACGTCCCAAAAGAAAACTCACTTTAGGTAACTAAGAATTAATGAAGAAGCATTTGAGATTCTCAGTTGTAGGTTGAGTAATTACAATAATTCTATTCCTTTGTTTGTCAAATTTGGCTATGAAGTCCTTCATTGGTTCATGAGGCTCTTTCTTCATATATGTAAGTTGAGCTAGAAGTGCATGTGCATCTTTTGCAGGTTTGAATCTGGATTCAAACTTAGCTTTGAGGGTATTCCAATCAGTTACTGATCAAGCCTATAGATGATAAAACCAATTTGCAGCAGCACCTTGTAATGTTTCTACAAATAGCCTGATTGCTACATCTTTAAATTCTACTTCAATTACACCACAGGCTATGCTGAAGGCTACAATGTGTTCATCAGGATGAACTTTCCCATCACCATATAATTTGGAGAAATTTTTCCTTGAATTGCATGGGAGCTCATGTAGAGGTGGAGTAAGATTGAGAGGACCAAAAGCATTACCCCATGGGCCTTGAACTGCCATTATATGACTATGAAAAGGAGGAATAACAAATCTCAGAGGGGTAATTATTGGCAAAGATTTATCAACAATAGAAGTGGATAATTTGTTTGGAAATGGAGACCTAACTTTAGTAGGAGGAAAGCTCTTAGTTTGTTAGATGTGAGATGATGAAGGAAACATATCAAAATTACTTTGTTGTACCAACTCGAATATAAGGTCAACAATACCTTTAGCCCTTTGGCTTCATGTATACCTTGAATTTGCCAGATTGTGAAACAAAACTGGAAAAGAATTGACCTTGCTTTAGTTTGAAGCTTGAGGCTTTAAACTGCACACTCTTTCTTAGCAGCTCTAGTTTTCTAGACCAGATAAAATAATGGAGGTGGAGGAAGATGGTAAGGCTATAAATGGATAACGGGTAAGATATGAAATGGAGTCACCAGAGTCTATAATGGATAAGGGTTATAATGATAATGGGTAAGACACAAGTGATGTTTCAATCTAAAACTTGAGGTTCCAAATTGCATAAAATAATGTATATCCCCAGTGAAGTCGCCAAAAACTATTGGTTGAATATTTTTGTTGATCAGCATACTGATAAACAAAATAGGTCTGATCAGCCAAAGTATGAAGATTGGTCATCTAAATGTGTAGGTTTACCACATCAAAAGGGGAATAATCTCTCCTCTCATCAAGGGGAGGTTCCCTATAGATATGCTATATATATATATATATATATATATATAAACAAAAAATAATACTCAAGGGTAGGATAAATCATAGATCTCTCTTTCTTCAGAGATGATGCGTGCAAATCAAAAGAAAAATCTCAAGGGCAATGATAGAAATCACTCTTCTTTTATAAGTACTATTTAGAAAACCACAAGAATACTCTTGGTAGTAATTACAAAATGTAACCAAGGACGTAGTAACCAACAAATTGAGATGTAGCACAAAGTCTCCACCTGAATTGCTCAAGAGTGAGATACGAAGGACAATGAGGGCACAAAGTCATCCCAATGTCCTTTACATAGAAACAAAAAGAAAACACACTAAAGGCAATTATGGGGGCATAAAGTCTCTCCATAGTTGACTTTAGGACACCTTCCTAACTACTTTCACTAATTATGCTTGTTGAATTAAAGGAATAGAAAATATATATAGGAAAAAGACATAAGAATAGTTTCCCCAACAACAAAGATATCACAGCATAAAGTCTAAAAAGTCACTTGCTTTCTTATTCCAATAACAAAATATGATCAACAATCTAAGCTCAAAGTCTTAGTAATGCCTTTCAATTTGGGCAGAGTTTTGTTTCTGATTATAAGAGAGAGATCCTCTTTACACTAACAAGAGAGTCCCTTATATAGCCTCTTCAAAACAAACATGGGAATAGTAACACATCATGTTGCATTGAAATTTGTTAAGAAGATAGGCTGGAATTTAGGGGCATCTACCCATTTGATTTTCTCAATGCAGAGAAACAAGTCACGCTATTGAAAGTTTGCATCTCTCAATATCCACCTAGCAGTCTACTTCTAGAAATATATTTGATGCATTAATGTTTCTGATCCTTCCTCATCATTCCTCTTTTTCTATTTAATTGAATTGGGTCATTGATTCAATTTGATGCTCTGTTCCTTAGTCACTTCCTGCTGATCTTGGCCTTAAAGCCTTTGAATGCATTCAGGTCTGTAGATTTAAACCTACAAGGATCAATGGCAATTTCATCATCATGACTTTGATATCCATGGGCACATCACTTTCCTTGACAATTCCTTTAGCTTTGTCATTTGAGCTTTCCCAGAATATACCTACCCTATGGGCCTTGAGAAATGATCCACTTTGGGTCGGGAAGAGCCCCCGACAAGGGTATCTCCCCTTCGGGCGGTCTTCGAATGGCCTTCAGGCTTCTTTCTTCCAGTAGGTCACTAAGTTCTTTGGCTATTCTTTAAGGCTTTTCAAAATCAATGGCTATTTTACGAACCTTGAAATTGATGTTCACGCACCTATCACTACATTTGAATTTCCATTAGCTAGTTCACCATTCTTGACTTTGACGTCTTCGGGTGCATCACCCCTTGGGCTTTCTTCAGCTTTTTCTTGATTCAGCCTTTTTTGCTACTTGTTTCCTTCAGATTTCTTATTTTGTATCCTCCCAAAGGGAAGGTGACCCTTTAGCTTTGGGGAAGTGTCCTTTAGTTTGGCAGCCGAGAGTCCCCCGTAAGGGCACCTACCCTTCGGGATCCTTTGGCAACCTTTTGTCTTTGGAGTCCTTCGGAACTTTCTCGGGAACATTTTTTTGTAGATAAAAAGTCCACAAGAATTGTTTTGGCTGGCTTTGTCTTTAGCCTTCAGAAATTCTTTCGAGCTTTTCTCCCATAACCTTTCTAAATTCTTTCAAAAATTTTGTCTGAAGGAATTCCTTTGGACAAAAATTCTGAAGGAATTATGCCTTTGTCTTTTGACTGTCTTAAACAAAATTCTGAAATAATTTACCTTTACAACTTCCTTGAAAATGACCCTTTCGAAGGGTGCTTTTGTCAACCAAGTGCCCTCTGTAAGGGCACTTGTCCTTCAAGAGGCTCTCTTAAACTTTTGCATTGAACCACTCCTTTGAACCAACTATTGAACCAATCTTTGAACCATTTGATGAACTGACTAAGTCAACTAAAACATTAAACCAACTAAATTGAACCAACTTTGGTTCAATGGTTCAATGGTTCAATGGTTCATTCCCTTTGATTTGGCTAAGTCCTTTTGATCCTCGTTGAACCAAATGCATTGAACCTATTGGACCTTGAACTCGAGTGGTTCAATGGTTCAACGGTTTAATGGTTCAAGCCTCAAAAACTTATTCTTTTGATTGAACCTACTTGTAGAAGACTTTGAACCTGACTGTAGAAGCCTTTGAACCTGATTGCTGAAGCCTTTAAACTTGATTGTAGAAGCCTTTAAACCTAGAAGTGGTTGAACTCTTGCTACTAATGTTGAACCTTTAAACCTATTGAGCCCGTTGAACCAAAATGGTTCAAGGTTCAATGGTGCAATCCTTGCTTAGAAGCTTGCTATTGAACTCTTTTGGTTAAACCTGGTCATTGAACCAACTTTGAGATAGCCTAAGTGTTGAAAGCTTGCTTCTTTCCTACAGATTCTGTAGAAATCAACCTGTGAATCCTATTGAACTTGGCCTGCAAGGTTTGTAGATTTTATTTTCTTGTAGAGTCCCTATATTTCTCTTCTTGTAGAGTCCATAGATTCAAGCCTGCAGAGTCCATAGATTCAAGCCTACAGAGTTCGTAGATTTCTGAGAAGCTTGAAAAATGAGGAATTTGAATGCCCAGGACAAATTTCAAAAAGGGAAGAGACAATTTTGGTCTGTAGAACCAAAATAGTTCAAATGTTGTCCCAAAAATGAGTGATATTTTTGGGGGATAACAGCTAGCTCCAATTGGGGAACTTCTATCAATTGTAAAAAGAATTAAAGGGAGTAGAATCCAGAATCTCCAGTGTCTTCATGTGTACCATTGGGCTATGGAGTCATGTTACCAAAAAATGAAAGGCATCAAAAATTGAAACAAACAAAATAAAACAAAATTAAAAACTATACAAATATACATATATACAGATACAAGGATATGATACTTCAAGAGTTGAAGTGTTTCAGATGTTGCTTCCTGAGAGGTAGTGAAAATAGTGCTCTATCCTGATAAACTAGCAAGAAGACATTTTGTCTCCAGAAATAGTGACAAGCGAATGGAAATTTCCATTAGGAAACCAATTTTCTATGTCTTTCTCTTGGCTTTTTCTTCTTCTTGTCCCATGGTAGGATGTGGTCTTAAATTTGAAATCCATAACTCCTTGCTTTCTTAGTGAAGGGTTCCTTTGCCTGATTTTGATTTGCAGGAGCATGGTCCATTATCGTAATTTGTTGTTCTTCTAGTTCAGTCTAGCACATGATTGGTTTGTCCATATCAAACTCTTGACAAACTATCAGCTTAGCACCTCCTTTGATGTGAAAGAGTTTGATCTATCTTCATCTTGAACAATCTTTAATCTAAGAAACAAAGATTTGCATCCAATTATGTTTTTGGTGTTGCTAAATTGAAAATTGAATGAAGGTAGAATATCTCCTTAAGGAGGTATCAACACAATCTTGACTCCATCATTGGTGGAAGAATTTATGCCATCGGGTTCCAGGATCCAAGCATCATCAGAAGCTGATCTCCTATTAGATTTCTCTTCATTAGAGATGGAAGATCCTTCCTCATTTATATTGTGCACTACTAATTCTCCTAATGTCTTTTTTGGATCGATTCCTAGATTGTTAGCTACATGACTTTCATTTGTAGAAACATGAACATTCTCTGTGCTCAAAAAATAATTACCCCTACCTGAAGACTCAAACAAAATTTGTGCTGTAGAGGCTGATGTTTGGGTGACCACATAGTTTTCCTCTTTTTTAGGGAGCAATCTCTTCATTACGCCTTGGATAGGGATCCTTGCCTCAGACAGGTCCATGCTTAGTTCTCCTCCCATGTCCTTGCAGAAATTTCATCCAAACAAAATGCCATAGGATGCTGGGACGTCAGCCACCAAGATGGTCATCTTGATTCTCTTGTCTGGAAATGTTGCAAATGCAAATTGGGCATCTTTGATTTGCCCTAGTAGTGGTACTTGATTATTTTCCATGTAAAAACATCTCCCAAATGTCTTGGTTAGTGTGAGACCCAAAGACTCATCTATTTTAGCATGCATGACATTGTCAGATGCCCTAAAATCAATGATGTAATTGTTGAGTTGATAAGCATTTATCAATAATGAAACATATAAAGGTTCTATTTTTCCAGGGGCAATTAGAGGAGTAATGACAATATTATTTAGAATGGGCATGTTCTTTGGGGAATCAAGAATTATTTTCTTAACCTCTTGTCTTACAGGGACGGTTTGGTTCTTGACACATTGGACCAACTTATCCAATTGATCAAGATTGGACTACAAACATTCAAATTTAGACATTTGTATTTTGGTCTTCTTGACATGATCAGTTATGTCAAATGGCTAAATTGAGCTAGGTATAGAGGAAGGTATTTCAACCTTTTGAGTTTTAGGAGGGATGGAAGGAGTGCTGGTTTGCAAAATTGAAGTAGAAGGTGAAGGTGAAATTGATGTACTTACTTTTTGGGTGATTACCAGATCCTTTGACTGGTAAGGCAGAGTGGTTCCACACTTAGCAATTGTAATTGCTAGTTGAGGTTGCTCCTCTATCTTCCCTTTATCAGCTTGTTGGACTGATTGGTTCTTGGACCTAGTAAACATTGCATATGATCCATCAATACCTTCTCCTTTACTTCTGGATTCATCTTGGTAGTTCAGGAAACCAATGTGGGAGTCACTAACTAATTCTTCTTGATCCTCTATGAAGAGATCAACATCAATTTATTGCTCAAACTCAAGCTAGAAAGAGAAAGCATGTTCTATTTCCAAATATCCAACTATTGAGTTGGTTGGAAGAGCTTCAAGGGCATGTTTCCCTTATGGGGGAGGAAGATGATATGGTTTCCCTTGATTCCTGGCAGCATTGTCCTAATATGACTAATTTGGAAATGTCCTTCTTGGCATATCTCTATATGAAGGAGCAAAAGATATTCCTTGCACCATTTACTTTTAAAGAGCAAGCAACTCATTTGCTAGCTTTTACACCATTGGATCAGTGGTGCCTATAGATGAATATTTAGAAGATGATGAGGGTCTATTTCTGTTTGGATCTCTTCTTATCTTCCATACTAAGATGAGATCATCTTCTACTTCAGTGGCCAAAATTTGAGCTGCAACAAGATCTATTTGACCAGCACGTCCCAAAAGAAAACTCACTTCAGGTAACTGAGAATTAATGAAGAAGCATTTGAGATTCTTAGCTGTAGGTTGAGTAATTACAAGAATTCTATTCCTTAGTTTGTCAAATTTGGCTATGAAGTCCCTCATTGGTTCATGAGGTTCTTTCTTCATCTATGTAAGTTGATCTAGAAGTGCATGTGCATCTTCTATAGGTTTGAATCTAGATTCAAACTTAGCTTTGATGGTATTCCAATTAGTTACTGACCGAGCCTGTAGATGATAAAACCAATTTGTAGCAGCACCTTGTAATGTTTCTATAAATAGCCTGACTGCTACATCTTCAAATTCTACTCCAATTACACCAAAGGCTATGTTGAAGGCTTCAATGTGTTCATCAGGATGAACTTTTCCATCACCATAGAATTTGGGGAAATTCTTCCTTGAACTACATTGGAGCTCATGTAGAGGTGGAGTAAGATTGAGAGGACAAAAAAAATTACCCTAGGGGCCTTGAACTGCCATTATATGACTATGAGAAGGAGGAATAACAAATCTCAGAGGGGTAATTATTGGCAAAGCTTTATCAACAGTAGAATTGGATAGTTTGTTTGGCAATGGAGACCTGACTTTAGTAGGAGGAAAGCTCTTGGTTCATTGGAGGCAAGATGGTGAAGGAAACAGATCAAAATTACTTTGCTGTACCAACTCGCATATAGGGTCAACAATACCGTTAGCCCTTTAGCTTCGTGTATACCTTGAATCTACCAGATTGTGTAACAAAAATGGAAAATAATTGACCTTGCTTTAGTTTGAAGCTTGAGGCTTTAAACTGTGCACTCTTTCCCAATAGCTCTAGTTTTGCAAACCAGATAAAATAACAGAGGTGGAGGAAGATGGTAAGGATATAAATGGATAATGGGTAAGATATGAAAGGGAGTCACTAGAGTCTATAATGGATAAGGGTTATAATGATAATGGGTAAGACACAGGTGATGTTTCAATCTGAAACTTGAGGTCCCAAATTGCACAAAATTATGTATATCCCTAGTGGAGTCACCAAAAACTATTTGTTGAATATTTTGTTGATCAGCATACTAATAAAAAAAATAGGCCTGATGAGCCAAAGTAAGAAGATTGGTCATCCAAATGTGTAGGTTTACCACATCAAAATGGGACTAATCTCTCCTCTCATCAAGGGGAGGTTACCTATAGATATATATATATATATATATATATATATATATATATATATATATATAGAAAATAATAGTCAAGGGTAGGATAAACCATCCATCTCTCTTTATTTAGAGATGATGCATGCAAATCAAAGGAAAAATCTCAAGGAAAATGACAGAAATCACTCCTCTTCTTTTAGAATTACTATTCAACAAACCACAAGAATACTCCTAGTAGTAATTGCAAAGTGTAACCAAGGACATATTAACCAGCAAATTGAGATGTAGCATAAAGTCTCCACCTGAATTTCCCAAGAGTGAGATACGAAGGACAATGAGGGCACAAATTCATCCCAAGGTCCTTTACATAGAAATGAAAAGAAAACACACTAAATTTAATTATGGGGGCACAAATTCTCTCCATAGTTGACTTCAGGACACCTTCCTGACTACTTTCACTAATTCTTCTTATTGAATTAAAGGAACATAAAATATATTAAGGAAAAAGACATAAGAATAGTTTCCCCAACAACAAAGATATCTTAGCACAAAGTCTGAAAAGTCACTTGCTTTCTTATTTCAATAACAAAATATGATCAACAATTTGAGCTCAAAGTCTTAGTAATGCCTTTCAATTTGGGCAGAGTTTCGTTTCTGATTATTAGAGAGAGATCCTCTTTACACTAACAAGAGAGTCCCTTATATAGCCTCTTCAAGATGGACTTGGGAATAATAACACATCATGGTGCATTGAACTTTTTTAAAAAGATACTCTAGAATTTAGGGGCATCTACCCATTTGCTTTTCTCAATGCAGAGAAACAAGTCATGCTATTGAAAGTTTGCATCTTTCAATATCCACCTGGTAGTCTACTTCTAGAAAAATATTTGATGCACAAATGTTTTTGATCCTTCTTCATTGTTCCTCTTTTTTTTGTTAATTGAATCGGGTCCTTGATTCAATTTGATGCTCTGTTCCTTAGTTGCTTCATGTTGATCTTGGCCTTAAAGCCTTTAAATGCATTCAGGTCTGTAGATTTAAACCTACAAGGATCAATGGCTATTTCATCATCACGACTTTGACATCCATGGGAACGTCACTTTCCTCGGCAATTCCTTCAGCTTTATCATTTCATCTTTCCCAGAGGGGACTTGCCCTTCGAGCCTTGAGAAATGATCCACTTTGGGTTGGGAAGATCCCCCTGCAAGGGTATCTCCCCTTCGGGCATTCTTCGGATGGCCTTTGGGCTTCTTTCTTCTGGTAGGTCACTAAGTTCTTTGGCTATTCTTTAAGGCTTTTCAAAATCAATAGCTATTTTACGAACCTTAAAATTGATATTCATGCACTCATCACTATGTTTGAATTTCCAATGGCTAGTTCACCATTCTTGACTTTGACATCTTCAGGTGTGTCACCCCTTGTGCTTTCTTTGGCTTTTTCTTGATTCAGCCTTTTTTGCTACTTGATTCCTTAAAATTTATTTTTTTATATCCTCTTGAAGGGAAGGTGACCCTTCATCTTTGGGGAAGTGTCCTTTAGTTTGGCAGCTGAGAGTCCCCTGCAAGGGCACCTGCCCTTCAGGTTCCTTCGATGGCCTTTTGTCTTTGGAGTCTTTTAGAACTTTCCCACAGACATTTTCCCATAGAAAAAGGTCTACAAAAATTGTTTCGGCTGGCTTTGTCTTTGGCCTTTGAAAATTCTTTCAGGCTTTTCTCCCATAGCCTTTTCGAATTCCTTTAGACTTTTTGTGTGAAGGAATTCCTTCAGACAAAAAGTCCAAAGGAATTATGCCTTTGTCTTTCAACTACCATAAACAAAATTCTGAAAGAATTTACCTTTGTGGCTTCCTTGAAAATGACCCTTCCAAAGGGTGCTTTTGTCAACCAAGTGCCCTCTGCAAAGGCACTTGTCCTTCGGGAGGCTCTCTTGAACTTTTGCATTGAACCACTCCTTTGAACCAACCGTTGAACCAAGCTTTGAACCAAGATTTGAACCATTTGATGAACCGAAAAAGTCTGAAGGAATTATGCCTTTGTCTTTCAACTGCCTTAAACAAAATTTTGAAAGAACTTACCTTTGTGGCTTCCTTGAAAATGACCCTTCCAAAGGGTGCTTTTGTCAACCAAAGTGCCCTCTGCGAGGGCACTTGTCCTTCGAGAGGCTCTCTTGAAATTTTGCATTGAACCGCTCCTTTGAACCAAGCATTGAACCAAGCTTTGAACCATTTGATGAACCGACTGAGTGAACTAAAGAATTGAACCAACTGGATTAAAACAACTTTGTTTCAACAGTTCAATGGTTCATTCCCTTTGATTTGGCTAAGTCATTTTGATCCTCGTTGAACCAAATGCGTTGAACCTATTGAACCTTGAACCTGAGTGGTTCAATGGTTCAACGGTTCAATGGTTCAAGCCTTAAAACTTGTTCTTTTCATTGAACTTGCTTGTAGAAGACTTTAAACCTAACTTTAGAAGATTTTGAACCTGACTGTAGAATCCTTTGAACTTGAATATATAAGCATTTGAACTTGGAAGCAGTTAAACTCTTGCTGCTGATGTTGAACCTTTAAACCTGTTGAGCCCGTTGAACCAAAATGGTTCAAGGTTCAATAGTTCAATCCTTGATTAAAAGCTTGCCACTGAACTCTTTTGGTTGAACCTAGTCATTGAACCAACTTTGAGATCACCTAAGTGTTGAAATCTTGCTTCTATCCTATAGAGTCTATAGAAATCAACCTATGAAGTCCGTTGAACTTGGCCTACAGAGTCCGTTGATTTTCTTTTCCTACAGAATTCGTAGATTTCTCTTCCTATAGAGTTCATAGATTCAAGCCTACAGAGTCCATAGATTCAAGCCTATAGAGTCCGTAGATTTTTTATAAGATTTAAAAATGAGGAATTTGAATGCCTAGGACAAATTTTGAAAAGGGAAGAGACAATTTTGGTCTATAGGACCAAAATAGTTCAAATGTTGTCCCAAAAATGAGTGATATTTTTGGGGGACAACAATATATTGAAACAAAATTAAAGGATATAAGAGGTTTAATATAAATATATTATACATTAAAAGTGTCAAGAGTGCTAGGTCAATCTCTCATTGAGCACAAACCTAGAGTTACAGTCTATATGGTTAGAGGTCTTAGTTATCAACTTGTGAAGAGACAATGGCAAAGAGATGAATGGTTGGCAGAAGTTGTAGGATAAATTGATCATGATAAAATAACTATCATAGTGGTGATGAAAATATCACATGGTAATTAGGATAATGAGATATATCAAATAGGTTTTCAACATTCAATCTATAGTCATGACTCAAAGTCTTTGCACAATCACTATCATATAAAGTCTGCCTTAGATTTTGTAATGTTTGAAGGTTTTAGGGGTATGATCTAGCTTTGAAACTTTGTAAAAATTGTAATCAATACCTATTTTATCCTTTAATATCCTTATTTTTTTTATAATATAGGGGAAGTGTCCTCTATTTTATCTCAAATAGAGGGTACGCTCAGAGATGCAAAACTATAGGCAGGGGTAAGTGATAAGGGGATGTGTTGAGAAGGCTTGAATCATTGAAATAAGAGTGCGGAGAGTTATCTTCAACATGAATAAACATAGGTGAGGCATTATAGTTTTGATAAATCATGAAAATAAGGTTTTAGGTCATGAACACAATTCAAGCCTACTAGGCCTAGACTAGGACTAAAGCCCTACTAGGGTCTCAATCTCATTTCTAGCACCAAGTGATCCTTCTAATGCATTGGATGAATTTAAAGGAGATATATAAGGTGAATTAGTGAATTGGAATGTAGGTACATCACATAGGTTGGTCATTTTAACCCAATTTCATGACAAGGGTACACAAAATGTACTTAAGGATCTTGATTTGCTTGTTTTAGTGAATTTCAACTTATATTTTTAGAAAGGAAGAAAAAGAAACTAAATACAAGTATGGTTAAAAAAATTGTTTGATTGTGTGTACATTGAATTATAAAAATGTAAAGATCTCCTCTTTGGCTTGGGAAGATGACCTATAAATAATATAACACTAAAGCAAATGATTGGTTAGATAGATACTTGGGTGGATTACCTAGTGTTAACTAGATCTCAAAAGTAGGAACTTCCTTGGGATATATCAATCCAAACGTTTTAATTAAGTTTATAAAATAGAAGATAAATTAATTGCATCTATAATAAAAAGTTAATAAAATTAAATACAAGAAATGCTTGATAAATAAATAAATGACTAATGTAACAATAAATGAGTCAATACTAATGCTAAATATTTCAAGTATGGTTTAGAAAATAGGTTGGGTGTCTGTGAATAGTCAGATGAAAAGAAAGTGGGATTTGGTTAGGGTTAAATAGGTGAAAATATATTTTTATTATTTCCTACCACAGTGACTACCAGTGGTTGAGGCAGTTGTCAGTGGTTGGATAAACCATCGATAGTCAAGATGACCATTGATAGTTACTGTGTGTTGGGTTTAGGTTGATAAAAGTCAAATTGATGGGATCACATAAGGTAATTCTAGGAGGTTAGTTTTTGATAATATAATTATGAAATATAAATAAAGTAATTAAATAATGGAAAACAAATACTTATCTTAAAAAAGGTTGGTTGGGTTAATGGTTGAGGTTTTTGGCTCATTAGTGGAGATTGGCATGATTTTAGCACAATAATGGTACTTGGCTATCGGTCGAGGGGCAAAGGCAAGTAGGATCTCTAATGTGATTGTCAGATCACTAGAAGGATACCTAAACAATAATATTTGGATGTAAAATCTCTTGATAGTTGTGGATGGATCCCTTTTCACCTCTTGCTCCTCTCTTCTTATAGGCAAGGAAGGAGAGGTGAAACAATATGTTAACAAGGGGTCCAACTTGATATCTAAATATAACTTATGCATGCATAATCTCATACACAATTAAAAAATCCTAATTATAGAAAATCAAGTCAAAATTGAAGGGTGAGTTAAGTTACTTTTAGATGATGGAACCTAACCATTGATGGTCAAGGTGACTATCGATGGTTAAGGTGACCATCAATGGTTAAGGGCTAAGGTAAAGTTGGTGTAAAAGATGGGTTAAGTCAAAAGGTCAACTGACTTAGGTTAGACATGGTTTAGTGTTAAATGGTCTAGGCTAGGCCCAATGAGGTCCTGAAGTGGTCTAGGGTAATTACAATATTTGGTATTATTGTGTGTAGATTTTTGGTGTCTACATGTTGCCCTTTTTTGTTATGTAGTTTGTATCAATAAGCTACAAAATAAAAATGGATTCCATGTCAAAGGTCAAGTTGCCTTGAGTATGGTAGGAGGTGTTCCCCCTTAAACCAAGATTTAATGAGGTGAAATAGAATCAAGTTTGAGTTTGATAAGTTGGTAAGGCAATGATAAAAGGGTGAATGATAGGTTGGGCACTAAAGTGTAAACATGCACCCAAAGTGTGATAAAAAGTGTAATAGCCAAGATCACACATTGAATAGGTTGTTATAGTTGGTAAAGATAAAGGTTGATACTAGAAGGATAAGTGACAAGTGGACCACATGACCACATTTAGGCATAGAAGTTGGGTACACTTGTAAATTCAAGTCTCCTAGGTGATGTTGATGTATTCATGGGTATCTAAGGTAGGAAGTGCTCCTAGGGAAAAGATAAATTGAATAGCTAAAGTTGTAGGTGTATGAGGTAAGAAGTGGTCCAAAGAAGACACAAGTGGGCTAAGTATGAACAAGGTGGTGTAAGTTTAAAAATTGGTCAACATGGTAATTTTTGTCATTATGGTTAGTAGGACTAGGAAAAAGTCATCTCAAAATGCATGATAGTTGGGCCAAAATGGACCAATGGAAAGGTGATGAGGTGGTTAGAGAAGTTAGTCTCCAAGGGTGGGTAATTATGAGGTTTTCAAAAAAATTATTTTTTAAGGCAAAAGGAAAAAAGTCCACAACCTGACTGTCGATGATCAAGGGGTCAAAAGGTGACTATCAGTGGTCACCCTAACTATTGATAGTCAACATTCAAACCCTAAATTTTTTGTGGTTAAAAATCAAAAAGTGAATCATTTGGACTCATTAGCACATTTTAAATGTGGATTTCATGCTATTTGTCATACTAGGTGAATTTATAGATAGTGATTGCTGAGTAAGTGATTAATTATTGAGGTGGATAAATGAACTGAGTAGAGGAGTTTCTAGAGTTGATATATGGAGATGACCATGATTGTGTCAGGTGGCATGATGGGTTGTTTTATCTATTCTATGATATATTAGAGGGTGAGAGGTGAGAGGATACTAATGACCATGATGATGATGGATTTGTTATGTTTTTCCCTTTCAAATTTGAATAGTGGGAGGTTTTCCTATCTACTACTGGAGGTGTTAGTTGATATGTTAATGGGATGCATAGTGTTTAGATGGGTACCTATGCTAATTGTTTAGATATAAAGGGAGTTTTAGGGATTATAAGATCACAATAGGTATAAAATTAGTGTCAGGATTATCCTATATTGATGGGCTTATGAGCACATTCAATTGCTAAGGCTGATGGGGTTGTCATGGGTAGGTTTTGCTCAAATAGATTTCTTGGTCAGTTTTATATGATTGAGAGATGACTTTATAACTTCAAGTGTAAGAGTAGGAGATCATGATGTATATTGGTTCATAGATGCATTGGGTACTTTGGTCATTGGTGATGTTACTTGGAGGCTGTATATAGAGTTTCTATAGTTGGTCGGATATAGGAGGTAGACTTTATCTCTACAGAGTTAGAGGTGGATCTTTGGCATATGGGATGGGGAGGTAGAACTCATCCCATTTGATAAGGTACAAAGATAGTTTGTCTTAGTATAAGGTATCTCAATCCTATTTCCTAGATATAGGCAAGAGGATGTAAAGGTACTATTATGTCAGCCACATCTAGTATAGACCTTGTTGGATCATAAGGAGTTGCCAATGTGGCTAGTGATTAATGATGCAATATTTGTAGGTGGTTACCCTGCATGGTACTAGGATATATTTGTGGTAGTATATTTTGGTGGAGATGATGATGGTAAGAGGTAGATGGATGTTGATCTGTCTAGGAGAGGAGACTAGAGGGCATAGGTATAAGGGGTTGCCCTAGATGTACAGGTAGGAGTAGTGCTAAATGATACATATGCATATGTTACAACATTATAGGGTTAAATGGTAGATTTACAAGGTCAAGTGGCCACACTTATATTGATAGGGACCAAGACAGAGCTTCATTATCCTTAGTCACCCAAGAGGGATACTCCTTGAGATAGACCAGAGGAGGAACCACAACACCTATAGGTCCATTGGGTACCTTCTCAATGGCATAATACTTAGACACAATGGAGGAGTTATGTTACTATGAGTCTACAATCCTGAGGTGATGTCTTGATGAACCCCAATGGGGTGAGTACATAGCTAGTTTGTTAGGTGGTGCTAGTGTGGTAACACCAAGTCAGTGGGCTACTTTTGTTGGTAAAATAGTAGGTACTTTAGGGGGATGGACTCCAGGAGCTAGTGGTGCTCCAAGAGATAGTGGTGCCTCAGGGGCATAGTTATGACATGGGTTATGACCTACTATATATTGTTGTATACCATTTTGATACTAACCTATGAGTCGATGCGGTAATATGTACATTTTGAAATAGAGATATGTATATGTTGTATACATTATGATGTTAAAGTCATGATTTATTTGTTTATTTATTTATGGTTTATGGTTTTATTTGATGTGATGTTTATGATGTGATGATGATGTTATATTTATTATGCTTATGTTATGGATATTGGATACTGATGTAGACTTACCTAGTTAGGCATGTGATGGATTTGTTTTATATTGATGATGAAGCTTATGTTATTTATGGTTATGATGATGATGTTTATGATAAAATTTAATAAGTATATGGTTCCTTATTTTGATTTAGACATGTGGTAAAAATGGTTGTTTACTTTATTGTTCATGGATGATATGATATAATTGTGATGGTTATGTTGATGATGATGTGTTTGATTATGGTACATGTTGATATGATGTTATGATTATGGTTGTTGTTACTTTGTTTAAGGTAAAACACATGAGGTAGGCTAATTAACAACACTAGATATGAGAACAAAGAATGTAATCAAGAGACAAACATCTTAGTGAATATATCAATTAGTCATGATAAGATAAGAAGAGGGCATGATGCTTCTTCTTTGACAAGGACTAAAATAAAACCAAAGTTGGATTGGCTTAAGGAATTTAAGCCCTTCGAATACTGTGCAATTAGTGTTCATTAATTAGTTAAAGGGGTATCTTGATCACATAATGTCAAGTAAGATTGAAATACCTTGCTTGATAGTGTATAAAGGGGAGATGGGTGAAAATGGAACCTTCTTGTGAGATGAGCATGCCTCTTTTGGGGGTTACCAAAGAGTTATTATAAATAAGTCTATGGAAAATAAAGTGTAGACTGGTCGATGTCGGAATCATGAGAGATGATTATGGATTTCAAGATTATTATTATTATGAGAGCTGATTATGGCTTTCAAAATTATCTTGATTTTACTTTGGCTTGATAATGTTTTTTTTTTTTTTGCCTTTTGATTTGTTGTTGCTTAGGGGTTGGGAAAGCTGATCAATGTGGGAAGCTTCTAATAGCTTACTTTTTTTGAAAAATTCTTTACTTAACCAACCTTCAAGGGATTGGTCTTAGTTTGTATGACTTTGATAGTTATCCTTCAAGGGAATAGTCCACCTTACTTTGAGAAATTTAAAATATGTTTTCAATAGCTATCCTTTAAGGGAGTAGTTTGTGAATGCTATGAATGACCCATGATTGTTATTGGTTTGGATTTTTCTTTTTTCTTTGTTTGATTTTACATGACATAAAGTTTCTTATATTAGCTTAAGGGTTCACTATTATGAAGGCAAATCTAAAATCACAAGAAGGTTGATTAGGTGTAAAGAGGCTTAGGTGATAATGACGATGGGAATCCATCCTATGAAAAGGGGTAGAAAGTACCATGAGAATCATGCCTTGTGTAGAGACATAGTAACCATTGTTAAATATTAGGATATGATTGTGATGGATAATCACATGATTCAGTTTTAATCAGTTGTCCCTAAAATAAGGAGATGGAATTTGGTTTGAAATCAAGGGATGAACTTAAGTTAAACAAAAGGCAAGCTTAATCCTTATTAACAAAATAAAGTATGTAGACATGAAGTATTAAGGGGCTCAAATTTTGGGTTTCCTTCAAGGTAAGATAATCAGTAAGTTATCGATCTATACTTATGGGTTATGATATAAGGTCCAAGCCAGTTGAAAGCAAACTTGCCCCACTTAATTTTCTCTATATTTGTGACATTTTGATTTTACTTTAAGATGAAGTCTTTGACATTGATTCTTACACCTTAAGGTGTTTATTATAGGTATGCTTGACATGCTCTTGATAGATATGAATATGGGTAAGGGTGGCTAAGCGATGCTCATCTAGTAGCTCAAGTTGGGCTAAATGGTGCTGATGATAATCATCTTCAAAAATGAAATCCTATAAAGATATATAAAGAGATGGGATTTGGACTTCTATAGGTAAGACAAACTCCATTTTAAATATAAGAGAGAATGGTGTAGCACTTTTAGGGGTTCAAATGCTATTAAAATATGCCCATAAAGTGAAGGGGATGTACAAATTCCAATCTTGACTAGATACATTGACCATTTTGGTGAGCATGTTGTTGAGGGGTTTTGTTAGAGGCTTATGCTTGTCCATTTAATTGAGGGTGATAGATCAATGAGAAAATTAACTTGATACTTAATGGATCACAAATAACTTGGACTTGTTTTTTTAAAATATTTACCATTATGATAATTTTGTGAGGAACATCAAAATGGTAGATGAGGTGATGGTTGATAAAGTCAACAATATTTTCCACTTTGATTGAGACTAGAGGAATAACCTGTACCCATTTGGTAAAATAATTGGTCACAGTGATGATATAATGGTGTCATTACAAATAAATGGGGTTAATTTCACCAATGAGATCCATACCCTATTATGATAATGGACAAAAATTTGTGGATACACAAAGGCTATATCTAGGTGCATGATGTAAATTGGCATGTTATTGACACTTAACATTTTTTTTTCACATAATCATAGTAGTCTTTGTTTAGGGTAGGATATTAATATCCAAGGTGAAGGATGCACTTGGTTATAGTGAGGCCACTAAAGTGTCTTTCATAGATTCCATCATGTGTTTCCTTAATAGCATGAGAGGCTTCATGATTGCATAGGAAATGGAAGAGGAGATCATCAAAGTCACGTTTATAAAGAATTATCCTAATAATGGTGTAACATGAGATACTCTAGATAAATGCTCTTCAATAATTCTAGGAGAGACCAAAAGGAGTGATGGCAAGGTTGAGATAGTTAAAGGTCTACTAATACCAAAGGTCAGGTCAGGTTTCCTCTAGGTTAATTATGGTGGGAGAGTCTAGCTTGACATAGGATGGCTAGGTAAGTCTATGGACAATGATAGATGGCTTAGAGTTAGAGGGTGTAGATGGGATCTGAGAGTCAAGGGAAGCCATGGTGTTAGCAAACTTTTTGGTAGATCATGAGGTTTACTGGATGTAGTAGTGTTCAAATGATGTTAAGAGTTTGTCAACTAGTTATTTGTACCATTTTAAAACATCATTATTACACTAGAAAGAGTCATTGATTTGATTGACCACAAGTTGAGAGTCACCAAAGATGTTGATCATTTTGACTCCCAAGGCTAACAAGGCCTATGATTAGGGTTTCGTATTTAGCCATATTGTTGGTAAATTCAAAATCAAGTTTGAAGGATAAAGGAAGATTTTCACCATCAAAGGGAATAAGGATAATTTTAGCTCCCCCACCATGTTGACATTTTGATCTATCAAAGAACATGGTCACTTGATAGGTGAAGACTACTTGAGAAAGGGTCATGATGGATTCATTAGGAAACTCAAGGGGAGGAGGTTGGTTGTCTGCTAATGGTGTTTTGGCCAATTGGTCAGTAATGAATTTCCCTTCAATTGATTTTTTCTAAAAAAAATCAAGGTCAAACTTTGCTAAAAGAATGATCCACCTAGCCATACATTAGTTTTAGTATGACTTAGAGTGCATGTATTTGATTGGGTCGGTATTTGTTATGACATAGGTCTTATGGTTGAGGAGGTAATGGTGAAGTTTGGTGGCCACAAAGACTAATACTAAGCAAATTTTATTGATATGGGTGTACCAAGTATTGTACTCTACAAGCATGTAGCTTATGTAGTAGATGACTTGCTATTTATGTTGTTCATCTTGATGAGTAAGCACTGCCCCTAGGGAGTGGTCAATGGTAGGATATAAAGGTAGAAAGGTTGGTTGTCTTTGGGAGGGGTGAGGATAGGTAGAGACAAGAGGTAGTCTTTGAGTGAATCAAAGGTCTTTTTACAGTCATTATTTCACTTAAAAGATACATCCTTATTTAGAAGGTGGTGGAAGGGTTAGCATCAGTCTAAAAGTTGGGAGATAAAGTGATGAATGGATTGGAGCTTCCCCTAAAAACTATAGAGTTGCTTGAGGTTGATTGGAGGAATCATGTCAATAATGGCTTTAATTTTGGTAAGATCGACTTTGATCCCCTAAAGGGAAATGATAAAACCAAGGAGATTTCCTGATAAGACCCCAAAATGCACTTTTTGGGGTTAAGGCAGACTTGGTAATGGATGAGGTTCTCAAATATAATCTTGAGAATGGCTAAATGATCTTTACAATATTTGGATTTCCTAAAAAGGTCATCCATATAGTCCTCAACAATTTTGTGGATAAGGTCATAGAAGATGTAGGTCATAGCACATTAGTAGGTTACAAGAGCATTATTTAATCAAAAAGGCATGACCTTATAGTATAAGGTCACCCATGAGGTGATAAAGGTGGTTTTGTGCTGATATTTGGGGAAAATTAGAATCTTATTGTAACTTGAGAATCTATGCATGAGAGATAATATCTCATGTCTAACTATAAGATCGACTAACTGGTTGATGCTTGGTAAAGCAAAGTCATATTTTGGTTAGGCAAGGTTGAGTTCATGAAAGTCCACATAAATGCATAGTCCCCCTATGACTTTGGTGATAGGCATGATGTTTGAGATCTATTAGGGATACTCAATGGGCTAAATTAAATTGACAAATGGGAAGTGTTGAAGATCTTCTTTGACAAGAAGGGTTATGTGAGGATGCATTCATTGAAGTTTTTTATTTATGGGATTGACATCATAATTGGTGACTATGTTATGGGTGGTAATGGTGGGGTTAATTCTAGGCATGCCACTATAAGACAAAGTAAATGCTATGATGTGATCTTGAAGGAAAGAGGGGAAGTCTTGAAGTTCCTTGGAATTCAGTGATTAGCCAATTCTGACAATATAGGGGTTGTCTAGAATGCCCAAGTTGATATCCATGGTAGATTAGTTTAACATGGTAAAAGTCTCACTAAGAAGGGATTTGTGGATGGAATAATATGGGGCACCACGGTAGGTGATAATGGAATCATCATCCTGACACTAAATAATATTAATGGTAGGAGAGTCATCTCCTATCAAATCAAGATGGGTCATAGGGATGTTTATGGTTTCCCATTCCTTTTAATAAGTCAGGGGTCCAAGTCTAATCATGTTGATGAAAAAAAAAGTTAGGGGGGATGAAGTCATCATTTACATGCATAGGTAGAGAAGGGGCTAGTGAAAAAGGGATGTCTTCCTTAATGCTCATGAAGGTAGGTGGTTTGGTTTTCTCCTTATTTGGTAGAATGAAAATGAGGTCATGTTTCTCATGAGGATTTCTAGTCTCAATGGAAATAGACTCATGTGGGCCATTCTCATATCATCCAAGACCAAATCCTTTCTAAGTGCACCTATGGAGGTATATCCTGGAAAACTTTGGGTTGTCCAAATAGGAGAAGTTAGACGTGAATGGTCAACGTGAAGAGGAGGTGGTAGAAGCATCAAGTGGTTTTTAGGGTCCCCCATAAATGAAATGGGTTTGATAATTTGACGTTCCAAATAGAATAATTGCTCTGATATTAGGGTCATACCCAATTTGGTGGTCAAGTTTCACATAATCTTGGGAAGTATGAAAAGCATCAAGGGCAAGGAGGCAATATTCCCCCAACAAAAGGCATTGGAATATGGATTCCAAGTGATCTATTGTGGGGATTTAATCCAAAGGGATGGATGAGATAACAATGCCTAATCGATAGAAGAAGATATCAGTTCATATTTTGTGGTTGAGATCTTATATTCGGTTGATGAGGGTGTGCTAGATGGAGCTAGGAAGACATTTTTGGGTCGATAAGTCATGTTGTAAAATGAAAAGGGACTTGGGTTATCTTGTATAGTGACAACCGAGCCTTCATGTTCAAATTTGATGTACTAATGAAGGGTAGAGGGTACACAACCCATGGATTAGATCCAAATTCATCCCAATAAAACATTATACTAGAATTTGCCTTTCACTACATAGAAGAGTTTTGGGAGCGTGTGAGGTCATAAATGGATATGAAGGACAATAGTTCTTAAATTAGTGGCCATGGTGTCATTAAAGGATTAGAGGATAGCCAACGTTTTGGATATGACATTGTTTGGTAGTTTGAGTTGATCATAGGTATGGGAGGAGATGATATTAATACTAGCTCCCCAATCAATCATGACCCATTTGATGTGGGTTTGGTTGATGTAGGCAATAATAAAAAGAGGGGGATTTGGATCATCAAGATGGATAGATGATATTTACAAATCCTTAAAGGTGACAAGGTTAAAAATTTGAAGAGTGCCAGTAAAGGCTACTAGAGGTTGAGGGTCTTTAGGTTGGACCTATATTGATTGCAATACCTCTATGATTACCTAGTGATGATGGGGTGAAGTATAATTCAACTCATATAGGCTCATATTTGTTGAGGTTTAGTGAATTTATTTGAGAACCACTCTTCTAATTGATTTAGAGGGGTTAGATTGGGAGGTACCCAAGATAGATACCTTGGGTTTGGTTAAAGGTGAAGGTGCTTGATTTTGATTTGGTTAGGAGGTGGAAGATGGGTATGTCCATGGGATGGACACTTTAGCCTTCCCATTATATTTTTTTTGAGCATGTGATCATGTGACCACATAGATAGTATGTATGGAGTGAAGAGTTGGGGTAGGAGATTGGTGTGTTTCCTCATCACTCTAAGGTGAGATTGAGGGAGTAGGTAAGCATTGGGTAGTGGTTATCATTTTTTGGATTGGTGGCAGGCCTATGGGGTGTTCCTATATTAATATATCATCCTCATCAAAGAGATAATGGATTATGGTTTGGAGACATTTGTAGTTCTCCATGTCATGCCCTAGTGTCCTATGATAGAAGCACACTTGGTGATCATTATACTAGACTAGTTTTGGATCGAGAGAGTTGAATGGACTGATAGGGGTAAGGTCAAACAAGAATCTTGTAGTAACCTTTGGAAAATGGTTTAGTAAGGCTTAGCTAAAGGTAGAGAGGGTTTAGAGGTTTTGGACTTTGGTTGGTGAGATGGAAGTCTCATTAGAAATAGGCTTGGTGGTAGAGGTCTTGGGTAAGGTGGTGTTCTTAGTTGATGGTTTTGGTTTTCATAAGGTGGAAGTTGATAAATTAGAGGTAGTAGGTTTTAGGGTAGGTATTTTAGTTATTGATTTTTTTATGAAGATATGTGTGTCAAAAATCAAGTGTGATAGTGTAACCAATAATGGTAATTAGGTTTTTTTTGAGATAGTTGGCTTCTTAATCAAAGTGGAGGGATGAGGCCTCAAAATAGAGGGTGAGGTTGAGGGAGGTAGAATTTTAGATTTCTAGCCATTTGGTGGCTTTACCTCCTTGGTTGATTTGGCTTGATATTTGTTTGATGGGTCTAGTGAGGTGAACTCCTTTGTGTAGAGAAGATACCAAGGTTTTTGGTTGGTTTGGATAGTTTTGTTGGAGAGGATGATTTGAATACATGGAATTTTTGATAAATGATTGGGTTGGTAGAGGTTTTTATTGGTTTGGTTGATAAGATAGGGGGTTATCTAGTAGAAATAGTGGGTTGGTCCATCAAAGTGGTGGTTGAAGGTTCTTTTTTAGTAATGTAAGGGAGTCCTAATTGTTGACAAAAGGTGGCTCGATCCATGTCATGTTTGGAGACAAATTCAAATCTCTAAACTAGCCTAGAGAATGGTTTATAGACTGACCTTGTTGCCTAGATAGTGGGCTCAAAATATAAACCCATAGTTTGAGAATGGGGATTGCTAATCTCATACTTTTCCTCAATCAAAGGATAAAAGGTGTGGATGGGTGGTTCCTCTATGGGAGGTATAGGTGTGTTGGTTTCTCCCTTGGTAATTATCTCCAAAAGGGAAGTAAGTTTATTGGTAGTTGATGGATAAGGTAGAGTGGTGATGGTTGCTTGCTCTAGTATGTACGTCAAAGGAGGGATTGGTGACCCCACTACCTCAATAAGTGGAGGAGGGGAAAATGGTACTTCCCTGGTTTGGATCTCTAGATGAAGATAAGGTAACCCCATTACCTTAATAAGTGGAGGAGAGGAAAATGTTACTTCCTTAGTTTGGGTCTCCAGAAGGGGAGAAGGTAACTCCACTACCTCAATCAATGGTGAGAGCAAAGAACAAGTAGATTGGGTGGTAGGTTCTTCCAAAATAAGTGTGTTAAAAACCATATTTATGGTATGGGCATCATGTGAAGACTCAACCCTAATATTATTGTTCTTGGTAGGTGCATGATTGGGAAAATGTTGTCTAAAAATGTAAAGGGCTTAGTTTGGAGGTGCATTGGGATTATCCAATGCAAGTTCCCCCTTGTCAATGAGGGTTTGGACAATGATTTTGAAAGTGTTACACCTACTAATGTCATGCCCCACTACTTGATGGAAAGAACATAGGTCATTCTCATTGTAACATCAAGGTATAGGATGAGAATAATCAAATTATTGTGGGGGCTTGATGGGAGGAAGTTGTATGATATTGAGTTTCAACAACTTCTCCAAGACTAAAGCGTAAGATTCCGCAAGTGGAGTAAATTTATTCTGACTCATTCAATTTTGGTTACTCATGTTTTTTTTTAAGGAGTTAGAGGAGTTTGGTTGGTTGACATATGGTGGAGGAGTGGTCTTAAGGATAACCACATTTGTAGTTCCCTTTCTTTTGTTCCCAGTGTTGGTTTGGTTGCTTGGTTTAGAAGAAGAGGTCTCATTGGTTTTGTAGGTAGACTTTTTGTTTTTCAAATTTAACTTTCCTTCATCAATGGCTCTATTTTTTATATTACGTGCCATGTTAAAATCTTCATCAAGGGTTCTAAATTTCTGAACATGCAACATAGAAGAGATGTGTTTGGTGCATGCACAAGCAAAAATTTCTATCAATTCAGGTTGGGTTGAAGAGAAGGAAAGTTGATTGATTAGTCTCCTCCAATGGGATACAAAATCAGAAATAGAATCATCATCAAATTATTGAATAGAATAAAGAGACATGATGGAAACCTTCTTGGAGATATTTATTGAAAGTGATCTAAGAAATTTTGGGCCAAATAGGTGAAGGATAAGAGAAAGTGTTTGGTTATAGAACTATACCAATCCAATGCTGGAATAGATAGGGACATGAGGAAAGTACAACAAAAGAGGGCATCATAATAGTCAATCAAATAACATGCATGCCTAAATGCCCTGAGGTGTTATTGATGGTCCTTCTTACTTTGAAAATTGGAAAGCATGGGAAGTTCCCACTGAGGAGGATATGGTTTGATAGGGATAGATGGTTGAATGGACTCACTACATATCTAGTCATATGATAAGATGTTGTGAGCACCAGAGATAGATCAATCTAAGATAGTAATTTTATCCATGAGCATTTTTATTAGGTCTATTTGGGGTTGGGCACTAGAAAGTTTGTAAAGTGCATATTATTATTGTGGTTGGGTAATATATTGATAGTTGGTGGGAGGTTGAGAAGCTACCACATATTAATATATGGACACAAGTGGTTAGGTGGAAGTTATGTAGAGGTAGGTAGATGCAAGTGGTTGGGTAGTGGATAGAGTTACATGCCCTTGTGGATTAGGGATGTAACCTAGTTTGGTGCAATGGGCACCTAGTGGGTAGGACCAATGATTAGGTTGGTTATCAAAGGAAGGGTGGTGACCTTTATACTAATTGGTGGTAAGGTAGAAGGTATAAAAACCAAAAAAAATTGAATTGGGGTAGTGGTTATTAGGTTAGAGGTAGTCTAAAGAAGGTTGGAAATGCTATTGGTAGGTACTCCCATGGTGAGGGGAGTATAAGTGATTAGTGGTTGGGTTTCTCTTAAGGTAGAGTAGTTGTTGGTGGGGTGGAAGGTATAAGGGTGTTTGTAGGTTGGTTTTACATAGTAGTATCAAAGGGATTATTGGTGGATGAGGAAGCTTGGGTGGTGACTATGGAAATAGAAGTGTTTCCCATAAGGTGAGAAGACATGCCATAAGGTGGGTCCACAAGTGGAACCAAAGTAGGGGTATGGTGAGGCATGGTGTTAATACAATGTTGAAAGGCCACATGATTGTTATCTAAGATGGTGGAAAAGTTTGTTTCTCCTTGGGGAAACTTTCAAGGGAAAGGACTTATTGAAGGATGAGGAGAATTTTCTAATTCATAAATGTAATCCATGGATGAGGAGGTAGAAGAGGTTGATTGGTTTGGTGATGGGTTCTATTCTATTATATTCTTTCATTACTCATGAGTTATAACCATCCAAGATAAGGGAAAGATAATACACAGACAATCTCACCAATCAAATATAGAGAAGATAAGAAATGATCAAGGAGAACAATTGCATACTAAAAAGTATGTTAATTCCTAAAGTCCCTTTTAGTCTCTCTTTTGGCTTATGTCTTAAGATTTTAAGAAATTGTGTGACTCCACTTGGGGTAATAGAACATGTACTAGAAAATAAATCTATGGAGGGTTTTAGGTTATGTTTAGGCTCTCAAAAGGGTCTATATTGGAAATAAATATGTGACTTGGTATGGGGGCCTACCCCCTCACTTTACACACTACAATGATAAAAATGTCAAGTACTTATCCAATATATATAGATTTCTAGAGTTTATACTTAACTAGAGAGTTGAGTTGGTTTTACCCTTGGTAATGACCTCCAAGTAGGATTACCAGGAAAGGGTAAGGTGACTGATAAGTGATGAAATCCTAGTTGGGCCTTGTCTCAAGTTATTTGATCTTTGATTGATGTGGGTGGCTTGGTTTAGTGTGTGCAACAAGAGTGATGATACGATAGAAATACTTTGCCTTAATTTAACTAAGTGAGATAAACTTGTAATCAACCAATGTATGTAGTTGATTTTAAGCCCAAAAGAAATTTAAATTTCATTTATGAGCATAGAATAGGGAGAAGAACATATAGATGCAGACAAAATAAACCCAAGTAGAGACTCAAGGGTCCCACTAGGCATGCCAAAATGTTTTAGTGAATTTTAGCTTATGTTTTAAGAAAGGAAGAAAAAGAAACTAAATATAGGTATGGTTGAAAAACATGTTTGATTATGTGTGCATTGAATCATATGATTGTGAAGAGCTCTTCTTTGGCTTGGGAGGATGACCTGCAAATAAGATAGCACTAAAGCAAATGATTGGTCATATAAATAGTTGGGTGGATTTCCTAGTGATATCTATATTCTAGAAGTAGGGGCTTCCTCGAGGGTTGTCAATCCACATGTTTTACAAAATTAAGTTTAGAAAACAAAAGTTAAATTACTAGCATCAATAATTAAAAGGTATTGAAATTGAATACAAGAAATGCTTGCTAAAGAAATAGACTATATAGCAATAAATGAGTTAGTACTAATGATAAATAGTTAGAGTGTGGTTTAGAAATGAGGTTTGGGGTATATGAAAAAGTAGATGAAAAGAAAGTGGGATTTGGTTGGAGGTAAGTGGGTGAAAATAGATTTATTTTATTTCTTACCATAGTGATTGTCAGCAGTTGAGGTGACCATTAGCAGTTGAGGTAACCATCAGCAGTTGAACAGACCATCGGTGGTCAGGATGACTGTCAGTGGTTATTATGTGTTGGGTCTAGGTTGATAAAGGTCATATTGATGGGATCATAAAAGTAAATTTTGGGAGGTTATTTTTTTCTAGGCTAATTATGAACTGCCAATAAAGTAATTGAATAATGGAAAACAAATACTTAGCTTGTTGAAGGTTGGTCAAGTGAATAGTTGAGGTGGTTGGCTCATTACTAGAGTTTGGCATGATTATGGTAGAGTAATAGTACTTGGTTGTTGACTATGGGGTGATGAAAAGTTATCTCTCTAATGTGATGGTTGGATCACTAGAAGGATATGTAGAAAATAAGCTCTAAATGCAAAAGCTCATGATAGTTTTGGATGGATCATTTTCACCCCTGTTCCTCTCTTATTATAGGCAAGGAAGGAGAGGTACAAAAAGATGTTAATAAGGTGTAAAAATTAATATCTAAATATAAATCATGTATTCATGGGATCTCATGTGAATTATACATTATAATTATAAAAAAGTAAGTCATAATTGAAGGGTGAGTTAAGTTGCTTTTAGATGGTAGAAATTGATTGTTGATGGTTAGGGTGACCATTGATGGTTAAGGTGACTATTGGTGGTTGAGGGTTGAGGTAAAATGGTGTAAAATGTGGGTTAATTTAGAAGTTTAACTAACTTGAAATAGGCCTAGTTTGGGGTTGAATGGTCTAGGTTGGGCCTAAAGGGTTCTTGAGTTGGTCCAGAGGAATTACAACATTTAGAATCATCATGTGTAGATTTCTACTATTTACAATGTTATCTTTAGATGTTCACACTTGTGAAAACCTATTTAATGGTGACTCAATAATTTTATGAGAGTTTAAGGAGTTCATACCCTTTCCTTTAGTAGGATTTTTTCATAGATTTAATGTTTGGTTTTTATGAAAATTTTCTAAGGACCAAAACCACATAAAACCCTCTTAAACCCTTGGTTTTGACTCGATTGGAAAGAAATGAGTGAATATGAATTTATGAAAGATAGTTTATTATTATAATGATTTTTAACCTATATAATAATCTCCCATGATATTTCCCACATGATTTCTCCGAATCCTAATTATACGGATAGGCTTAAAATAAGGTTTCTTGGAAGTTTTAATGTGTTTTATAGGTACAAAAGGGAGTTGAAGAATGAGGATAATTAGGGAAGATAAATTGGGACCTATTATAAGTATAAATTTCCATTTATCATATAAAATTGGCATGGGAACATATCTGCTACGTCATTCATCTTAGGTTGTCTTTGGTAAATAGTGAGCAGGGAGAGTGACTACCAAGTGAGAGAAGTAGAAGTTGGTTTTTGGAAAATTTTAAGGTCATATTAATGGAATAGAAGTAAAGGGGACAATTTAAATGTGTCTTATCAACAATTTCATGTATTTTATTGGGAAAATAAAGATCATTTGGGTGATAAATGTAAAGACAGACCTATAAGCTAGTGACTGGTGACCGTAGATTGGGAGAACAAGTGTCCAAAAGAATACTAGTCATTAGGAAAGAATATGACTAATTTTGAATATTTTTTCTAACCCATCCTTGATGGGTCACATGTGTAATCTATCCATAGTTTGATTTTGAGTAGTCAAAATATGCTTCATGATGAATAAAGTTTCAAGAAACCATTAGAAGACCCTTACACTAATTTTAGAGAGTTTCATGTTTTAGATGGACATTTGTCCAAGAGGACCTTTTAGACATATATTATCCACTTAATTAATCTATAATTTAATTTTTTCTCATTCCTTGACAAGTGTCATTATGACCCTTGAGTTTCACTTTCTTCTCTCTCTTCTCACAATTTATAAATGCAAGCCATTTTGGCTCTTGTATAAGAATTCCACAGCTATTATGGTGAATCCCTAGTAGTTTGATACTATAATTAACCTTTGAAATAAGATATTCAATATATTTTTGAGTTCATAAAATATATTTTAAAATTATGTGAAGATATGTATAGTGAATAGTCAAGTGATTGATATCCACCTTTGCTTTCTCTCAATCCTTCCATGTTTGATGCAAGTTGTTTCCCTCTAGAAAGTCGCATGAAGTGTTGTCAAGTGTATGGGACTATTTTAGGTTGTAAAGGTAGCCTTAGTATCTATAAATTATCTATATTTTACTTACCTTAGATAAATTTAATGCATATCACTTCAATGTTTAAATACTAATGTCAAAATATTCTAAGACTTTGAAGCTAGTGTTGTAAGTCATGTTCTCTTAATAAAAAAGTATGATAGTCAAGAGGAGATATTTATAGTATATCACCCCCTTAAAGTATATTAATTTATTGTACATTTATACCTCTTTTCATCCAATCAATCAATTAGTGTAGGTGATAAGCACTTAAGTATCAATCTAGTGAGCTATCCCTTAAACCTAGAGGTCTACCTCTACCATAGGCAATCCACAAGCCTAGAGGTATTAAAATGTTACCCAAATATTAGAGTAGGATTAAGAAATATGGTTAAATATTTGGTGATAACACTATCTATGGATGAAATATTTACATTCAGGAGCTTAACTCTATGAATAATCCTTAACACTATCGACCCATCCAAAATGCTTAGTCAAGGATCAAAGGCTATTGACTTTCACTCAAAACTCACCGTACAAGGTGCAGGGGACCAGGATTTATTTAGGATTTTTTAAGGGGTATATGGGATTTAAATCCATGGAAATAATTTTTGGATTTGAGGCTTATACCCTATGAACCATTGTTAAGATGGTAGGCCACTAAAACCCTTCATAAACCCTGATAAGGACTCAATGAAGAATTTTTGCCCTCAAATGCCTTAAAATGAGGTAGTTGAGTATGTAAATGGTTTTAATGGTATTATTAATTCTCATACTCACTTAAATGAATCACTAGTTAACACATTCATGGTATATAGTGTATAGATCAAGACTAGAGAAGACTTATACATGCTTGGGAAGGATTTCTCAATACTTATGTGAAATAAATTAGAAAGATTCTACATTTTTTTCATTATTATAAAGTGTTATATACATATAAATGTTTATAATACTTGAAAATGACTACCTACATGGGTCTACACATTTAATATCCACTTGAAGATATGCATAAGTTCCTAGTTATGGGGCTGTGTGTATAAGAAGAAGAAGCAAATGGCTTAACCCAACAAATAAAAATGATCCAAAGGATATAATAGATATGTTTCACAATCTTATAGTTGTCCAAGTGATATCATAACTCCATTTTAAGGCAAAACATAAGAACCCTATCATTAGGCCTATTATCCTAATACCCTCCTCAAGACATGACTAATTAAAGACTGAAGGTAGAGGATAATGAGGGTTGAATGAGACCTTAAACTGGAATGGAATTATTATTTAAATATTTTTACATGTGTAAGAGGTTTTTTTTAATAATAAATCTTGAGATTGGCCATTTTAGCCTAAAACTATCTTGAGAGTGCATAGAATGCAAGATAATCCCCTGAGGAACACCTTCTTGTACTCAAAACTATACAAAGGTTTTACACGGAGTATTTATCACATGGATAATTTTGAGGTGACTTTTCCACTAGAAATTAGTGACATTAGTTCATAGGTTGAAGTCGTAACATTTATGAACTATCGTTAAGAGTTCAAACCCTCTAAAACCTCTTTAAAACCCTAATATAGAATTGATGGTATAAACATTGATAAATTTAAGATAAAAATATATAACTTAGATTTGGAGATACCTATAAATAATTGTGAATTTTCAGGATGTCCTATTCATGACATTGGTTTATATGGATAGTTGTATAGATCCACTAAAAACACTTTTTTTTCAAGGTTTAGTGATAATTTTAAGGTAAAAGGCTAAATAAAAAATTATAGACCATTTAATAATGTATTTTGAGATGTTTTAAAACTTATTAGATCATAAAATATTCTCAAATATTCTTGGAAATGATTTTATAAGTTTGAACTAAAGAACCAATCTAGAAGTGCTACTGAAAGGTGACTTAGTCACTTAAATGAGCAAGAGTTGTAGGTGTATACTACTTGGAAGGAATAATTAATGGTGTAATATGTTTTTATATAAATTTAAAAATCTCATTCATCCATACTTGAAGGTCATATGCAAGCCTCTTGATCATCCAAGCATCTAACACTAAGTGACTAGGACCAGTTACCTAGTAGGCCTATTTGGTCAACAAAAGAAGATGAGTATTGGTGTAGAGGGTTGATAAATGAGTAAATGTGAGCCATGAACACATTTTTAACTAAATAATTATGGTTATCATACACTTTTCATATCCTAAATGGAGGATGGGGTAGTTTCCAACCATTATTAGCTTGAAAGAGAGGGGTAGGCCACTAAATATTTAACAGAGTCCTTATTAGACCATATTTATACTATTGTAACTATCATGAGGAGAAGTCGTTGAAAAATTTAGTGTGGCTATGTATTTAATGGGGTCATCCATGGCTTAATTATCTCCTATCTCCTACACTTCCATGCCCAAAAGCTCATTAAAGACCACCAACTAGCCAAGACAACACATGGAGAGAGCATAGAGTTGTTATTGATGTATGTAACGAATGATGGAGCTCATGAGGGTTATAATGACCTATTATACATAATTACACACTAAATTAACCTCTATTTATCTTCTCTTATTCTATAAATTAAGGATAGAATACCATTGTAAGCATACCTAAGCTAGGTATGATGAAACTCTACCCAAATTGTATCTTGCAAACCTTTTGAATGAATATAAGGACTGGTTCAAATTCTATTGATAACTTAGTGTGCCTGATGCTTGTTGATTTTCAAAAGTGATTGAGATTCATCTTAATTTTTAGGTTCTTGCCTTCACCTAGTTATAGGATATTATCTAAATAGGCCATATGGTGTGTAGAAGTGTTGGTGACTATGTTTGAAGTAGAATCTAATTAGTAGTGTCATGAGAGAAAACCTTTCATTAATGTTAAATTTGCATCCACTTAACATATCCTCCATATGAAATATTTATTCTTAGGAATCTCTAACAGATAATGATCTAAACTCTAGTCCTTGTCTTATTATCAAGTATTATTGAAGGATCAGTTAGAGTGAAATAAAATATGTTGGTGGATCACCTCCCCTTAGCTTAGGTTTTATTTCATGCATCATATTCTATCTCTTTTCATCACCAAGTTATTATTTTTAATAATTGATTTACAATTTATGCACTAGGGGAGTTAGCCCCAAAACTATCACCTCATCAACTAGGTCACCCACACCTAGAGGTGATCTCATTGCATTAGCTGGATGAGTCCGGCTTGAAACACCACTACCTCAAGGGTAAAATCTAGACTGATAACACTAATTCTAAATAATGATCCTAGATAGGTGTATCAACCCTCTCTGAATAATGATCCTAAATAGGTTTATGAACCATATTTGAATATTGATCATAAATAGGTGTATCAACCCTCTCAAACAATCATGGTGGTGGTAGGGGTTGAGGAGGAGATATCACTGACTATAAAGGATAATCATACTCTACATCTGTAATTATGACTTATCTATTGTAATATATATACTTTAGGTATTTATGCACTGTAGAGGGAATAATATAAATTCTATACACCCATGGGCATCCTAAAAACATGTCAAATACCCCATTTCTATGTAAAAATAGTAGTAGTATGGCTAATATGGTTGATCCCACCTAAAGAGGTAATAATGTGCATCCCAAGTTAATGTTTCTCTATCTATAAAAACCTTTGAATTTTATTTATATATCTTGAAAATATTGTCACATGTACCCAAAGGAATGGAAAAAATCCATCATGAAAATTTTCTTATTAACCAATGTCAATGATAATATTATGTATAGGTTGTTCATCGGTTAGGATCATATGAACAATGAATAAAAATATGAATTCTCATCCACCATCTCATTTCCTTTTAATATGATCATGGGTACCTAAGGTGGAATATTATTAACCATATATATGATAATATGTAGGGGGTGATCATATGTCACCAGTGGAGGATTCATGTTGTATGCATAATGTACCTCTAAAATGTCCTTAGTTTATATCAATTCATGTTTAGGAAAATTATCAAAAAATATCTTCATTTATTGATTTATATTAAGTTTTCAACAATAATCCTATGTGGTATTTACCAAATTGACTATTTTATCATCTATGATATCTTGCATCTTATGTATTAGCTTGAAACATTAGTTTGTTGAATACCCTACAATCTAATGATACTCACAATATGAATTGATTTCAGAGTTATTTGGTTTAAGTATACTTGGATTGAGATCTTATGCAAGAAGGAGTGTGATAAATTTACACTCAAGAAAATTATTTAGTATCACATGAGGAGGTGATGGTAATCATGAAAACTACCTCTTTGGTGGAGCTATCAATTGTAACTAGTTTGTATGTTGTGACATTGCATTAAAAGTAATTTTTATTTCATAATTCTTATCAATTGGTGTAGCCCTATAATTTGGTTTGATTTAAAACTTCATTTTTGAAGTAATAATAGGAGTTTATATATACTTGATTTTACTAAAAAAAAATAATTTTGACTTATATATCCCTCATTATATGAATTAACTTATCAAATGGTTTTAATCTTTTGAAAAGAATGTAATCATAAAGTGGTGATAGAAAACTTTGTTTTTATATATTGTGTAATTCATTGTCTACTATAACATTGGTCAGTTTGGCTATCATAGTCTCATATAGAAGAATAAAATCATTAATTTGGTCATTGGACACTTAATTTAGTTTAGAATTTTTTTCACATGATAACTTATTGTTGATGTTCATATAAAAGTACATTATGAGTTGATTATCCAGGGGGTTTAATTTTCTAATAGATTAGAGAGGGAGATCATAGAACCATGTCAATCCATTATCCTTAAGACTTCTTATAAATAACTTGGTTAATAGTTTGTATTTGTATACATAGTTCAAGAATGTTGCATGGAACTACTAGGATGTTGCTAAAAAAACATTTACCTTCATATAGTGAGAGTTTTGGAGATATGAAACTTGTTGTTAAAGGGTGGGGTTATATATCATGGGCCAATGGGTTATGGATCAAAGAGTGTGAATCCATGGCATGGATAACTCTTGATGCACCTTATTATAATTGTAAGACCTTGGTACTTAGATTTGGCACAAGTTCCTTAATGGAATGTGCATATACATCATAGGAGGGATGAATGTTTCTTGCATAGGAATGGGCATCATAATTTGTTGGAGTCTTCATGTTTATAACAAACTTTGGGTAGATCTCACATAGGTCATTGAAGGTTTAGGCATAAGAATTGTAACATTAGTAGTTATCTAAATACTTGATATATAACCTTGAGCCAACTTTATCTACTCATCTCTTAATATATATAACATTACATTGATTTCATTTGGATTCATTTTTAGATATTTAATGAAATTTTCATCCTCCAAGGTATATTTTTGGTCTTTAGTATTTGTACCATAAATATTAATATTCATGATAATACCATAAATAGGTTGAATAGGATATGTTAGGCAATCCGTAATAGGAATAAAAATGTGAGTTGTGCAAGCCCTTTGGTGTATATTAGTAACAATAGGCATCTCAGATTGGATGTTATAACAATAAAATTAGATAAAGGCTTGGGATTGTTCATTATTAACTTTAACCTTATTAATTATTTTAGATTTGATCTTTCTTACCCAATTTTTTACATAACTGATCTAAATAAGATACAATATACAATGTAAAACAATATGAAAAGAGAAATTTAATTACTTATTTTAACTAGTAATGTCCATTCAACATTGTCATTATCAATGTGTATTATTAATGACTAAGTGGAAATGAAATTTGAAAATCAAAGCCTAACACTGAAATCTAAAACACTAGAAGGATGAAACCGTAAGGGAACCTAGATATTTTCATGGTTGGATATGTGTATGGGTTCACCAGTATGTTTTACCATAATTTATATTAATGTGTGAGATTAATTTAATTCAAATATAAATTTTATATATAATTTATATATCAAGATATGGCATTCAAGCATACATATAAATATAGAAAAGTGATATTGATACTTTTGATTTGACAAGGGAATATGTAAAATATATAAATTATTAAATAGATCATGATAATTACCTTTTATAGTTGACTACCTAACCATTAATATATTTTAGAAGTTAAAATTAGTGTTAAGTAGGCTTATGGTTTTTTGGGTTATGAAACTAATTCATTGGTTGCACTAGGTGAGTTCCATAAGAGAGGGTTAGTATCATTGGTTGATACTGACCTATGTAAAATAAATGAGGCAATGATTGTATGATCATCTATGATGGTATTTTCTTACTCTTTGTTTATAATCCTAAACCTTGATGATGCATGTAGCTCCAAAAATCAGTCTCATTTGCCTTAAGACTCTATGTGTGCTTATGAGGGATATACATCTATAAAAATGGAGGAGGTGTGATGGTTGAGATGACCCCAATCACCACCATATAATGATTGACCACTAACAACCTATGAAATACTCCAAGGATATAAATCAAGTCACATATAATTCTCCCACCTAGTGTGATTGTGATATTGTGCTCCCTCCCTATATGTATAAAACTAATGATGTGGCTTTGATACTTTAGAATGATTTATTTTACTTGGTGTTTTAGTGATTTATACTTAGCTTTCTACCACTCCTATTGATAGGTATGCAAATTGGGAATAATATGTTAATTGTTCTTAGTGTGAAATAGTGTGTAGATGTGTATCAAATAAGTATCAAGCCCATTTTGAATAATACCTAGATTTGTTTATATATGGATCTAATTTATTGATTACTCATACTATTGACATGATAAGCTAATGGGTTGACCCTAAGGATGAGTTAATTTTATAAAATAGTCATTGTTGGGAGCAGATAAAATTGAGCAAAACAGGTCAGTGTTGACTCATGACACAAACAATATCTATTGGAGATGACATGTATCTAGCTAAACTAAACTAAGAGTAATGATATGCCTATGTAGGATATAAATGAGACTTTAAATAGAAGGTGAGTTTCATGTAGGTTTATATAGGTAAAATAAAAGGGTTGACTTATATTATAGCATGTAAGTGTGAAAGAATGGAAGATTAAGACCTTGTTTGATCATTCAAGTCATGTGTGGTAGCTTTATTAAGTACCAAAGACCATATTTTAGTATATATAATTATTAAATTTCTAAAATATTAAAATTCTTAAAAAAATAAATCAATTGGAAATCCCAAACACCTTCAAATATACTTCCATGGTATACTTCAACTCACTTTTAAAATATATCATGAAATAATTATCTTACCTTTTTAAATTAAAAGGATTTCATTGTTATTATATTATGAAATCAAGGACAAAGTGGAATATATTTAAAATCTATCCTCTTGAAAAGACAAAGTAATATGAAATGAATTAGTTGTAAATGATTGAATATAACTTCTCAATAATTAATGCTTTCTCATATAGCTTCTCCATAGATAATGCTTTGTCATATATTTATAAACTTTGTTCATCACTTTATTTACTTACAACATAGATCAATTTAACCCACATGTATTGTAATCAAGATTAAAATAATGCTTAGTCTTGATTTTATTAACAACATATATTGAAGTAGTGAATATCCCAACAATGATAATAAAATGACAAAAACTAAGAATGTGAAGAAAACAAACATGATCTAATCTAAAATAAAATGAAATACAAACTAAATATTGAAAGAGAACAATAAAAAAAATGAATAAAATACTACAAAACAAGTTGAATAATTAAAATATATTAAACTAAATAAAAATATAGATAAATATTATCTTAATTTAAAAATAAAAATAAATGTAAAATTTACAATAAATGATATAACTTGAGTCATTTGAGATGAATGAGAGAAATAATAATTTTATTGAGAAGTTAAAGAATAGTTTCTTTACTATATACATAATGTAAAAACCAAAATAGAAAATAAATTTTCAAGCCGAACATAAAATGCTAATAATCTGTAATATATGCATATGCATCAAGTGTCCTTTAATATCAAGAAAAGTATACTAGTTAATCTAAAGCATGTGACAAAAATAATTCTACAATCTCAAAATATATTAGCACTTGAATGAATCTTGAATAATCATCTAGATAATAAATAATGATTAGATATACTTGATTGTATCAAGAAATATATCTTAACATCATAAAATGTGTTATTTGATCTTCCTACAAACATAAACCTAAATCAGATATCTTGCACATAGAATAAATACAATAAAAAACTTTATGAAGCTCCTTATACCTGTATAATTATCCTAGAATAATGTTTATTCTAAATATTTTTAAAACCTCCATAATAACTTGGTTATAACTTAAAGTTATAATTGAAACAAAATTATTGAGTGTAGCTTAATAAAGTTAAATTATATTTATTTTATGTCAATAGATATTAAATTAATAAATCACTTTCTAAAAGTGAGTTATAAAATGACTTTGACATTAAAATAAATTTTAATAAACCATTAACACTAAAATTACTAATGGGTGGGGGCTCACTAACATATTGAATCAATTTTAAGTCATTTTTTAAAAATATGAATAAAAATGAAGATCAACTATTCAAAACAAGATTGAATTAAAAAATAATTTTAAAATTAAATTATCATACATGCATTTTTATTGAAATTAAACACATCTACATCCATATTTATTAGAAAATTCTTTTGAAAAATAATCTCTTTTTTAAATTTAATAAATTTTATTAATGTATTTATAATTCAAACAATAAAATCTACTCATTCTCATCATTATATATACTATAAAAATCCATATATGTTAAAAAAAAAGTATGATTTCAGCATTGCCATCATTTTCTATTGCATGAAGAAATAAAAATAGTCAAATATTCATTTGAATTTAAAGGATAAAAATAAATATCAAATTATTATAAGTAATATGGGAACCAATGTCATCAAAACATAAACTTAACTTAGATATCTTGCACATAGAATAAATACAATAGAAGATTTTATGAAGCTCCTTGCACCTATATAAATTATCATATAATAATGTGTCCAAATATTTTTAAAACATCCATAATAACTTGGTTATAACTTAAAATTATAATTGAATCAAAATTATTGAGTGTAGCTTAATAAAGTTAAACTGAATTTATTTTATGTCATTAGATATTTAATTAATAAATCACTTTCTAAAAGTGAGTTATAAAATGACTTGGACATTACAATAAATTTTAATAAACCATTAACACTGAAATTACTCATGGGTGGTGCCCTACTAACATATTGAATCAAATGTAAGTCATTTTCAAAAATAAGAATAAATATGAAGTCCAACTATTCAAAACAAGATTGAATAAAAATAATAATTTTAAAATCAAATCATAGTACATGCATTTCTATTGAAATTAAGCACATCTACATCCATATTTTATAGAAATTTACTTTGAAAAATAATCTATTTTTCAAATTTATTCTATTTTAGTCTTGCATTTATAATTCAAACAATAAAATCTACTCATTCTCATCATTACATATATTATAAAAATCCATATTTGTCAAAAAAAAGTATGACTTCAGCATTGCCATCATTTTCTATTGCATGAACAAATAAAAATAGTCAAATATCCATTTGAATTTAATGGATAAAAATAAATATCAAAGTATTATAAGTAATAAAGTAACCAATGTCATCAAAACTACTAGCAAAAAATATGTTTATGTATGTATAAATACTAAAATAAAACCAAGATGAAATTCAAATGAGTTAAATTTTATTAATTATTTTCATCTTGATTTGAAGAGACCAAATTTACCAACATGATTCACTTATCAGTTTGACATTTAGTGTAATCCAAAGGAATTATCAATGTATCAATCCACACATGATTTATAGATTCATCATCTACCTCCAACATGATCTTATTCTTTTCATGGGTAATCACCAGTGAGATAGAATAGATTCTAATGAATTTATGAATAGAAGAGACCCTTTTTTGTGACACATTAGAGGTACTTAGTGAGGTTATTTTTTCAAGTTCAAGGAGCTTATTGGTAGATCGGGAAACCTCCTTATTATCTATTAGGTGACAAAGTTTTAAGTTGAAATAAACACTCAAATAATCATGCATAAATGGGTAAGGTTTCTAGTTCATTCTCTCAAAGGCCTACAAAATAATAACACATTGTGTTTATAAACTAAAATGTCTAAAATTAAAATGGGGTTTTACATTCAATATCCCCCACCCCACCGACCCTCCACCCCCTACCCTTTGTTTATGACCAATAAATATCATAAATGTGCTAGCATCCCTTCACCTTTGAAGGGCCAAACATAATTTGCATTACATTCTATAATATGGTTTTAATATTTTTAGTCATGTCTACCCATATATTTATTCTTATTGAATTATGGTAATCCCTACTCCATCCGAGCATTCTTCCCCAAAAAATTAAAACATGTGTACTTGGTATTTAAATCCATTCAACCAACTAAGCCAAATCACCATATGAATTTATTGTCTCAACAAAACCTTTAAAAATATATTAAAATCAAATCATTAAAATAAAATAAGCAAGAATTTGTCTTAACTAATTCATGATACAAACAAAATTCAATAGTCAATCTTCAATGCTAAGTCTATTTATTACATCTATTAGTCTCAATCACTATATAAAAGTTTTCACACATTTATTGCTTATTGATGAGGACATAATCTTGAGATAAAAGGTTATATCAATCAAATTTCATGCAATAAATCACATTAATTCTCAAAATATTAGAAATATCATCATTATATTTAATTATAACTATAGCTTCTTCCTGTTAACAATAAATCAACAAGATTTAAATTAAATATACCCATCTAATGAACCTTTATATTAATAATTAAAAATATATATATTTAAAATATTTTAATTATATGTTATACTGAGGTTCGTCCTACCTTTCTAAATATATTTTGTGAAAACAAGATCCACTCACTTTATGTAGAACCTTGAAGACTCATTTAGCAGGAAATCAAGGTGAGGTGTCAAAACATAGATATCAAGCCCAAAATATTTCAATAAAAATTTAATATAAATAACCAACCTTTATTTTATTTTTATGTTTTTAAAAACTCAAAAAAATTTCATTCATTCCAAAATTTTCTATTTCTAAAAAAACCGAAATGGCTCAACATGGAGTTTAAAATACACTTTTAGATGCAATATTAAGACATTTCTTTGTTTAGACAAAACTAGTAAGTGTAAATGATTTTAAAAAAATCCTTGGTATCACAAAATCATCTAACATTTATTTATATAATGGTATTATATGAATTCAAAATAAACAAAAGATAAAAATGAAATAGAGTGTTTATTACTGTCATAAAGATTTCAAAATGCAAACCCAATAACAAAGTCACTCTTCATGATAGATAAATTCATAATAACTTACTTCCTTGAAATGATAGTCATATAAAATTAAACCTAAATTTTTCTCCCTTACTTTTATCTTATATTATCAATATTTAAACAATATTTTTTCTTTATCATGAAAAGGTTCACAATCATTCAAACACATTTCCATAATGTGCAAGAACTCATATTATGGTTTCAAAAGAGAGAAGGTTCAGTTATGAGTGTAACTTAAAACACATTTTATCACAATTCAGTCTTAAAAAAAAATTCTTACCTTAAATAAAGAATGATTTTATTTATTTTTTTAATTTTTAAATTGTTAGTGAAGAAGAAAGAAAGTTATCTATATTAAATCCACTTCCCAAGTTAAGACTTTGGTGTGTGATTTTATCAATAATTTATACAATGGACCCAAAGTTTATATAAACTAAGATTTTAAAATCTATATCAAACAGAGTGGGCTCTATCATGATATTGATACTAAAACTTGTAACAAACTCATATTATAATTAAGATGGAAAGAATTAATGATAATCAAGCACAAAGTTATAACCTTTTTACTAATATTGAATGAGAGATATCATCTAAGACAATTATCACAAACAAAAAGTGTGTCAATTAATGGTATGAAATTTTATTTATTCATATATTGAGTGTGACACCTAAACCACTCTAAAATATGCTATTTATAATAACAAATAATATGAAAAATTATCCAGTTTTATTCAAAAAAATTATCAACCATCTAAAGTTGTTTTAATATTAACGAAGTGTGAAGAATGACAAAAATCAACATGGAATTTAGATCCAAACTTATTTTTAAAATCAAGCATGAGAGTTGTCCCCCACCAAAATTAAAAAGTGTTAGTCAATAATTATAAAAAATCATAACAAAGTTATAGAAAACTTTTCAAAACAAAATTAGGGTGGTTGTAAATTTTTTAATAATAAGTTTGTCATTTTTTACCTTACAATATAAGTCCCCAACTAGAGCCTATTATTACACTCAAAATTTAATTTTATTGGATTTTTAGGTACCCATTTGTGATTTTTTTTTAAAAAAACCATGTTTTCATCTAAATTTTAGGCCTTCATTTTTACTAAATCATGAAATATGGATTTCCATTATAGTAGTACATGTATTATTACTTTCCTGTAAGAGATAATTAAATTTTTTAAAACTTAACTATTCAAAATTTTATTTTCTCATTGTAGTGTTGTCTTCAAAGTTCCATTTTATGATTCATAAAGCGTATCAAAATTTGTAGACTCTATACATAAGTATTTTAATTTTTTAAAACTTTTTATTTAATTCCTACTTTTTCTATTCATTTTATTGTTTGTAAAAAAAATGCCATTTTCAATGAAATTAGACATCTTTTACAAATAAAACTTTTTGAGCTTACATGTCTTTAAGTCCCAATTTTTCCAATATATTTCCTATAAGACTTGTATTGATATTTATGAGCATTGTAAAAATGAAATAAAGTAATATTTTATGCTTTTAAGTCTTAATATTCCATTCACTTTTTTTTCATCAAGATTTTCAGATTTATTGGACATCCTTTACATGAAAGTTCATTGAACTTGCTCCTAACAATGTCCAAATTTTCTCAGTTATTTACCAAATGAGTTTAAAAGAAATTGAAGAGATTTAAAAAGATGTTTTATAATGTTTTGATGATTATAAATAACCTATATAATTCTTTTACAAAAATCATATTTTAAGAAATCACATATTAGTGTACGTGATAGGCATTTTCTAAAATAATAAAAAATAGCCAAAGTGCCTTTTTATAGCTTTGTATATTTCAAATGAAAACAATTTGATGAAACATAGATACATAGGGTTTTATAAAATATGAAATAATGCATACTTATACCTTTTTATCACAAATGACATACATTTAAAATGGGTTGCATGCATGTTTTAGAGGCACTTCAATTTTTTGGAAATATTTTATTTTGTATCAAATTTTTATTTTTGAGAAATCGATGCCTTGGGATAACCAAATCATTATTGAATGTAATGTGGGATAAATGACGTAACAATAATATTTTAAAATGAATGATAGAATGGTTGAAATGTTCTCCATTTATTACACATTATGCCACTACCCATTAGATAAGTCAATAAATTATCTAAAAATCATAATGACATAAATTTGTGCTAACAAATGGAAAAATATTACCACAATAAACTAATACATATTGGAATGAAAATAATTTTCATAATATTCCACCTGTATTCAATGATAAATAATAAAGTATGGTACATTCATCTTCTACATGAATGATCTTTCACATTATTGCATATGTAACGATTGAACTACTTATATTGTAGTTTAATTTTGGTGCTCTCATAAGGAGTAAGTATAAGAAGTGTCACCTAGCATGCAATAAAATAGAGATATTTTCTCACATGTGCATAAAAATTTAATGACATTTGATAGTGTTAAGGATTCACAGAATATTATAATAAGTATTTTATAAGCATGCAAGATTACCATAATGCCCTACAAGTGGTGCAATATATCATGTGGTCACATAGCACAATGTCCTTAAATTTAGCTTGTGAACCAATGTGGATTTTCATGGATCACATAGTGATCATTATATTCATGTGTGTGTTACTTTTAATATTTTTAGCATTTGATGAGCATTTTATGGATTTGTTTATCAAAAAAAATTGTGGGGGCAATTAAAATTTTTAGTCATTTAAAACACTTTTAGAAGGTATTTTATAATTTTACAAATTTTGCATTAAAAATGGTGTTATAATTTTTCTTGGATTTTAAAAATTAAATGAAAATACATATTATGGAGGGATTCCATGTTATTTGTTTTATAGATCTAGAAAAAATGTTATTTTTGTTAAAATAATTCACCTACATAATTTTTTTATGTCCAATATTTTTTTACATATATTTTTTAAATTCCCAAACTAATTTTATTTTATGACATTAAAAAAATGAATTGGTTTTTAAAATATTATTGCCCTTGTAAGGCCTATACCATACCTAATCGCCAAAAAAAAAAAAAAAAAAGCTTTCCATCCCTCTCTATAACCCTAGATGGATTCCCATCCCACTTGGGCCTCTTTACTACCTTTGTGTACACATATAGCTTAGGCTTCTCCTTTTATCATTCATGCACCACTTCCTTGTCGTTTCCATTTTTTCTTCAATATATTTTATTTTTTCTCCCCTCTCTAGGTGGATGCCTCACTGATATTGAACTCCAACATCATTTACAATTATCTCTTATCTAACATATCTCCTTAACCATCTCATCAAACTACACTAAAAAACCCCACACCTGACCTTGTGTATCAACCCCATTGAGTTTGACTTAGAAAAATATGATAATTATTTTAATTTTAATCTATGCATTCTTCCATTATAATTCACCATGAGAATATAATTAGTGATGCACATACAACACTTTAAGTATGTTAACTATAAATAAGCATGTAGTATATAACAGGCATTGATCACTAACAAGATATGAAACACATCATAGCTAAAAATGGAAAGTAATTACTAATATCTAACCACAACTAGTACAATGATACAATTGTTAAGCACAAAATGTACTGAGAGGGGGGGTTAATAAGTATATATGTAATAAAATTGAAATAATAATATACACCACACGAGAGAGAGAGAGAGAGAGAGAGAGAGAGAGAGAGAGAGAGAGAGAGAGAGAGAGAGAGAGAGAGAGAGAGAGAGAGAGAGAGAGAGAGAGAGAGAGAGAGCAGATTTTTACATGAAAACCCAAAGTGAGAAAAACCATGGAGAACAATCTCAAGTATATGAATGAGCACCAACTCAAAATACAAAGTTTGCAAGCACCAACTTGCAAGAGCACCAACCCTTTTGTCGATCACCAACATAGAAACTATTTGTGAGAACCAACCCATAGGAGCACCAACCCATAGGAGCTCAAAACCCTCTTGTGTATTAAACACAACTATCTCTCAATATTGATTACTCAAAAAATGATAGAACTCTACAATATCTCCTAATTTTTTGTCTTTGAAAATAAATACAAACCATGCACTCTCTTTCATATTACAAATGGCTTCTCAATCCTTTATTTATAGCTTTCCAAATGACATTTTACCTTCACCATTTGTGACCCTTCAATCCTCATGGAAAATTGTGCCAAACTTGTATGACCCTTCACATCCTTGCATTTGAAAAGTCATATGGTGACCCTTCATAAGAACAAGCATCCTTTCCTCTTTTGTCTTTATCTTGGTGACTTTTCATATTCCTTAAAGTGTCCCTTCATGGAAAAATGTGCCATACCTCTTTTGTCTTCACATGGTGACTCTTGGAATTCTTTAAGATGACTCTTCATGAGAAAATGTGTCCCATTCCTCTTTCATCTTTTACCCCATGACTCTTTGACTTCTCCATGGGCCCTCTTTTGACTTATATGCAACCAAAAATATATTCATTAATATTAAATAAATATTAACACACATTAGCCAAGATATGAATATTAAAAATACCATTAAATGTAATAGAGCCTTTATCACCAATAATGCTAGACCTCTGACATCAATAACAATATTTCCAATAATCTCCCCCTTTGTCATTGAAGGCAACTTCAAACTAAAACTACTACATCCTAAAACCTGCACATAATACCATCTAAAAAACATACAATAACTCCCCCCTTATTAATATTAATATGTATCTATTCCCTATACCTATTTCTACACCTACACTTGTACCTATTATTCTCCCCCTTTAACATCAATAGCAAAGGGCCTACCTGGAGCTAAAACTTAGCTCCCCCTCAACTGATGCTGAACTTCAATGGCAAGAAGTAAAATAAATTACTCCCAACTTCTCTCGTAGATACTCAAATGTGTCTTTCTGTAGTGCCTTTGTGAAAATATCTGCAGTCTACTTTGTAGTACTGATATATTCCATCTTAACTTGTTGATCTAAAACTTTCTCTCTCAATAAGTGATATCTAATGGGAACATGTTTTGTTATTGAATGCATCACTAGATTACTCGAAATATCTATAGCACTTGTGTTATCACAAAAAAAATATAAATAGGTTCATCATACTTTACCTTGATATCTTCCAAAGTTTGCTTCATCCAAAGCACTTGAGTACAACAAAATACTACTGAAATATATTCTACTTCAGCTATAAAAAGTGATATTAAATTTTTCTTATTTCTTAGCCATGATAATAAGCTATCACCAAGGAAGAAAGCTCCTCTACTTGTACTCTTTTTATCATCCAAGCACCCTACCCAATCTAAATCTGTATAAGCAACCAAAGTGAAATATTTACCTGTGAGATACCATAATACATAATCCAATGTCCCCTTGATATATCTAAATACTCTCTTCACCAACTGAACATGACTGTCTTTTAGATATGACTAATATATTACAACCATACCTACTACATGTATGATTCCTAGCCTTGATGTTGTCAGATATATAAGACTACCAATCATAGATCTATACAAAGATTGATCTGTAATAGGTGAATCTTCATCCTTGATCACCTTATTTCTTATACACATTGGTGTGCCAACTGGTGCACAATTCTCAAAACCAAATTTATTCAACATTTCCTTGGCATATTTACTTTGAGATATGAAAATTTCTTTATCTGACTAGAATATTTACAATCCTAATAAAAATGAAAATTCTCCAAGCATAGACATCTCAAATTCTTTTTGCATATTATCAAAAAATTATTTTAACATCTTTTTAATATTTCCTCCAAAAATGATATCATCAACATATACCGTAACAATCAATTGATGCTCACCTTTTGTTTTGATGTAGAGATTACTATCAGTAAATTCTCTCTTGAAACCTTGATCTTGCAAGTACTTATCAAGTCCTGCATACCAAGATCTAGGATCTTGTTTCAATCTATACAATAATTTCTTCAATCTGCATATATGGCTACTAATATTTGAGAGAATAAATCCCTTAGGATGCTCAAATTAGACCTCTTCTTCTAGAGTCACATTCAAGAAGGTAGATTTGACATCCATCTAAAACACTTAAAAAAATTTAAACACTGCATATGCAAGAAACATTCTAATAGCATCTAACCTTTCCATTGGTGCAAAAGTTTCTTCAAAATCTAGTCTCTCAATTTGAGCATATCCTTTACATACTAATATTGCTTTATTTCTGGTCACTTCTCCATTTTCATTCAACTTATTTCTATAAACCCATTTTATTCCTCTCACATTGTGATCTTTTGGTCTAGGCACTAATTATCAAGTATCATTCTTTTCTATCTAATTTAATTATTCATCCATAGCCTTAACCCAATGATTATCATGTCTAGTTTTTGAAAAAGTTCTAAGCTGAATTTTGGATAACAAAGAAAAAATTAATTTGCTCAAATTCACTTACCATCATTCTTATAGTGAAAATTCCTTCATTTATGTCCCCAATGATGTCACTTTGATTATGATATCTCTGAACATATTTGGATGGAGTTTTGGTGCCTTTTTTCTCCTTCTTATCTTCATCTAATTCTTCAAAACCTTACTCTTCAATGATTTCAGGAATGTCTATTAGATCACTGATTCTTTGTGTTCCATCTTCTTCTATCCTGACACTTGCACTTTCAACAATTGTATTGGTTCTTTTGTTATAACATTTATAACATTTACTTTTTCAAGAATAACCAAGAAATATACCTTCATTTTATCTAGATTCAAACATACCAAGTTTTTCATCTATTCTCTTTATGAAGCATCTACTGTTGAAAACTTTGAAATAATCAATTGTTTTTGGTTTGTCTTTCCATAGCTCATAAGGAGTCTTGTCGCTATTGACTCTCAATATTTCTCTATTATAAATATGCACTACTATAGCAACTACCCCTCTCCAATATTTATCTACTATCTTAGATTAATTTAGCATTGTCCTTGCCATCTCCTAAACTATTCTATTTTTCCATTCAACTACTCTATTTTGATGTGGAGTTCTAGCTACTGAACAATGTCTCTTTATTCCATGGTCTTCAAAAAACTTAATAAATTGATCTAAAATGAATTATCCTCCTTTATTTGATCTTAGACACTTAATCTTCAAATTGGTTTCATTTTCAACTAATTCTTTGAATTCTTTTAAATGTCTAAAATATTCTAATTTTTCTTTTAAAACATTACCCAAGTCATACGTGAAAAATCATCAATAATAAACATGAAATACTTCTCACCTTGAGTACTTTGAGTTCTCATAGGTCCACACAGATCAATGTGAAAAAGATCTAGCATCTGAGTAGTCAAGTACTCTTTTGTTTTGAACCACCTTCTAGCATGCTTCCCATGCTGACAAGGTTCATAAAACATGTTAGATGGCTTGTAATCTTTGGAATATTTTTGACTGCTTGCTTCTTGCTTATGTTGATAAGACTGTTAAAATTTATGTGACCCATTCTCCTATGCCATATCCAACTTTATTCAATCTAACTCAAACAATATCTTTGACTTTTGATGTCTGATAGCATATATAAATTATTGCATGTTCTCTGAGCATCTACAACCAACATATCTAAATATTTTCTTCTAATTTCAAAACCTTTTGCATAAAAATTTAGTGTGTCCCCCTGATAAAAAATTTGACTTACACTCAAAATATTATGCTTAAGACCTTATACATATAAAACATTTTCATTTTTATTTTTACCATTATCCAAACTTAGTGTACCTTTTTCAACAAATCTAGTAGTAGTATTGTCTCTGAATTTCATTGTGCCACCATTAATCTTCTTCAAGGTTATGAAATTGTTCTTATCTATTGTCATGTGTCTCAAACATCCACTTTCAATGAACCATGGCTTTTTTTCATTTCTTGCATGCAAAATAGTCTGCACCAACATAGATTTTTTAGGTTGTTTCTTTTGCCATGAACCTGTTTGAAATTTCCTCTTGATGAATGGAGCCTTGAAACTCTAGTCCTTATTGATTAAATCAAACATGATTCTATAGCACCAAGATGTGTGTCCAAAGTTATTTCACTTGTAACATATTATGGCCTCTTCATTAAATCCCGATAGAGGAGTAAAAGAGTTGTGGCTTCTGCTTGACTCTGTATGACTTTCCTTCTCCTTATTTCAGAAACTGTTAGCTCTTTTTCAACATTCTAATTTATTATGACCATATCCATTATAATAAAAATAGTAACCATAAAAATAGGACCTATTTGTGCATCTCTACCCTAGTCACCTTTTGTAGCTTTGTTCCCTCTAGCCTTCTTTGTTTGAGATGTCCTCTATATTCTTAAACTTCTTCCCTTTTTATTTCTTCTTTTGTAAGAGCTTCAACATAGCTCTTTCCTTTTTTCTTGTCTGTGAAAGTAGTTACCTCCTCTTTCTCCTTTTCAAATCTAATATTTGTCTTATCTGACATTGATCTTTGATTTTATAATATCTTATTCAACATATTAGTGCTACTCTCAAATTTTGAATCATTGGCTACTCTATCATTGATTGTTTTATTTGTTTTCTCAAGATCTACTTTTAAAGAAGCAATTTCAATAACATACCTTTCAAATTATTTACTTACTATTTTTAATTGTATTGTTATATCTTTTTCATTCTTCTTATTTTCTTCAAAGTGTGCTTGTAGATCTTTAATTATTTCCTTTGACTCCTTTTCATTTTTTTGATCTGGAGCTTTAATCTTTTATTCTTATTTTCAAGAGATTTTAACTCTTCTAAGGCACAATTGAGTTATCCTTCTAGATTCATTTTAGCTTCATCCTATTCTTCTTCTTGATCATGTGTACTTTTTCTTGTGGACGAATCTTCGTGTTTGGCCATGAATAAAATCTCTTCTTCTGAGTCACTGACTCCACATCTTCGATTGCGCTAGGATCTTTAGAATACAAACTCTTTTTCTCAAAACCTTTCTTGAAGTTGCCTTTGAAATTCTTCTTGTATGTATACTTTCCTTCCTCATTGTCATCATTACCCTTATTTGGGCATTTATCTACAAAATGTCTAATCTTTCCACAATTAAAACATTTAAAAGGTAATTTTCCTTGATATTTACCTATGCCCTTTTTTGTCTTGCAAATGAATAGAGCTCCATTGTTATCTTCATCATCGCTAGAATTATCACTTGATTCTTGAATTTTATCCTAATTTTATTTGATGTATTAAAAGCCACTTCTCTCTTTAAAGGTTTATCTTATTCAGTCCACATCTTATATGCTGTAAGAATACCATGAAGCTCATCCATCTTTAGCTTGGCTAAATTATTCATCTCTTCAATTGTCAAAAATTTTGCATCATATCTCAATGTTAGAGATCTCAAAACCTTTTGAACCATAGTTGACTCTTCTAAATTTTATCCAAGACCTTGAATCTAATTGACTATTTGATCAGCCTGCAAGAGATAACTTGCTATATTTTCTTTGTATCCATCTTCAAACTCTCAAACTCTCTTCTAAAACTTTGAATCTTAGCTTGCTAAACCTTTCCATAAACTTTGTAAATATTCTAAAGTTTTATCCAAGTTTCATGAGAAAATTTACATTGCATAACTTTAACAAATTCTAATTCACATAAACCACATAAAATATCATTAAAAACTTTAGCATTATTTTCACTTTCCTTCTTTTCTATCAGAGTAGTTACAAGTGTATGTGGCTCTTCATATTCCTCCACCATTGCTTTCCATATGTCAAATCCAAGGGCCATCAAATAAGTCTTCATCTTTATGCTCTAAAAAATATAATTTGTCCCATAAAACAAAGGTGCCTTATTTGTAAAAAATTGTTTATGTGATCTGGCCATCGTGCTTTCCTGAACTTGCCTCAAGCTGTAATTTTTTTCAAAAGGAACCTCCTCTGATACCAATTATTAAACATGAAATATACTGAGAGGTGGGATATATCATTATATTATATATCTTTTAATTAATCTGATTTCTTTTCTTTAACCACTCAATCATACATTCAAGATATACAATAAAACTAAAATAATAATTTGTACCACATGAGAGAGAGAGAGAGAGAGAGAGAGGAGAGAGAGAGAGAGGAGAGAGAGAGAGAGAGAGAGAGAGAGAGAGAGAGAGAGAGAGGCAGATTTTTATGTGGAAACCCAAAGTGGGAAAAACCATGGAGAACAATCTAAAGTATATGAATGAGCACCAACTTACAAGAGCACCAATCTCTTTACCGAGCACCAACACAAAAAATATTTGTGAGCACCAACCCCTTACAAAATTTGTGAGCACTAACCCACAAGAGCACCAACCCCTCTTGTGTATAAAACACAACTATCTCTCAATGTTGCTTACTCAACAAATGATAAAACTCTACAATATCTCCTAATTTTATCTATTTGAAAACAAATACAAACCATGCACTCTCTTTCATATTAAAAGTGGCTTCTCAAGCCTTTATTTATATCTTTCTAAATAACCTTTGGCCTTCACTTTTTTTGACCCTTCAATCCTCATAGAAAATGGTGCCAAACTTGTATGACCCTTCGTATCCTTGCATTTGAAAATTCATATGGTGACCCTTCATAAGCAAAATCATCCTTTCCTCTTTTGTCTTTATCTTGGTGACTTTTTATATTCCTCAAATTGTCCCTTCATAAAAAAATGTGCCATACCTCTTTTGTCTTCACATGGTGACTCCTGGAATTCCTTAAGATGACTCTTCATGAGAAAATGCATCTCATTCCTCTTTCATCTTTTACCCCATGATTATTTGACTTCTCCATGGGCCCTCTTTTGACTTATATGCATCAAAAATTATATTCATTAATATTAAATAAATATTAACACACATTAGCCAAGATATGAATATTAAAAACACCATTAAATACAATGGGGCCTTTATCACCAATAATGCTATACTTTAGACATCAATGACAATATTTCCAACAACAACCACTGTACCAAAGTATAAATAAGTAAATAATTACATCTCATCATATTAATGTCTCAATAATAATAAATATAACACAATGTAAAAGATATAAGATATGAGATACAAAGCTCCATGGAGCATGAGTTCTTGAACTCTAGTACCTATAGCAATCTCAAGTTTTGTCTCCAAATAAGTACTATTATGGATAAGGATAGCATCATCTGAGCACTTTTACACACCAACCATGGACCATCGATCACCTAAAAAATACCCCATCAGGGAATGACCCTCCAATAATAGATGAGTAGATAGTGAGGGTATAAGAATCTAGAGAGACAATCTAGTACTCATGTGTTATATGATTTCTAATAACATGTAATGTACCATAAATAAGTTTGTTCTAACATGATATTATAGAAACATGTAAATCATACACATGAAATGACAGTGTCTAACTAACATTACTTTGGCCAAAGATTTTAATAGTTATTGATCTCTAAGATTAATCAATTTCATACACACCACTTAATCAGATTACCTTCATTTGGTATTATGATGCTGGTAAGTTGGTGAAGTTTATCTCACTATTTAATTAATATAAAAAATGTGAGATTAGTTAACATATATATAAACAATGGATTTATATATATAAATATAAATTCCTACTAACAATAATAATAACAAATGCTTAGCACATGAATAATCTAATGCATACATTTAGTCCATCAAAACGTATGAATGAATCTCTACAATATCATTTATTACATAATTTATTAGCAAACAAGTGTAGACTATATCGACTAGGTATCATATTTATATTAGGCTACATATTCTAATTTATATAAGTAGACACAATATAGTACATCCTCATAAAACATGTAATTAATATAAATAACTAGCATGCATACATTTAATCCATCAACATACGAATGAATCTAGACCTAAAAATTATAATTTGTACCATCTGGGTATAACATACATTTAGATTGTCATTTTAATAAAATATATTTTATAACATCCCATAATAACATAGTTCATTTTACATGAGCACACTAGTCAATCACAAATAACCAATCTTATAATTTCAAGAATTCAAAAGTCTCATTATATTAAACAAGTAAGTATATTTTTTACCAACTCTATATATCTTATGTTTAAATTACATAATATAATCTCTATAAGTATATATAAATACCTAATACAAGATTTATACCATAGTCCATCAATATCCATGGATACACTACCCCATTCCAACAACCAGTCATAACAAGAAAGCCACAATTCTCATGAGAACATAATCTTCCAATTGAATAAATGGTTATATTTCAGGAAGCTATAAGTATATTTAAATAGTTTTTTCATTCTTTAGGAATCTAAAACTTAATATTTATCAATCAAAGGAATATAACTAATAGGCACACATAATGATGCACTAATATATGCTATATATAAGCACTTGTGTGTATCAATATACTCAAACATAATTTTTAATACTATATAATAACAATCATTTATAGCTCTAATCAATAACTCCATATGATTTCAACAATCATTATAGCTTTTTTGTTCATGAAGTATATTGACTATCTTTATAAGATAAGGGATTCTATGTTGTAATTCTCCTTCATAGGTTTATCCCTAACTAAATAGATTTTCATCATGATATAATAAAAGTGTATATAACTCCTTACACAAATTTTCAAGATTACATAGTATTTCATATCAGGGTTCACATATAAGTATTCATTAAATATCATAATTATTCTTATATGATACACAAGAGTTTCATAAATTACATAGATATATGAATCACCCAAATCCATGACACTATACTAGTCAAAATCTATGCTATAGGCACACAACCTGGTACTCCACTATTTATGACATTGTTATAAGAATACCTAAATCTTCAAATAGATTTATTATATGTCCATGTATAAGTAAAAAATATGTAGTCTATTATAGATATGGATGCAATAGACATCTATATATAATTATCACTATATATATATATATAGTATTTAGGTTGAAGCTATTACATGCACCCCTAGTTAAAGCATGTTAGCATAAATTTATGATAAAATAACTGTTCAAATGACCCCATTAGTTGGTTAGGTAATTAACAGTGGTAAGTTATAAACTATACCATGAATGAATATGATTTAATATTTAACCTATAACAAATAATTCATAACCCATGAAACTTATATATGAGTTTTTACATAAATCACAAATGGTAAAATAGATTCCATATTTCATCTCATTATCAGCCTATATGATGGTATTTCATATTTAATATCACTAATAGTATATATATATATTATATATATATATATATATATAGGAGAGAGAGAGAGATAGAGAGAGAGAGAGAGAGAGGGAGAGAGAGGGAGGAGAGAGAGGGAGAGAGAGAGATGAGAGAAGAGAGAGAGAGAGAGATGGAGAGAGAGAGAGAGAGAGGAGAGAGAGAGGAGAGCGAGAGAGATTACAGATTCATAATGATGACCAAGATCTCCATTCATAGCTATATATATATATATATAGACACCAATAACTCATAACCCTCTCTTTGAGTAATTACTATGTTATCTTAAATCATTGTTTAAAAAGAGCATAATTCTGCATATTATTCATTATGAACATATCTACCCATATAATGAGCATCGATCTTATAAGAGTATATATTATGATATAAGATCACTACTTAAATTGACCATGAACATTTCATAATAAATTCCATGCCTCTAACTGATGGATCAATTTGTGAGTATACTATAATCCATGAGTAACTATTCAACAACATCAATTTCATAGTATATAATGAGTAGCAATTTAATATATTTATGGATCATCAATATTATATAATAGTATATTCCCTCAGATATAATGTAGTAGAAATATAGTTTCTAAACACTAAAGAATATGTTAAGCACTACATTCTCCATTATCTAATTGATTATTATATATAAATATGAAGTCATAATTCTAATACAATTTTCATAATATTAAGCATTGCACGTATTGAATAAAAAATAAACTCAAATTGACACATACAATAATTTGTTTAACAAAAATCACTATATCATTTATGTATTTAGTATATTTTAATTATGGATGCATGCATTCACTATATCAATGTATGTATTTTGTATAAATTTATTATGGTTAGATGCATTCACGATATCATTGTATGTTATATTAAGTCACTCTAATGACACTAATAATCAATCAATATTTTATATATTCAGCATGTTGTATATCACCTAACATGAAACATGATCAAAATAGGTTGAAATATCGATAATCAAATCACTATTATCAAAATTACATAACATAAATCATATTTCATTTCTCTTGCTCTATAATCGATATGTCAGATAATCATGGATTTTTCTTACTTTAAATCATGATAAATCTTAAATACATTATATATAGTTATTGAAAATATATACAACTCGTTATTTCATTATAACAAACTATATAAATCATTGTAAAGTGAGTCACTGTATAAAACCTATTCAGTGCACTATAATTACCTATCCAATCTATTGTGTATTTGATCTATGTATTTAGATCGTTTATTATATATACCCAATTTAATATTTATATACAAATAGGTCAATTTATATGTATTTAATTACACAATTAATGTGGTGTGTGTGTGTGTGTGTGTGTGTGTGTGTGTGTGTGTGTGTAGTGTGTGTGTGTGTGTGTGTGTGTGTGTGTACACACATATAATATACATATATGTGTGTGTGTCTACACACACACACACACCCACATATAAATTGTGTAATTAAATACATATAAATTGACATGTTTTCATATAAATATTAAATTGGGTATATATAGCCATCTAAATACATAGATTAAACTTCTTATACCTAATATATATACATATATATATTAACTGTGTAATTAAATAGATATAAATTGACCTGTTTGCATATAAATATTAAATTGGGTATATATATATAGCGATCTAAATACATAGATCAAACTTATTATACCTAATATATATATATATATATATATATATATATATATATATATTATATATATACCCAATTTAATATTTATATGCATACAGGTCAATTTATATGTATTTAAACAAATGTGTGTGTGTGTGTGTGTATAGTTCATATAAAAATATACAAAAATTTAAATGCAATGCCTACATAGCAAAAATGCTTTGTTGATCCTTGTCTTTTCCTTCCTTGTCTTCTGCAAATCTTTGTTCTCTTTTGTATTGCCTTCCCTCCTTTAGAATTGTGCCACATCTAAATCTTTATTCCCTTATATGAATATAGGTGCTTTACTTTAAAGCTTATTTTTCCTTTTTATTTTATTCTTTTTTCCCCTTTTTTTTGTTTAGTTTTTTAATCCATGTTTTTTTTCTTTTTCTTAGTTTTATGCCTTTTCTTTGTCTTTACCTTTTTTTTTCTAAGTTATGATTTTTTCAAATAACTTAGTAATAATAGGTCTTAATAATCATAGTGCTTTTGACCAATATAAGGTTACATATTATCCTTTTAAAAATTGGAATTGTAAATAACACATTATTATCTAAATCAAAATTATAACAACGTATTTGTTGTTATCATTATGCTATCAGGGTCATCTATGTCCTTTTGTTAGCTAAACCTATTAAAGCATTTAATCCATTTAATGTTATTCTCAAATATCATAAGATAACTAGTTAATCATTCCAGAGTCATGAGGGTTAGTCCACACATGTATATTAAATTGAACTAACACACACACACACACACACACACACACACACACACACACACACACACACACACACACACACACACACACACACACACACACACACACACACACACACACACACATAATTACCCAAATGAAGATAACATAAAGAATGTACTAATGCTATTTTCAACTCTATCAATGTATAAACTACTATCTAAATGCAATAGCATCAAAATTCACTATGTTAAATATTTCATTATGCATATAACATCTACTAACTAATTTGGTGTATGTAGGTTTCTATCTAATTTATCTATCATCCCACAATATCTCCATCTATGTCACTCTCTCTGATGATGCTCTCCCTCTGTCATACTCTATGAGATGAATCTCTCATATGTCTAGACAACTCACGACAAGCAGGTAGTTAGTCCATAACATCATGACATAAATATCATAAAATACTATTAAATAATAAACCAACAAGATTAAAATATAAAGAATAGACATTGTAGCTAACTCATAGCAATGAAATCATGCAACCTAATAAATTATTCAAATGTCCCATGACAACATATAACTCATAACTTAGGTAAATAATAAATATATCAAATTTATAACTATTCATATCCATGAATAATCAAGTAATTTTACTTAATGAAGAGTTAGGATGTAACATCCTTCCCCCCTAAATCTAGTCATCATCCTAGATGACTCTTATTCAAACATAAATTATGAATTAAAAAACGTTGTTCAACAAATAAATAACATTATATAAGGTATCAAATCAAGCAAATAAATGTGTAAATCACCTATATAACTCATTATATTCCTCCAAATAACATTATTATTAGCGTATTGGTCCCATAAGACCCTACCTATGATATTTACCTATTATGCAAATGAATTTTGTTAGTGTTAATTACTATGATTGGTTCTATCATGACCACCCTGAGATCCAGCACTAACAAGGCAAGCATATATGTTATAGCATTGACCATTTATAATAAATTGAAGGGTCGCACATATCTCAGTAAAAGTTTGATTGACTTCCCAAATTTAGGCTTGAACTAAAATCAGATGAAATAATCTTAAAAGCCAAAAACAATTGGCCAAGGAGAGTTACATAAAGCCTCCCAATCCCACTACACATCTCTATATCCTAAAGAGTGTTTTTCTCATTCTAGAGAAAATTATTTAGGGAATATGGAAATAATGATGTGTATAATATAATACCATCACTACTCCATATAGATCCTAATAATTATAACATGTCAATATTGCTACTACTCTATGTAGCTCCTAAAGAGGATGATGATGAATAGGAATTATGAATACTACATTTCCAATGTATACAAAATTAAGGAATAAGCATTCCATAGTATACATGTGTATGTCCATATGACTAAATTTTATAAGTCCCACTTGTCAAATCCTGGATGTGACAAGCTCCCACTATTAGATCCAAACTTAGTAACTATTGAGTTAAAGTGAGATTAACTAGGGTATACTCTCATCTCTTAGTACTCATGTTCCTAATTTTTAACTTGTCCCTTAGGTCTCCATGACCTAATGATCTCCAAAATGTGCACAAGGTTCAATGAACCACAAATCCATACTAATAGATCATAGAAGAAATGGTAAATGATAAATAATTCAAGATGTACCAACATACATTACAAGAAAAATCATACAATTATTCCATAATTGTATTAAGTTACCATTAGCCAAACATAACTAGTATTAAATTTCACTACTTAATCCATCTATGTTATACTCATAGTTAAGAGAAAATTATGTTCAAATTAACATAACATAAAAAGGCCAAGGATCACACCATTCTTATAACCCTATAAAGGAACAAGTGATACAATGCCTCCCTGTTTGCTTGGTTAGTTACATAACAAGTTATAAGTTTATCTCAACCCCTTAGACTAATAAGATGTTTCGTACATCCTAAACCATACTTGATCTAAGAAAAAATACATAAATAACTCTTCAAATCAACATGTTTTAAGAAAAATGAGAATAATACCAATCTAATTAGGGTTGAACAAATCATAATGACTATAATTAACTTATAAATCCTAATCCAAAACTAATATAAATTCAAATTTCACCACTCCATGTGGTCAAAGTTTAGAAGATTAGATAAAGCAGCACTAGAAAGTATGACTCTAAAAATCCACAAGTGGAAAGTAGTGAACTAACATCTCAACAAAAAAAATCTTAAATACCTTCACATGGTATGAAAAAAAAACATCGCAACCCAAGTTGCCATAACCAATACCTACTTACCAAACCTATAAGTGCAGTATTATATCCTATTTCCATAACCAGAAGGAAAAATATTAACAACATATATGCATCAATCCATTCCATTCCTATAAATTTTATATCAACAAGAAGTAGAAGACACTATCCCATGATCTCCAAGGAATATTGTCAAACAACATTATAGAAACATGTTTCCAATTAAGGGAAGGCTTAATCAACATCATGAAGATACAAATCCACTCAATAGTTATAATTATTTCAAAGAGTGTGAGAGAGTAACAACTCGCCTCTATTCTAACTATGAGAGATAACACCTCTTCCCGAACCAAAAAAACCATATTGGGTGCCAATTCATGATAAAAATCCTAACACATAGGAATCCTCAAAAAGATAAATATACTCCTATACAAGGAGAATTACCACTTCTAGGATTAGTGTATATATGAAATAAGACTATATAAAAATTCACATATTCTTAAGTGAGAAACATCACATGTTTTTTGTACACTCATAATATAAAACACAATTGGCAGAGGTGACTTGATTACCAAGTAAAGATGTAATCACTCTTGAGGTGTTCAATCTAAGTCATCAAAACTATTATAGGAATATCTTGTTCATAAATCAAGAACTATGCTATTCACTCTCCTACTAAACAATGATTACAACCATCACCATTGATACACTTGATAAACCAACTCATTAACAACTTTAATAGGTATGAGTTCTCCTAAGGGTACGCACTAAATGTACAACACACCATTTCATCCACATAGGTAAACATGATTCCAAGAATATTGGATGTCTATTACCTATAATACTAACCAAGCCATACAAGAGTATTTACTAAATCTCACAACTCTGACCATGGTATAACATGATTCTACACTAAGGTTCTATAAGCTCAAAATATACTTCACTTAACTAGTAAAATACTATTGATACTCTCAAATTCTAAGGATTTCCTGATCAATAGAATGCTCTTCAAGTTCATCTTGATGTTCTTCATCTTCAAGGATATGAACTTCCAATTTTAGGATTGAAATTTGACCCCTAGTTTTATTTATGGTTGTGTGGATTTGATCTAATTTTGCTTCTTTCTTAGTGGAAAATTGGTTAGGATCATATGGAGGGTTACTATCATTAACATTTAAAACATCCTCTATGAATAATCTAGCTTTCACTATTCTCTTTTCTGATAACCAAAAGGGTATGAAAATGCTAGTCAACTCAGTAGGTCTTAGAATTTGAGTCATAACTCTGATACCACATGTAACAACCCCACTAAGTTTTACTTAGAAAAATGTGATATTTTTTAATTTAATCTACACATTCTTCCATTAGAATTCACCATGAGAATATAATTAGTGATATAGATATAACACTCTATGTATTTTAACTATAAATAAGCATGTGACATATAATAGTCATTAATTACTAACAATATATGAAACACATCATAACCAAATATGGTAAGTAATTACCAACATCCAACCATGGCTGGTATAATGATAAAACCACTGATGCCAAATTATAAATAAGTAAATAATTACATCTCATCAGATTAATGTCTCAATAATAATAAATACAATACAATGTACAAGATACAATATACAAAGATCCATGAAGCATTAGTTCTCAAACTCCAGTATATATAGAAATCTCAAGTGTTGTCTCTAAGTAAGTAATATTTTGGGGAGGGAGAGCATCATTTAAACACTTTTTCATACCAACCATAGATCATCAGTCCCCTACATAATATCTCATCAGGGAATGACCCTCCTTTCACATATGAGTAGATAGTGATGTTGTTGGAATCTAGAGAAACAAGCTAGTACCCATGTGTTGTATGATTCTTAAGAACATGTAGTGTATCATAAAAAAAAAATATTCTAACATGATATTGTAGAAACATGTAAATCATACAATGAAATGATAATATACAACTAACATTACTTTGGCCAAAGTTTTTAATAGTTATTGATCTCTAAGATCAGTCAATTTTATACACACCACTTGATCAGATTAACTTCATTTGGCATTGTGATTATAATAAGTTGGTGAAGTTTGTCTCACTACTTACTCAATATCAACAATGCGATATTAGTTAACATATATATAACCAATATATTCATACAGATTACTTAATACTAGTAAACACAAAACATGCTCAACACATAAATAATTTAATGCATACATTTAATCCATCAAACATATGAATGAATCTCAACAATATCATTTATTACATAGTTTATTAGCAAACGAGTGTAGATTATAATGAATGGGTATAATATAATCTACACTTGTTTGCTAATAAATTATGTAATAAATGATATTATGGAGATTCATTCACATGTTTGATGAACATATATATATATATATATATATATATATATATATATATATATATATATATATATATATATAAGGTTGCATATTCTAATTTTCATAAGCAGATACAATATAGTACATCCTACTAACTATCATAAAACATGTTATTCATAGAAATAACCAACATGCATATATTTAATCCATCAACATATGAATGAATCTAGACATAATAATTATAGGTTGTACCATCCAGGTATAACATATATTTAGACTATAGTTTTCAATAAAATACACTTTATGACATCCCATAATATCATCATTCATTATACATGAACACACTACTCAATCATGAACAACTAGTCTTATGATTTTAAGAGTTTGAAAGTCTCATAATATTAAGCAAGCAGTTGTAAGTTATACCAACTGGGTATATCTTATGTTTAAATTGCATAATATAATCTCTATAAGTATATATAAATACCTAATACAATATTTATACCATAGTCCATCAATTTCTATGGATACACTACTCCATTCCAACAACTATTCATAACAAGAAAGCTACAATTCTCACAAGAACATAATCTTCTAGTTGAACAAATGGTTATATTTTAGGAAGTTGTAAGTATATTTAAATAGTTTTTCCATTCTTTATGAATCTATAAATTATTCTTTACCAATAAAATGACTATAAATAATAGGCATACATCATGATTCACTAATATATGTTATGTATAAGCACTTGTGCATATAAATATACTCAAACACAAGTTTCAATACTATATACTAATAGTCATTTATAGCTCTCATCAAGAACTCCATATGATTTCAAAAATCATTATATATTTTCAATTCATGAAGTACATTGATGATCTTTATAAGATAAGGGATTATATGCTATAATTTTCCTTCATAGTTTTATCCCTAACTAAATATATTTTCATCTTGATAAAATCAAAGTTTATATAACTCTGTACATAAGTTCTTAAGACTACATAGTCTTTCATATCAGGGTTCACATATAATTATTTGATAAATATCCAAATTAATCTTATATGATACACAAGAGTTTCATTAAGTACATAGATATATGAATCACCCAAAACTATGATAATATACTAGTCAAAATCTATCATATAGGCAAATGACTCGATACTCAACTGTTTATTACATTCTTATAAAAATACCTAAATCTTCAGATAGAGTTATTACCTATCCATGTATAATTAAAAATATGTGGGATATATATATATATATATATATATATATATATATATATAAGGATTTAGGGGAACCTATTACATGGACCCCTAGTTAAATCACGTTAGCCTAAATTTGTAATAGAATAACTTTTGAAATAACCCCATCCCTTGTTTAGGTACTTAAAAATGGTAATTTATACACTATACCATGAATTAATATGAGTTAATATTTAGACTATAAAAAACAACTCATAACCCATGAAATTTATATATGAGTTTTACATAAATCGGGAATGGTAAATATATTCCATATTTTATCTCACTATTAGCCTATATGATGGTATTTCATATTTCATTTCACTAATTGTGTG